>CM064573.1:64462050-64534450 GCA_032716605.1 Paralithodes platypus
TGGTGGACCATTACCCGAAGTATGAGTTACTTCTGACTTGTCATGCCCACTCCACAGACGAAATAGTTAGCCTAGTTTTGAGTCTTAGTAGGGACTCTGTTTCGCCGACTTCTTGTGCAAAAGAGATGCAATAGTGTATAAATACGAAAGTGTAAATATGTAATTGCAAATATATATTGTTGATGGCCGGAGAATTAACATAATTAAAAGAACAATCTAGTGCAAACAAAGCAATCGCAAGTGTCGCCGTACTTACTCAATGTACTGTACAGTAATCTCATGTTCAGTTGCCCACATAAGTTAAGGGCAGGTTTTTAGTTAGTTCGCTAGACTTCCATCAAGCTTAACATTACAGCCCCTAGACCACCTTTCAAGATAAATTTGTACATTTTTCGGTAGAAAAATGTCCTGGCCGAAGGCCGATTCCTCTTAAATTACAGGCTCGCTATCGCTCGCCAGGAAAAAATAGACCTAAATGGCACGAAAAGTCTTAAAATTGACAGAAATGGGGCGAAAGTTCTTAAAATCGCCAAACTAATGGGGCGAACGTCTTAAAATATCAAAAGCAATGGGGCTAAACATGAGAGATAAAGGGGTCAAGAAAAAAATCCCTCCAGTGGAAATCTCCCCTTAAGTTCGTCGTCGTGATCTTATGCATGACGGTTACATAGTATGATTGAATTGCTAGTGTGGGTTCTTTAAGGGGAGATATCCACCTGGACGATTTTTTCTGGACCCCTTTCTCCCTCATGTTTAGCCCCATTGTTTTTTAGATTTTAAGACGTTCGCCCCATTAGTTTGGCGATTTTAAGAACCCTCGCCCCATTTCTGTCAATTGTAAGACTATGCGTGACATTTAGGGGTCTATTTTTTCCTGGCGAGCGATAGCGAGCCTGTAATTTAAGGGGAACCGGCCTTCGGCCGGGACATTTTTCTACTGAAAAATGTACAAATTTATCTTGAAAGGGGGTCTAGGGGGAGTAATTTTAAGCTTGATGGAAGTCTAGGGAATCAACTAAAAACCTCCCCTTAAACTATCAGTTGACTAATCAGATGAGTTAACCACTGTATATAAAACTACACTCGTAATTCAAGCCTGCACATATTTCCACGAATAAGACCACGGAGAGGAACTGAGCTTATGTGGAAAGATTTTGGGCACCAATCGAACCGGGCAGTACCCAGGGGAGGCCACAGAGGCATATACTAAGAAGTTGCTGGAACTCTCGTTTCATTATTGCTTAGCTTCCGCCACTGTTTCTATTTGTGGCTCACCTGCACAGAGAGTAGTCCAGCGAACTCTCACAAACACTTCCTCTTACTAGTTTCACTACATATGACACGCACACTTCTTTTCAACACATCAAACGTATCAGTCTTCAACCTTGGGAGGGGGAGGACTTTTTGCAGGCAGCGTTGCCTTTTGTCTCCATGTGCATAGACAAAAAACTGTACTTAGCGTAGTGGAAGAGTACACTAAAATAAATGTTTTGAGGGCAAATATCCGGGCACGGTATTTTTATTTTGTTCATTTCTTTCCATTCAGAATCCATAAACAAAAACACATCAAATAAAGTCTGGCACTGGCTGCGTAGAGCCAATGAAACAATGGCGGCAGCAGGCGGGTTGATTATAGGGGATTGCATTATTGACCTTCCATCACAGGTGTAAAGACTAAAAGAGATTAGCGATGTGCTGATAAAGTTTGTTTCTTACGACCTGAGATCCTCCATAATTATAGTATCTGACACGTTTTTGACGAATTGGAGATGTATCGAACGCAATCCAAACAAGACAAATGCTCTCTGGTAGTGCATAAAATGGGATTGGTTTAAGATATCACAATGAAGGTGTATAGGCCTAAAAGGATAGTCTCCCCTATGTATTAAAATGTTGACCAATATCATATAATATAATTTGCCTGAGATTTCTGTGATTAACTAGAACGTAGTTTCATGCTTTAAGTTAGGTTCATTAATGTGAGATTATGTTAATATATAGTTGAACATTTTAGAAGTTGGACTATGCTAAGAAAGGGTATTTTATAATGCTACATTTTAGGTGAAGTGGCCTCGCTATTGGCCTAGTAATTGTCAAGTCCCGTTTTTAAATCCCAATGCCTCAATGGGAAGATAATATTGGGATTGAACATATGTTGTACTTAGTTTTTGTATATTACCAAATGCCCAGCGACACGCCTTGCTGTTTTAAATGTACGTTAACATTGTATGAACATTTCCATTATAAAAAACTGCAATGTTAGCAGTGCCTAATAAGTGATAAGCTCAATAGGTTGTCTGAGAAAGGGCGATAATTGTCAGAGATTGCAAGAAGAGACTTGAGAGACAGTGTCGATACAGTTTCGAGGCCTTGAGGCTACAATGGTTCAATGAGCGACAACCAAACCCTTGGCTATCTGAAGGTTAAACTACGAACGACCCAGTTACATCACACTCCTGTCTCATTACTTTGGTCGCAATCTGAAGGAACATAAAAAATCCCGCTATGTTAAGTTAGGTCAAGAAGAGTTATATTATTGTAGGATATAGTTAATCAAATCATTATTAGATTATATTAAGTTGGATTAGATAACGGTAGGTTAGCCTTGATTGTAATATGGTCAATACCTAGGGGAGGCCTCATAGGCTCGCATAGAAATAAAAAGGCATTTGGAACTCCAGTTTAATTTGTCTAGCTTCCCTCAGTTTCTGTTGTGGCTCACCTACACAGAGAGTGATCCAGCTGGCACTCACAAACAACTCGCCCTACTCATTTCACTACACTAAATAGGCATACCATAATTCTTCCAATGCACCAAACCATTTTTTTTTTTTATTTTTTTTTTGGGGGGAAGAGACTTGGTATAGGCCGCTCTGCCTTATGTCTTGTTCATACACATGGACAATAAAAGGCTGCAATATGTTAGAAGATACGTTCGGGTGAGATATATATATATATATATATATATATATATATATATATATATATATATTCAAAGAATAATTTAGAAAATTAGGTTGAGACTAAGATTTACATACTAGAGTATACTTGCAGAGCGTACGAGGTGTGTATCCTCTTATCCTGTAAGTGTTTAACTAAGACATTAGTGTATAAGGGTAATGGCTAAGTTTCGTCAATATTCATCTATTCGTATTAGACATATTTTGCGAACACTCAGAGATACTGGAGATACACAAGTGCACAATTACTATTTTACGTGCATACACTATATTGAGTCATTCCTGTTTTGATTTGTTTATTTTGAAAGTTCTACATTATAATATAACTACCACCTTACAACTGTTATCTTTCATCTCTCTCCTTTTATAATCCCCCCACTCACCCCCCCCCCCAACCCCCAACCCTACCCCTCCCCAGATCACATGTATACACAAAGTCCAGCAGTCAGATGTTGGGCTTCCGTTGACCCCCGAGGTCATGTCTGGCTACCAGATAATTATCTAAATCAGGAAGCTAGAAGACTCGGTCCAAAATCAACAACTTCCGACCGTATTTTGCATCACAAAGAAAGAAAACTAAGTAAATTACAGTAAGTCAATGTAAGGCCTTTTGTAGTCAAAAGTATACAAATTTGGACTTTTGTTGTGGACAAGTTTATGACAATGTAGCTATATAATAAATTACTTTAATGCAAAATATTTTTAGTCCAGAAATAATAATGATTCCCAAGGTTGATATAAAATTGCCAGGAACCGCTCATGTGATTCAGACCTCGGAACAAAAGGTTATCGTCTGCTGCCCTACTACAGTGAGTGTAGATGCCAGCTGACTGTCCTCCCCTGGGCGATACCTCCCTGCCTCTCTCATACACAAAACCACTAGATCATCACACGAGCACCAGATCGTTGGAGACTTGCAGAAGGTTGTTTTAGGGCATGCAGCATGATATGATTGGATTGTGTAAGGAAAAAGAAGATTGTTGATACCACTACCATATTTCACTTTCGATATTTCAATTATCCAGTGAAAGTAACTTATACCTATTCCTTTATATTGCACATATGATTTAAGAGTTACTTAAGCCTCCGTCTTCCCCAGTTTTCTTGTATTACCCTGAAGATGTCTTCAGGGAATAGACTAAAGCTTGGCGTTCCAATGTTTCATTCTTCCTGAGAGTTTTACTACTATTATATATTGCTTGTTCTCTCTTTGTCTACCTTCTTACCTTAATTTATGTGGGTTTATTTGTGCGCCTATAGTTCTGTTTACTTTAGTAATATTAAGATTGTGTTCTCAAGCAATCAAATCTCTCTCTCCTCTCTCTTTCTCTTTTTCTCTTTTTCTTTCTTTCTCTCTCTTTTTCTCTTTCTCTTTTTCTCTCTCTCTCTCTCATATATATATATATATATATATATATATATATATATATATATATATATATATATATATATATATATATATATATATATACAGAGTATGTATACACACACACACACACACACACACACATTTGTGTTAATACAACAAACTTAGGTTATATAAAACAAATCCTAAGGTTCATGTCCAGAGACCATTAATAGCATATCAAGTGACTCAATAATACTCATAATACATTACTCTAAGATTATAATGAAGTTATGCTTTATAGTTATGTAAAAGCTTATTAATATTATGGTTGAAGACATCCAGATTAATAACAGCGCTAGTCCCATATTAAACGTGATCACGGACATGCCCAGAAAATCTTGTGAATATATTACCCAATATATTATATATCGCTTAATGTTACTTTATATATTACCCAATATATTATATATCGCTTAATGTTACTTTATATATTACCCAATATATTATATATCGCTTAATGTTACTTTCCTTCAATTAGATTTGTTTTCTTTTCAAATTTTATTAATAAATTATCCAGGAAATTGGTGATTCAACTTATCATAAATATAGTATTTATATAATTGTCGTAGTTTCTTGCCGAAAATGTGCTAATATTATAAACTATCTGTAATATTTAGTATTTGTTATTCCTTTATTGATAGCATCTTTTGATCATTATAATTCGATATGTTAGCATTATTTGTTATTAAGTTCAGAAACATATTCGACCTAATATGAACTGTAATTCTTCAAACTGTGTGTCACAGGCCTATAACAATTTTATAAGTGGAAAATGAGGAAGGTATTGTTCCAGCCTTCACACCTCTAACTTAAGCTTCCTTTAATTACAGACAAGAGTCGCTGTTTCCCCAGGTATTTACGAGAACAATACTAGTTATATTACCTGGGTGGTGGTGGAGGGGTCGCGTCTCTCTGTGCCATTGTTTCGGTTTATGGCCGGGATTAAAAAGGTAACTCACTTTATGCGAAGTCCTCACCGAGAAACAAATGTCTACAGTTTTATCGGAAAGCACTGTGTAGTCACTAATTGGCCTAGTTTCGAGCCCTGGCTGGGTCATGTCACAAACATATTACATTTATTTAGGCTCAACTTATTTATTCAGAGAGGCCTTAATTATGCCCCAGATGACAAGTATCCTTCTCTAGTGCTTAGTTGCTAGTGTTTGTGTGTGATGTGTATGTATGTATGGCATCAAGCTACGTGATCACGAGTCGGAGCGGGTGGTGGTGGATGGAATTGATTCAACATGAAACCATTACTTTTAAGGGGGTATTACTCGCTTTTTCTAGACCCCCTTCTCCCTCATGTTTAGCATATTAGTTTTGAGATTTTAAGACGTCCGTTCCGTTAGTTTGGCGATTTTAAGATTGTTCGCCTCATTTCTTAGTCAATATTAAGACCTTTCGTGCCATTTAGGTGTCGAATTGTTTCCTGGCGAGCGATAGCGAGCCTGTAATTATAGAAGGAACCGGCCTTCGGCCGGGAAATTTGTCTACCGAAAAATGTACAAAGTTATCTTGAAAGGGGGTCTAGGTTTTTTTTTAAGCTTGATGGAAGTCTAGCGGAGAAACTCAAAAAAATAATGAAAATAGTATAAATATATACACATAGACCAAATCAAGCCAACCACTACCCCCTTAAGCTCATCGGTGGTCTAGTGGTTAAGGTGTTGGAGTGTTGCACTATTACACGTAACCAGTCACCCAAATAGTTCAATAGACCACAACATGTTTTACAGCTTCTTCAAAGCACGCAAACAAGACTCGAATGGTATACCTACATTAAAACATAACGCTTCTCTGGTCACACAGCCACAGGATAAAGCACATGCACTTGATCCTCAGTGTTTTGGAGGACAAGCAACCTAGAAGGGTCACTAGATATGTTGTTGCTTGATTTCCTTTGTACTCCTTTGTACACTAAATTCGCAGTTCCAGTCAGTTTTTACACAAGAACAAGCAGACTTGCCGGAACTGTCACACCCGATTATACCCCCACTGACTATATACACCTGTGGAATCGAGAAACTACATTTATTATATAACTGTGTACAGATAACTATGTCGTATCGTGGTTTATATAAAGCCAAAAGACATGGTATTCAGACAATCTGACAAACCAAGTATGACGTCACCAGTGGATATGTTACGATAGCACACTTGGATTCCTATCAATACTAAATTATTCATCTGCCTGGCAAAGGTTTACAGAATTAGTTGTGCAAATGTGCTAGAATACTGTAATGGAAGGTTTTTACTTGGTTTCCTAGACTCCCATCAAGCTTACACAAAAAAATACACCCAACACAGTTAAGTCTATATTTTTCAGTAGAAATTAGGCACCGACCTAAGGCCGGTTCTTCGTTAATAACAGGCTCGCTATCGTTTCCCAGGATATAATTATAACTTCACTTAAATGGCACTAAAGCTATTAATGACAAAGAAAACCGAAAGGTCCAAAAAACCGCCAAACTAATCGGTAGAACGTCTTAAGGGGAGGTATTTAGTTGATTCCCTAGACTTCCATCAAGCTTAAAATTACTCTCCCTTGACCCCCTTTCAAGATAAATTTGTACATTTTTCGGTAGAAAAATTTCCCGGCCGAAGGCCGGTTCCCCTTAAATTACAGGCTCGCTATCGCTCGCCAGGAAAAAATGGACACCTAAATAGCGCGAATAGTCTTAAAATTGACAGAAATGGGGCGAGGGTTCTTAAAACAGCCAAACTAATAGGGCAAACGTCTTTAAATCTCACAAGCAATGGGGCTAAACATGAGGGAGAAAGAGGTTCAGAAAAAAATCCTCCAGGTGGAAATCTCCCCTTAATGACTGAAAGCTAATGGGGCTAAACATGAGTGAGAAAGGGGTCCAGAAAAGAACATTCCCCTTAATGTCTCCACCACAATAATTATATCGAGTGAGGTAAATTGTGGCCATCAATATCCGAATACTAGTTATTTGTCCATGCAAGATACCAATATTTGACAACTGTACATAAGTCGGAACATACGAGATGATGGTGTTGAGGCGGCCACCACCACGTAATGAAGGGACACATTGTACTGTCATGCTATAATGCTGTCCCTTGTTACTGCCTTTACTAGACGAGTAGAGGGTTTGGTTTGGCTGAACACATTGGATTACGAATTGTGGGTGCGAGTAGGTGTTCTGTTAATCCAGTATATTAATTTTCCCCCATTTTTGGTATAAATAATTATATATATATATATATATATATATATATTTATATATATATATATATATATGCGTGTGCTGACCTGGAACCTCAAATAACATATTCTCTACTGTGACCCATAACTGACCTGGAACCTCAAATAACATATGCTCTACTGTGACCCATAACTCACATTACCAATACAAAAGATGTTTAAATTGACCACTTATTTAATCGTTGATTATTGATAAGAAAACCTTATATAGAAGTCACTAGAGGACTGTGATGTGTCTCCTGGACGTTAATTGGGTGACTAATGAAGCAGAGTACAGGAGATGGTTGATGGAGATAAGATAGTGAACTGGCTGATTGAGATATATACTATTACTGCCTGCTCTTTGCATTCTGTTCAAGTACGTCTTTGAATTCAAATTTCCTTTGCGTTCATTAATGTGGTTGTGTTTGTAACCCAAATCAGTCTACTTACTATCAACATAGTTTCTAGTACACATATTTTTCAATCTGTGTTTATCTTCACTTACACTTTATATCCCAGCTTTACCTAATATTGGAAAATTAGAATGTTAAACAGGTTTATTAGTAATTATATCGGCCCAGGGTTGAGGGTTTGAGGGTTTATTCATTTTAATTTACTATACGTTTGCAATTATATACAACGTAAATAAACATGCACGTGAATATTGAGAGTAGCGTCTACATTTGCATTTTATCCTAATTATATTTGTGTTGGTCAATCATTTGTGAAACAAGAAGTAATTACGGATAGAATGTGCAGATTTTATGAAAGCCCATTCATTCCCTACACTAAAAAAATATTATGGATACATAACTCACCGTCATATTATCCACCACCTCAATAACTATGACAATTGAAATCTTTATCATTATATCACTTTGATATCAATCATCAACGTCATTTCGTGCTGCATTTTCAACAACTACGAGGAATTTCTAATTTGATAAATGCTTCCACAATTCACATTAACAGCGCATCAGTTTTCCATTTAAATATTAATCTAATTCCAGAGTCGAAAGCGATCCCACGTACCGTCTCTCAAATCAGCAATTACTTCAACTTTGTGCAACATATCCATTGGCTTTAAGGGAGAGGTAGTTGTTGTTTCTACCTCCGAGTTTCTAGTCCGATTAGCTTTGAGATGTGTAGACATTCGTTCCATTACATTGGCGACTTTAAAACCTTTCGCCCCATTTTTATATCAATATAATGACATGTTGTGCCATCAGGTGTCAATTTTTTCTTGGCAAGCAAGAGTTGGATATACACAAATAGGTTAAAGTATTAATCATACAATCTAGTCCAAAACATATGGAAAGGTGGTACCGTAATAGGAAATTGCACACTTAAATTGCCTTTGAAATTAACGAAATTCGGGATCCACTCAATTGATCGGCATTACTGGGGATGGTGCTGAATCAATGTAACATTTTCGTACACAATGTATTTTAAATATTAAACTAAAATAATTGAACATGTGTAATTGACTGTCATGAGGCTTTCTAATATTGATAATTCGGAAAATATAACCGAAACTACCACTAATTTTCCCATGGTTTTTGTTAATGGTTTTCGGTAGTTTTCATCATTATACAGTAGTTGAAATTAGTTACAATCTCCGGAAAATGTTTTTTCGCCCATCATCCAACGATCTTAAAATACTCAGATGTAAGTCATTTTCAGAGAAAATATACAATTTGTTTTGCCTTTGGATACAGGATAGGTTTAAGGGGGGGGGGGGGGGGGGACTTTGCCCCCCCCCCCCCCCCCTCACGACTTATTGAAATCAGCATCTATTTTAACAGTAAGGGGCTTCATAAGAGTTTCACTGCCGTCACTAGGGAGAGTTATAGGGAGAGTTTTTTTTGTTTTTACAGTACTTTATAATAGTGTACATATAATGTATCTCCGGAGGTTGAAACTCCTTTTAATATGATCTTTGCAACATCCTTATTCTATAATAGCCTTCAAATATTGAGAAATAATTAGTGGTAGTTTCGGTAATAAGTACCGATAATTCACTATTGGGTTATTAGGTTCCCTTAAATTAAATATATATTCGGTAAAGGGCGAGTTAAGTTGCTATTTGTTTTACCTTAGGGTAGCTTAGTTTAGTTCAGAGAAGTATGCTCTCACTCAGGGTCACTATATTTTTTACCCCGGACTAATGATGATAAACAAAACCGCAACAACCACGAACACCGACCGTGCCACCTTGATTAATTTGGCAATCAAGTGATGTTAACCAGCCCGTGGCTTCTTTTGAGAGAGAGCGAGAGAGAGAGAGAGATCATCTATACTGTACTAAGGTTTGAAATCCCAAAATGGCGTTCTGGTAAACCCATGTCCCATGACTTTATTCGGAGGGGTCTCTAATGTGAAAAGTCTTAGTCAGTTAGCACACATTTAGTGTTTTATTATATTATATATATTTTGTTCTCATACTTGAAAACTTTGGCTATAGTTACTCTTTAGGTTAAGGTTAATAGCTTGTTAAATTAGCGTCATGATTAGGATAGATTATGCTAAATCTGGTTAGGTTAGGGAATGTTATATATATGTAGTTGGGGGTACATTAGGATGAGTAAGGTTTAAGTAAGTTTGGCTGAGTTAGGCTTTGTAAACTAAGGCGCACATATATTAGACTAAATTAAAGTAAGATTGGGTCAGATTGAGGATTGCGTTAGCTTAACCTTATCAATGGGTTACAATAGGCTAAGAACAGGTTATTAAATACTAGCTTAAGTTTGGTTAGGGTATGGTAAGATTAGATAGATTACATTTATATGACAAATATTTTATTGGTTAATCATATTTGGAGGAAATGAATTGTTAGTAAAATAACGTGTAGGCAAATCCCTTGTTAGTCATGTAAAGTAATCAAGGTGCGGGTGTCCAGGTGTCCCCCCAAGGGTGACACATTCCAGGAAGGGATAGGTTACATAGGCCTATATACTGTTACACCAGGCTACATAGGCCTATATACTGTTACACCAGGCTACATAGGTTACATAGGCCTATATACTGTTACACCAGGCTACATAGGTTACATAGGCCTATATACTGTTACACCAGGCTACATAGGTTACATAGGCCTATATACTGTTACATCAGGCTACATAGGTCTATATACTGTTACACCAGGCTACATAGGTCTATATACAGTTACACCAGGCTACATAGGTTACATAGGCCTATATACTGTTACACCAGGCTACATAGGTCTATATACTGTTACACCAGGCTACATAGGTTACATAGGCCTATATACTGTTACACCAGGCTACATAGGTTACATAGGCCTATATACTGTTACACCAGGCTACATAGGTTACATAGGTCTATATACTGTTACACCAGGCTACATAGGTTACATAGGCCTATATACTGTTACACCAGGCTACATAGGTTACATAGGCCTATATACTGTTACACCAGGCTACATAGGTTACATAGGCCTATATACTGTTACACCAGGCTACATAGGTTACATAGGCCTATATACTGTTACACCAGGCTACATAGGTCTATATACTGTTACACCAGGCTACATAGGTTACATAGGCCTATATACTGTTACACCAGGCTACATAGGTTACATAGGCCTATATACTGTTACACCAGGCTACATAGGTTACATAGGCCTATATACTGTTACACCAGGCTACATAGGTCTATATACTGTTACACCAGGCTACATAGGTTACATAGGCCTATATACTGTTACACCAGGCTACATAGGTTACATAGGCCTATATACTGTTACACCAGGCTACATAGGTTACATAGGCCTATATACTGTTACACCAGGCTACATAGGTCTATATACTGTTACACCAGGCTACATAGGTTACATAGGCCTATATACTGTTACACCAGGCTACATAGGTTACATAGGCCTATATACTGTTACACCAGGCTACATAGGTTACATAGGCCTATATACTGTTACACCAGGCTACATAGGTCTATATACTGTTACACCAGGCTACATAGGTTACATAGGCCTATATACTGTTACACCAGGCTACATAGGTTACATAGGTTAGGTTACATAGGTTAGGTTACATAGGCCTATATACTGTTACACCAGGCTACATAGGTTACATAGGCCTATATACTGTTACACCAGGCTACATAGGTTACATAGGTCTATATACTGTTACACCAGGCTACATAGGTCTATATACTGTTACACCAGGCTACATAGGTTACATAGGCCTATATACTGTTACACCAGGCTACATAGGTTACATAGGCCTATATACTGTTACACCAGGCTACATAGGTTACATAGGCTTATATACTGTTACACCAGGCTACATAGGTTACATAGGCCTATATACTGTTACACCAGGCTACATAGGTTACATAGGCCTATATACTGTTACACCAGGCTTTTATATCAGACAGAGCATCGTCAATCAGCCAATAGTCAACATGATCAAGGAAAGCGATTCGCTCTCAATTTCCCTCTTTGATAATTACACGGAACATGGATCCTTAAATAGTTGAAACAAAATTGCTTAGTTCTATGTATGTACAGTATGTATGTATATACTCAGGCACATACCCCATAGTTGGGGGTGGCTGACTCGAGACAGACCCTGAACAGAAATAAAATTTACAGTTCCAATGCTTAGGGTCCGGGAGCACTTTCGCGTTCCCTAACCTCTTTACTGTCTCGTCTAATAGGTGAATTTTACAAGAGGAGGAGGATTCCTAGCTCCTGCCCCCAGAAGGAAAAGTAGACCAGTAAAAGGGACAGACATAATTAACGGCTAAGGTTGGGTAGAGGATGCCAAACCTCACTCTTAATAGGACCAGCCCTCACCTCTTTGTTGTTACCAGGATCATAATTCATGGTCACGTCTGTAGCCTATAAATAAGTGTTAGATAAGCAAATACTCGCATTATGAACCCTCGATTGCTTAACAACACCGGAATGGCCATAGATGAATAAAGCAAGCCCTCTATGGGAGATATTAGAGATTGTTTTAACCCATTTCATATGCTTGAATTTTTAACCTTGCATATGCTTGATTATTTATATAATATTGAATTCCTAAGTATAGATAGTCTACCGTGAATATAAACACCATATGAGGAGGAGTATTTTATTGACGACGTTTCGCGGATGGTTTCTTCAGGTCACTGAAGAAGCTATCTGCGAAAAGTAGTCAATATAGTGGTCCTCCTCATACGGTGTAGTCAATATAGTGGTCCTCCTCATACGGTGTAGTCAATATAGTGGTCCTCCTCATACGGTGTAGTCAATATAGTGGTCCTCCTCATACGGTGTAGTCAATATAGTGGTCCTCCTCATACGGTGTAGTCAATATAGTGGTCCTCCTCATACGGTGTAGTCAATATAGTGGTCCTCCTCATACGGTGTAGTCAATATAGTGGTCCTCCTCATACGGTGTAGTCAATATAGTGGTCCTCCTCATACGGTGTAGTCAATATAGTGGTCCTCCTCATACGGTGTAGTCAATATGTGGTCCTCCTCATACGGTGTAGTCAATATAGTGGACCTCCTCATACGGTGTAGTCAATATAGTGGACCTCCTCATACGGTGTAGTCAATATAGTGGTCCTCCTCATACGGTGTAGTCAATATAGTGGTCCTCCTCATACGGTGTAGTCAATATAGTGGACCTCCTCATACGGTGTAGTCAATATAGTGGTCCTCCTCATACGGTGTAGTCAATATAGTGGTCCTCCTCATACGGTGTAGTCAATATAGTGGTCCTCCTCATACGGTGTTTCCGTTTTCTCGGATCTAATTGTACTGAATAATGTTGTCTCTAAATATCATATTTAACATGTTGAAATTTGTCACTAATACCAGATAATTTTCTTCACCATATATACATGTAATAGAGAACACATAGACTATAAGATTATGTTATGCATAATCAGCATGAGATTCTTACACAATTTTGTAAGGTATACTTCATTGTAACTATGTAACTGTACAGTATGGTGTTAAGCATTCTAAGCGAGTTACAATGCGTACACCAAATATGTTGTCTACGTGTGTGAAGGGAACAAAATGCAGAGCTGCCTGGAATAAGTGCCCCCCACCACCAACACACACACACACACACACACACACACACACACACACACACACACAGCCCGTAGCCTAGTAGGTAGAGCTCTCGTCTCACACACGAGGGGTCGGGGGTTCAATCCCAGACCGGGCGGAGACAAATTGGGCTTGTCTCCTTTCATGTGTTAGCCTCAGTTCACCTAGTTGTAAATAGGTACCTGGAATAAGTGGACGACGTTGTGACGTCCCATCTGGGGTTGGCAAAAATGGTACAAGGCGAGATGGGTATCATGGTTCACCTAAGCTGATGGCTACCTAAGCCTTCGGGCGAGACGGTACCGTCTATAGTGAGAATGGTACCAAACAGATCCACCCTAAGCCTTCGTTTCCAATGTCGCCAATTGGCTAAACTACAGACTACACACACATCCACAGCCATTCCAACAGTACATAAAACACTTAACATGCATTTCACGCAATACATTCCCAGTTAAGGAGGCGCGATAATAATGAGTTTAGCTCGCATTGCGTGGATTCCCCTTGACGAACAAGTAACTGAGTAACACACACACACACACACACACACACACACACGTTGAAATTGAAAGCTTGCCAAATGCAAGGTCCGTTAGAGTCAAAATGTGTGGATACTCGGAGCTTGTAACAATTCAAGTCATTGGATGAGGGAAAGAAAGATTGAGGGAGAGAGTTCCAGATCATTATTGTTGAGTATAAGAAAGATAGGAAAATATGTGCAATCTTAGATTAGAGGGTTGGACAGAATAGGGGTGGGAATGTATTGAAAGGCGAGTGTCCTCCTACTCTCCTTATGAGAGGAGGTATACACTGAGGAAGCTCCGAAGAACATTAATTATTGTAATAACGGTAGATGAGCGAGATAGTTGCAACATTGCGGCTTGTAGACAGAGATTGTATTGAATTAGCAAGAGGAGGTGAATTGATGAGATGAATTGCTTTTGACTGTACCCTTACTAGAAGTCCGGTATGGGTGGAACCTACCCACACATGAGACCAATATTCAATACATGGACTGTAAGTATAACATAGTTTAAAATAATGTTATCCCAAATATTAATCGACTTCTTTCGTCTGTGTTATTACCCTACAGCCACTACCTGGTATTGTCATTCAGCTTTGGAAGGATCTCTGAGACTTATTTCTTTTAAGTTACTGCATTTAGTGGTATTGGAAGTTGATAAGAAACAGCTTGATTAGGAGTCTCTGGATCGAGTTATGACCAAAACCATGCACGGATCTGGCAGCCAAGACCATCGTAAATTATTGGAGTCTATCTTTAAGAGTTTGCTCGCCTGATTTTGTGAAACTTGGTCAATTTGGCCAACCCACTATCGAGCCTTCATATTTATGACCTTCCTCTGCAGCCTAGGGTTAAGGGGGTGACCTGCTTTTTGTTATTTCTGTCCTTTTCTCTCTTTCTCTGGCTTGTATCCATTCGGCCCCATTCAGCCAACTATTTTAAGACGTTTATCCCCATCTAGGTGTCGATTTCTTCCTGGCGAGCGATAGCTATCGAAAAATTTACAAATTTAGCCTGCTGTCAAACAAAAATATAGAATATGCTAGCTCGCTACCGCTCACCAGTAAAAAATTGACACCTGGATGGGGATAAACGTCTTAAAACAGTAGGCTGAATGGGACCAAATGGATACAAGCCAGAGAAAGATAGAAAAGGACAGAACAAAAGCAGGTCACCCCCCCTTAAATGTGAATTACTGAGTACGACCACCACTGTAATGTGTCGCCCTCTGTAGAATTACGATATGGACGGCTTCTATTACGATGTGGACGGCTTCTATTACGATGTGGACGGCTTCTATTACGATATGGACGGCTTCTATTACGATGTGGACGGCTTCTATTACGATGTGGACGGCTTCTATTACGATGTGGACGGCTTCTATTACGATATGGACGGCTTCTGTTACGATGTGGACGGCTTCTATTACGATATGGACGTCTTCTATTATGATGTGGACAGCTTCTATTACGATATGGACAGCTTCTATTACGATATGGACGGCTTCTATTACGATATGGACGGCTTCTATTACGATATGGACGGCTTCTATTACGATGTGGACGGCTTCTATTACGATATGGACGGCTTCTATTACGATGTGGACGGCTTCTATTACGATATGGACGGCTTCTATTACGATATGGACGATGTGGACGGCTTCTATTACGATATGGACGGCTTCTATTACGATGTGGACGGCTTCTATTACGATATGGACGGCTTCTATTACGATGTGGACGGTTTCTATTACGATATGGACGGCTTCTATTACGATGTGGACGGCTTCTATTACGATGTGGACGGCTTCTATTACGATATGGACGGCTTCTATTACGATGTGGACGGCTTCTATTACGATATGGACGGCTTCTATTACGATGTGGACGGCTTCTATTACGATGTGGACGGCTTCTATTACGATATGGACGGCTTCTATTGCGATGTGGACGGCTTCTATTGCGATGTGGACGGCTTCTATTACGATGTAGACGGCTTCTATTACGATGTGGACGGCTTCTATTACGATGTGGACGGCTTCTATTACGATATGGACGGCTTCTATTACGCGAGTAGCTTTTTATTAGTGGCAGTGCTCAGATATCCAGCCTGGTTATGGGCATGCTTGGTAGTTAGTTAGTTACAATAGGACTTCAGAGGCTATCAACCCTTCTGAATTATTAAGCCAGCACACTGTAAGCCAAGAATAGCGTCAGGTATGGAGCTCCTTTTTCGAGAACTCCAGTCCCTTTTGCTTGGTAGGATATAGTTTGTGGAGAGGATGAATTATTTATGTATACAGAAGGAATCCAGGAAACGCTCTAGTACTGAATCAAACAAAATCCATGAAATCCAACCACTTCTCAATTTTTGTGAAAAAAGTGCAACATGTGACTGATACATTATATTCTGCAAATATATTGGGTAGGGTTGAGACATAGGATATAGCTTGAATTCTACATTAATTTGTCGTTTCGGGATAAGTAGAACCAATTTTCACACACACACACACACACACACACATAAACACAGCTACACACACATACACAGACACACAGCCCCACACTCACACACACACACACACACACACACACAAACACACATACACACAGCTACACACACACATACACACAGCTACACACACGCACACTCAGCCCAATACTCACACATACAAAGATAAAATCCGAAACAGTTACTGTTTATCACACTGAATTTCAGGCCACCGGTATAGAGTTTTCCTTCAGTGTAATATAAATATCTCTAATTAACTCCCCCTAATTCAGTCTCTTTTAATAGTGGTTCTGCGTATCCTAATATGTTTGATAAAAATAAATATATATATATATATATATATATATATATATATATATATATATATATATATATATATAACTATTAAGACCATGTATTGTCAATGTCATAATAGCTCAGAGACGATAATTTATGAAATGGATGACATATCTGGAGATGGAATAAACTAATCAATCACTGAATTGAAATGGACAATTGGCCTTTGTATATTAATTCACAGTCCTATTTAAACGGAATATGATTGCCTGAATGCAAAACTAAGCAATCATTATATTAATTAAATAAGGGCAAACGTATTCTTGTATTGCACTCGATGTGTGTCTCGTACAGGTGATACCAGTATAAATTAATTCAAAGATTATAATAGTTTTTGCAACTACATTAAGATAATAGGTCATGACTTATCTAGTGTTTCTCTACCCCTGCTCAGCTTCTTGCTCTGTACAGGGGCACATTGCGTTCTTGTATTGAGTATTGTTCACATGTATGGAGAGGATCTTCTCACACCGCAGTCCTAGACAAAGTAGAAAGGAAAGCCTTTCGTATCATTAATTCCCGCCCACTTACCAACTCTTTCTTCGCCGCAATGTTGCATCTCTCTCGCTATTCTATCGCTACTACAATAATCAGTGCTCCTCAGAGCTCTCCCAGTGTATACCACCTCCCCTCGTAGGGTACATCGTACCCGTTTTGCAACACAATCCCACCCCTACTCTGTACAACTCTTCAACCCAAGAGTGAAACGTTACTCTCAGTCTTTCTTCTATTCAACATCTGAGCTCTGGAACTCTCTCCCAGAATCAGTCTTTCCCTCTTCCTATAATTTAAATTGCTTCAAACTCAGTGTGTCCAGGCATTTTGGCTCGAACGTCCCTTGATTTTGGCCCTGTCACTCTTTCAACTATGGGGGAGGCACTCGCTACAGGCAGTTCTGCCTTTTGTCTCCCTCACTTACATAGAAAACACAAAACTAGAACCTTTCCTGTCACAAGTTAGAGCTAAACAAATGTATTGTATTATTCATTGATAATCAAGGATGAGGCCATCATTAGTTAGCTATCATACGTTACCAATATAATAATTAGCATAATGTACTGCAGCACCAATATTATACCTTGTTTTACAGATAAACCAAATTGTATATTATCATACTGTAAAATTGAGTAGCTATCCGAAGATCATTGATTCTTGTAATAACGGTAGATGAGTGAGATACTGTAGATGCAAAATTGCGGCGTGTAGAGAGAGATTGTATTGAATTAGCAAGAGGAGGTGAATTGATGAGACGAATTGCTTTTTTTTCTCGTATCTTTTTCTAAACAAGGATCACAATTTCCCGTTAGAACAGCTTATCTTCCATCGCCTCCTACCACTGTTTGGGCAATAAAAGAGTATAGCTCGACTAACGCAACGCTCAGATGCGACACATGATCAGCTGGATCAAACATACACTAGGTTATAATTATTCAAAACCTTATGGAAATCAAAAATTGTAGAATTACAAAAGAGTAAAGACTTTTTGGGCTGACGGCACGTAAATCATATTCCAATTCAACGCATCTTACTATGGCAATGTGACATGTATTTCTGATCCTAATATCATGTAAATAATTTCAACAAGATGCTAACAATCGTAAAATCACTTGTGTAAGAGTGTGGAGGGTCTGGGCGGGTATACCAGCATTTATTTTCGACAGTGAAAATATCTAAACACTATGATCACAATGTTGATGTTTATGACCTCTATTATCTGTGAGGAAGCTGGATAATGATCTAAATATGTGGTGGTTAATACTGAGGCTCTAACTACATATGTGATGGTTAATACTGAGGCTCTAACTACAAGTTCAGGTGACTTACGAATACGGGTATGATCTATAATAAGCAGGGTTGTAGACAATATTAAGATTAAGTAAGGTATACCTCCAACCACTGCATTATACTTAGGGTTATCAGAATAGCTTTAAGGGGAGATGGGTCGCTTTTCTAGATCCCCTTCTCCCTCGTGTTTAGCTCCATTAGTGTTCAGATGTTAAGAGGTTTGCTCCATTAGTTTGTCGTTTTTAGAACTTTTTACTTTGTCAATATTAAGACCTTTCGTGCTATTTAATGTCGATATGTTTTCCTGGCGAACGATAGTGAGCCTGTAATTTTGGAAGAAACGGGAACTTGGCCGGGAAATTTTTCTACCGAATAATGTACCAATTAATCAAGAAGGGGGATCTAATGGATGTTTTTTTAAAGCTTGATGGAGGTCTAGGGAGGAAACTAGAAATAATAATACAAAATACATACATGAGCAAATAAATAAGCCCCTCCCTCTTAAGATAAGGTAACGTATGCTAGAATTCAAGAAAGGCAGGGTTTTGTATTCGCTTAAGGGGAGATTTCCACTTGAGGGATTTTTTTCTTTACCCCTTTCTCCCTCATGTTTAGCCCCATTGCTTTTGAGATTTTAAGACGTTCGCCTCATTAGTTTGGCGATTTTAAGAACTTTCACCCCATTTATGTCACTTTTAAGACCGTTCGTCCCATTTAGGTGTCAATTTTTTCCTGGCGAGCGATAGCGAGTCTGTAATTTAAGAGGAACCGGCCTTCGGCCGGTACATTTTCTACCGAAAAATTTACAAATTTATCTTGAAAGGGGGTCAAGGGGGTGTAATTTCAAGCTTGATTGGAAGTCTAGGAATCACACTAAAAACCTGCCCTTAAATATCAGGAAATATATAAGTCAGGTGGAGTGTGATATTAAGATTGGTTGCCTTATAGGTATGGGGTTGCATATCATCAGACACATCAGGTAGCTAACTTATGATAATTAACTCGTGATAGGCAGGGTTCCAGATTAACACACAGAATAAGTTAGGTAAGGCTCCAATTTGTGCAGGATGGTGATTGGCAGGTTTATTATCTTAACAAAGTGGCGTTACGAACATTGTAACCGTTGTTGTCTTACTGACTGTGTGTTTGTCTGTCCGTCTGTTATTGAATTCTGTGTTTGTTTGAAAGTCAGATTGTTTGTAGAATTGCAGTACGTTGCTATGTAAAACTTCGCCATTGCCGTCATTTGGTTCCTGGAGACAAACAATTAACATCCGATGACACCCCACCCCCTGAGAGTGTGTGTGTGTGTGTAAATGGGTGTGTTTATATATATATACACACACACAGAATGTAAAAGCCGAACAATACAGCCTTTTGAAGTCCCTGTTAAACCTATCTACTCGCCCCACCTCCAACCCAACCTCTCCTCAACATCCGCACCCCAGGCTAAATAATATAAAAAGCTGTTTTCCGCTCTCTCTCTGTCTCTCTCTCTGTATCTGTCTCTCTCTCTCTCTCTCTCTGTCTCTCTCTCTCTCTCTCTCTCTCTCTCTCTCTCTCTCTCTCTCTCTCTCTCTCTCTCTCTCTCTCTCTCTCTCTCTCTCTCTCTCTCTCTCGTGTGTGTGTCTGTGTGTAAGAATAGAACACACAAAAGGAGAGACTAAACCTCCCACTGCTTCCCCCTAACTTCCTTATCCGTATAGTTACAGGTGAGCGTCACTGTTTGTCCAGGTATTTACGAGAATAATTATGACATTACCTGGGTGGCGGTGGAGGCGCGGCATTTGGCCCTCGGTAATGGTTAGGATTTTATGGGCGCGATTAACAAGGTATATAAAGTCCCATTGTTTTGAAGAAGAATGTGTTTAACGAATGAACAAATGCCTTCAGTACCATTAAGGGAAGATTGTCTCGTAACGTTATTTCCTAGACCCCATTCTCCCCCGTGTTTATCCCTACTAGGTTTGATATTTAAGACGTTTGCCCTATTAGTTTGACGATTATATAACCTTTCGCCCCTCTCTATCGATGCTAAGATCTTTCGTGTCATTTAGGTGTTGATTAGTTCCTGGCGAGTGATAGCGGCCGGGAAATTTTGCCACATTTACCTCGCAGGGTAGTCTTGGTGATATTTGTTTTAAGCTTGTTGAAGATCTAGCTAGGACTCTATAAACAAAACAAAATATATATAAGTACTTAAATATGCCAACAAATAAACCCTACCCCCTTAAAATGCTAAGTTAAGGGGGGTGACCTGTTTTTGTTCTGTCCTTTTCTATCTTTCTCTGGCTTGTATCCTGTTAAGAACATAAGAAAATGGGAGTCTGCAGAAAGCCGATTGGCCTAAGCAAGGCAGATCCCTGAACTGTTGGCCCCTGTTGGCCCCTGTTGGCCCCATTCAGCCTACTGTTTTAGGACGTTTATCCCCATCCAGGTGTCATTTTCTTCCTAGCGAGCGATAGCGAGCCAGCATTGTATGGAGAGATCTGGCTTCGCCGGAGACATTTTTCTATCTAAAAATTTAGCTTGCTGTCAAAACAAAATCATATATATGCTGGCTCGCTACCGCTCGCCAGGAAAATATTGACACCTGGATGGGGTAAAGGTCTTAAAACAGCAGGCTGAATGGGGCCGAATGGATACAAGCCAAACAGAGGGAGAGAAAGAGAAAAAAAACGCGAGGTGGGCCCCCTTAAGGGGTGGTTAGATGTCAAGATTGCAGGCCTAGGTGTAGTGACTATGGTAATTTGTTTCCCAGCTGACGGTAGATTGCCATAGCTTCACCTTGATTACTTAGCTATTACGGAGATGTAGCGAAATATTTTGTTAATAGTGAAAACCTGCTATTAATATGACGCAGAGACTGAGTAGTTTCATCTTTTTCAAGTAAGTATTGAAAAATCAGATGCTAAGGAATTGAATATACCGTCAGTTGGAAAGAAACCGAGTATAGTGTATAGCTTAGTATAGCTTAGTATAGTGTATAGCTTAGTATAGCTTAGTATAGTGTATAGCTTAGTATAGCTTAGTATAGTGTATAGCTTAGTATAGCTTAGTATAGTGTATAGCTTAGTATAGTGTATAGCTTAGTATAGCTTAGTATAGTGTATAGCTTAGTATAGTGTATAGCTTAGTATAGTGTATAGCTTAGGGCCTTAGGCTGATTCATACTGGTTCTTGTACTTTTGGCATTGATAGAACAGTAATTAAATTGAGATGTGAAGCCCTGGGGAAGTGATAGAACAGGAAACTATAAAGGGTGCAATTTAATGTTATTATATTATACAACTTTAGATAAATTTAGATTATATTAGACCTTAGGTATGGCTACATTGCGCTAGACGAACGGTAGGGCAGAGTAATCATGTGATATTATAACTCAGGGGTGTAAGTTGAGACGAGACCGTGGGAAGGTGGTGGTCCAGGAAACAACGGTAACCTGGTAATAGGAACATGAAATAGACTACGGGTAGGAGTTCAATATATTAGCTACATAGGAGCAATGAAACTGATACTTTAATAAAGGAAAGTATCATATTATCTGCATATCTAAGCTACACGTGGATAGCTGGGGATTTTAAATAAGGTAGGGCTGTGACAACAGGAACTAAGACGGAACTCAAATATTCCATATACCAAATATTTTGTGTTGAAGTTAGCAATTAAGTGTGTGGGCTCGAGATGCAAGATAATATACGAAAAGTGAATACTCCTATGAGGGTTATCAATTGTTCATGATTTACCAAACGTGTATGGCAAAGGATCACAAATATGTTCATATTTACTGTAGGATCAACAATATTGTAATGAAAAACAGCAATTATTAACATCGGCATGTGCTTCAAAGCGACTTAAAATTTTCAGGAGTAGGTGTACTTCAGGAGAATGTATTAACAAAAATATATATAGTATAAATTCATCATGGGTAACGCTCTCACACAAGGTAATAATTATGTTTTCAAAGTATGTCCAGTGCAGACAACATGGAAAACTGAGACTACTTAGTTTAAGGGGAGGTATTTAGTTTGTTCCCTAGACCTCCATCAAGCTTAAAATTACACCCCCTTGAGTCCCTTTCAAGATAAATTTGTAAATTTTTCGGTAGAAAAATTTCCCGGCCGAAGGCCGGTTCCTCTTAAATTACAGGCTCGTTATCGCTCGCCAGGATAAAATAGACACCTGAATTGCACGAAAGGTCTTAATATGGGGTGAAAGCTCTTAAAATCGTTAAACTAATGGGGCAAACGTTTTATAATATCAAAAGCAATGGGGCGAAACATGAGGGAGAAAGTGGCCCAGAAAAAAATCCCTCAAGTGGAGATCTCCCCTTAATTCTCATAACGAAAACCCGAAAACAGTATAGCTGTTTGGTGGGCAAGTAACTAAGCATTAAAGCTGAGTAGTAAACCTGCTGCTGTATGTATAAAAATTATATCAATGAATGCAAGTAATTTACTAAGGAACCGGTTGAATGTTCTTTATTTCTACCTGGTCATATTATGTTCTATTTTTTGTTTTATTAATATTATTATTATTATTATTATTATTATTATGGTGACACTATCATCTCTGGACATTCATGGCATTATTTTTGTTATTTTTTTTTTTTTTTTAATATTCCTAAATATATTTTGTGATCTATAATTTTTTGTTTACATGAGTGAGGATAGTAGAGCAGGCCTCACAGGTCTTTGCGGTTCCCAGCAGACGGGTTGTCCATATTTTGCAGAGAGGGTTGGGGCATGACTAATATCACTGATTGAAAATTAATAGAGCTGCGTATTCAAAGATTACAACAGAGGAAAGTAAGAGTTGCATTCAGAACTAAGCTCCTGTCGTAAATAGAGAGGAATCTGATAATGACCCTGTAGAGCTATAACACAAATTTGGCATGCGATTATAGCTGTCCTTTCTTTCACAATTCACGGTCACTTCACCATCTGCGAAACGTTGTCAATAAAGTGCTCTTCCTCAGGTGGTGTTTTTTTATCCACTTCACCCTCAGTTTACTTCACTTGCAATACCTTCGCCCACAATCAAAGTAGATTCCCCCCACAACTATAGCTTTACCTAACCCATATCACCCCCCCCCCCCAACCTATCAACTCCGGTGTTCCTCAGGGTTCTGTCCTGTCTCAGGTTCTTTTTCAAAAATTAATTTATCATCCCCTGTACCTATCCACGCATATGCTGATGACTCTATGTTACACTATTCAACTAGTTTTCCACAAAGATCCACCACACAATGACTCCAAAACTCACATGATGCACGCCTATCTTCTGATCAATCAACTATTTCCGATTGGGGCAGAGATAATCTTGTTTATTTTCAACGCTTCCAAGACCCAATTTATCCATCTATCTACCCGTTACAATCTTCCACATGACTATCCCTCACTCTTCAACAATTTACAAATCAACCCTTCATCTTCTCACAATATTCTTAGTGTATCTTTTTCTTCTGACCTTTCTTGGAAAGATCATATTACCACTCTTGCTAAAAAACAACTCCCCAGAAGTCAGGTGTGCTCAACCGTGTCCGTGGGTTCTACATCCGCATACAGCTTCTTGTTCTGTATAGGGGCACATTGCGCTCATGTATCGAGTATTATTTGCATGTGTGGGGAGGTTCCACCCATACCGCACTTGTCGAAAGGGTAGAGTCACAAGCATTTCGCCTCAACTCACTTCTGCTTACTAGTTCTCTACACGCAGCAATGTTGCATCTCTATATACCGCTATAATTGTGTATAAGTATTTTTTTTTTCTTTTAGAAAGTTTGTTAACCCTGTAATATTTGCTCGGAGATCAAAAGCGTTCATGCCTGACAATATATTTAAGACTACAGTATATTAAACAGATTTGGCAAGAAAGACTGCAACATTGAACTATTATTTACAAAACATAATTTCTTGTAATAAGGGACCCAAGTGTCAAGAAAGGAATGCTACCTGAGAAACAAAGGCAACTAAAATTACATGACGTAGAGATTGAGAAAATTATGAAACAAAAAGTCACTGCAAGAGGAGAGGAGAAGATATTACAAATAGTATATTACTATCCCGATATGAAAGATCGACCAATATGAATTATACCCAATGAGTAACATTAAGCGAGATAATAGTACATCAGGGCCAGCAGAAGGCCCTGAAGGCAGCCAAGGTTCACCAGGGATCAAACTGCCGGTAACGTTGCCTGCAGTTAGACCAGACCTGATGTTGTACCTATTATAACGTTACTCTCAAACTTTCTTCTACTCAACAGCTGAGCTCTGGAACTCTCTCCCAGAATCAGTCTTTCCCTCTTCCTATGACTTAAATTGCTTCAAACTCAGTGTGTCCAGGCATTTTGGCTCGAACGTCCCTTGATTTTGGCCCTGTCACTCTTTCAACTATGGGGGAGGCACTCGCTATAGGCAGTTCTGCCTTTTGCTTCCCTCAATCACATAGAAAAAACAAAATATGTGGGACTTAAGGGGAGACTGGCCCTTTGTTTGGCCTATTAATTCATTTATTCATATATTTGTTTAGTGTCCTCCCCATACCTCCATCAAGCTTAGATAAACACCCCCTAGACCCCCCTTCAATATAAATGTTTACATTTTTCGGTAGAAAAATATCCCGGCCGAAGGTCGGTTCCTCTTAAAATTGCAGACTCGCTATCGCTTGCCAGGAAATAATCGACACCTAAATGGCACGAAAGGTTTTAAAATTGACAACGAAATGGAGCGAAAGGTGTTAAAATCGCCAAGCTAGCACCACTAGTTTTGAGATTATAAGACGTTCGGCCCGAACGTCTTATAATCTCAAAACTAGTGGGGCTAAACATTAGGGAGAAAGGGGTCCAGAAAAACGGTCTCCCTCCCCTTATCACTCAGCTAACCTAGGATGGAAGAAAACTGCATTCTTGTAACAACCACACATAACTTGAACTGACCTAACCTGCTTAGTCTCGCTTAAGTCTGCTAAGAATAGACTAGTTGAAACTGGGCTCGCTCTAAGGTAGATACAAAAAGAAGTTGCACCGGCAATTCAGGTCTGGCAACTTCTATATTACAGTTATCTAAAATTAATCAATATGTTGATAATTACGAAGTCAAGTTTACGAGACCAGTGCAAAACAGCTTCTAAATTACAGTTATCTAAAAATCAATCAATATATATATACAGCAAATAATTACTAAGTCAAGTTTACGAGACCAATGCAAAACAGCTCAGAAATGTTATCAGGATTATATTATCTATTAAATATTACTAGTAAAAGCGCTGGTGTAACTCTATCTTGAGTTAGGTTAGTTTGTATATTCCTCCTATGAAAAGAAAATGCCCTAAGCAGACCAGGTGACGATACTGCAGGACTCACGGGAAATTATACACTGTCCCCACCTATCTTATGTAGAGTCGGTCTCTGTCATTACCCACTTGTCTCAACACTACAATGTCACTCAGGGTAACACAACCAGCTTGTCTGTAGTTGAGTCTTGAAGAGACACATTGAGCAACCTTTAAGAAATCTCACCACTTACTGAGTCGAAGGTTTTCGATCTCCTGTACTTTCACAAGTTATATTAAGGGGAGGTATTTAGTTTGTTCCCTAGACCTCCATCAAGCTTAAAATTACACCCCCTTGAGTCCCTTTCAATATAAATTTGTACATTTTTCGGTAGAAAAATTTCCCGGCCGAAGGCCGGTTCCTCTTAAATTACAGGCTCGCTATCGCTCGCCAGGATAACATCGACACCTGAATAGCACAAAAGGTCTTAATATGGGGTGAAAGTTCTTAAAATCGCTAAACTAATGGGGCAAACATTTTATAATATCAAAAGCAATGGGGCTAAACATGAGGGATAAAGGGGTCAAGAAAAAAATCCCTCAAGTGGAGATCTCCCTTTAAGTATACACTAGTTTCAATCAATAATGGAAATTTCATTTATCCCTCCTAACAAAATTGTCAAATAATATTAATTAAAGAAATACACCGAAACTTTCGCTGCAGTTAAGACAACGTTTCAGTGTATCAGAATTGATATTCATAGTATATATCACTTATCTTTATCGGCAATTGTGTAAATGTTTGATTCGTATTATATTAGCAGATACATTGGTCCTGCGATGGTCAAATATGGCAGAATATTATTGTGATGATAACGAGTTTAGCTCAAACCTTTTTTTTTTTTTTTTTTTTTTAAAGAGACAATGAACGGAGGAAGGAAAAACACAGATAAAACAAAAAGGTCCATGTGCCTAAAGGCATCCTCCATTCATAAAATGTTTGTAACAACTGGATTTAAACATTTGCAGATTGTAAGTTTGTGGAAAGCAATTCGAGGGAAGTGAATTCCAAAGAGTAGTAGCTCTGGGGATAAATGAATTCTGATAAGCAGAAGTTCTGCATTGTGGAGGAGAAAGTGTAAATTCATGGGCGCTCTCAGCTGCCCCAGTTCTACGCGGAAAGATGTGGAGAGGCGGCACAATTGAAGCAAGTTCCTCGGAACAATTGCTGTGAAAATATCTGTAGAATAATGCAAGGGATGCAACGTTTCTTCGTATGGATAATGTAGGAAGGTCCTGTGTGATTGCAGGGTTATTGATTAATCTAATAGCTTTATTTTGAATTTTGTCCAACTGCCTCAATGCAACCACTCCACTTCCACCCCACAGAGGTGAACAGTAATCCATCTGAGAACGCACATGACTTTTATATATCACGGCCAACTGCTCGTCAGTGAAGAATTCTCGAACTCTGTACAGGAGTCCCAGTTTTTTAGAGGCATTCTTAGCAATGCTTCTAACATAATGTGTCCAGCTCAAGTTAGTAGTTAATGTTACACCGAGAATGTCAATACTAGGGGAAGTGGGAATATTTACATCATTAAAAAATATGGGAGTCGGTGAGATTCTGTCGGTTAGAAAATTGAATGTATTTGGTTTTCTGTGCATTAAAGGAAACTAGATTCTTTTGTCCCCATCCATCAATTCTAGAAAGGTCCTGGTTCAGAGAAATTGCAGTGTTTATTTTTGAATTGATAAGATCGGGTTGGGTGAAAGAATTGATAAATGTGAAGGAACTGTGGAGTGTTGAGTCATCTGCGTAGGAATGTATTGGATTATGAGTGGTAGATATGAGATCATTGATATGAATGAGGAACAGAATTGGGGCCAAAACTGATCCCTGGGGAACACCAGCATTTATTGAGTGAAATTGAGAATAAAGGCCATCTACCATTACACGTATTTTTCTGTTATGAAGATAAGAAGAAATTAGTGGAACTAATGATGCAAGGCCGTAGTGTGACATCTTCGACAATAAGGATTGATGCCAGACTCTATCAAATGCCTTTGATATATCCAGTGCTATTGTATGTGTTTCACCATGTTGGTCTGTAGCTTGGTTGATTTGATGCGTAAGAAGGCAAAGCATGTCTGCAGTTGATCGACATCGTCTAAAACCATATTGTCTATCACTGATTAATTAATTATTCTCAAGATGCTTAATTATGTGATTATTTAATATAATTTCAAAGACTTTACCAAGAGTGGAAGTTATAGCTATTGGTCTGTAGTTTGATGGATCTGAAGAGGCACCTTTTTTAGGAACTGGATGGATGTTTGCTTCTTTCCAGGGTACTGGGAAGCATGAGGTATGAGTACACAGACGGAAAATTTTTGCCAATATAGGAGCGAGCACCAAGGAGCAATTCTTAAGTACTATTGGAGGAATTTCATCTGGACCAGGAGCCTTATCTACTGAGAGATTCTGCAAAATAGTTTTGACATGTCTGGTGTGGATCTTAAGTGAGGGAATTTCAGGCGAATTAAAATTAAGTACAGGGACATCTTGATTTATTTCATCTAAGGTTGAGTTGGTGGAGAAAATATCCGCAAGAAGGTTAGCTTTACCTCGTGGGTCATTTACAAGATTGCCAGTCGGAGATTTTAATGGTGGAATGGATGAAGCAGTAGTGAAGTTGGATTTAAATGAGTTAAGAGTAGACCAAAATATTTTGTTATCATTTGGATTATTTAGAAGTTTATTTGCCTGCTTGTGGAGAAAGTTTGATTTAGTTAGGTTTAATACAGTTTTGGCATGATTTCTGATGTTTCTAAAGTAATTAAAGGCTTCATGAGTTTTTGATCTTGTGTATGCATTGTAGGCTATTGCTTTTTGTTCAGTTACTCTAGCACAATTATGGTCAAACCATTTAGGTGAATTAGATCTTTTACTGTACTTTTGATGAGGAATAAAAGTTTCCATTCCAATTTTTACAAAATCTTGTATGTGGCTCAAGGTGGAGTGTGCATCATTAGAAAAGAAAGAGGTCCAGGAAATATCAATAAAGAAACCCTGAAGACTTAAACGTAGTAGCGATTCACATGCACACTACCACACACCAGCTATTATTCACATGCACGCTACCACACACCAGCTATTATTCACATGCACACTACCACACACCAGCTATTATTCACATGCACGCTACCACACACCAGCTATTATTCACATGCACGCTACCACACACCAGCTATTATTCACATGCACGCTACCACACACCAGCTATTATTCACATGCACGCTACCACACACCAGCTATTATTTACATGCACGCTACCACACACCAGCTATTATTTACATGCACGCTACCACACACCTGCTATTATTCACATGCACGCTACCACACACCAGCTATTATTCACATGCACGCTACCACACACCAGCTATTATTCACATGCACGCTACCACACACCAGCTATTATTCACATGCACGCTACCACACACCAGCTATTATTTACATGCACGCTACCACACACCAGCTATTATTCACATGCACGCTACCACACACCAGCTATTATTCACATGCACGCTACCACACACCAGCTATTATTCACATGCACGCTACCACACACCAGCTATTATTCACATGCACGCTACCACACACCAGCTATTATTCACATGCACGCTACCACACACCAGCTATTATTTACATGCACGCTACCACACACCAGCTATTATTCACATGCACGCTACCACACACCAGCTATTATTCACATGCACGCTACCACACACCAGCTATTATTCACATGCACGCTACCACACACCAGCTATTATTCACATGCACGCTACCACACACCAGCTATTATTTACATGCACGCTACCACACACCAGCTATTATTTATAAAAAAGATAGATTGTCTTGCGTTTACGGTGTGGGAAAGGTAAACTAACGTGGAACTAATGCAACCGATGCCTATCATGCTTAGTGCTGTCATGGTGTGTTATCGAACCTTGACCTGGTCATTTAAGGGGAGGCAGACAGTTTTTCTGGACCCCCTTCTCCCTAATGTTTAGCCCGACTAGTTTTGAGATTTTAAGACGTTCGGCCCATTAGTTTGGCGATTTTAACACCTTTCGCCCTATTTCGTTGTCAATTTTAAGACCTTTCGGGCCATTTAGGTGTCGATTTCATCCTAGCGAGCGATAGCGAGCCTGCAAATTTAAGAGGAGCCGGCCTTTGGCCGGGACATTTTTCTACCGAAAAATGTACACATTTATCTTGAAGGCGGGTCTAGGGGTGTTTTTCTAAGCTTGATGGAGGTCGAGGGAGGAAACTAAAAATATATATGAATAAATGAATTAATAGACCAAACAAACGGTCAGTCTCCCCTCAACACCTCACAGGGACCAGTAACCATTGTGAACAAGACACTTGACAACCCTCGTACACGGACCTAACTATTATCTCACAGAAACGTTGTCACATAAAAGGAGTCCGTGCAAGAAACATCAGATAGCGTCAATGTTTAGAAGCCCTCGGTGATTAGTAGGATTAGCTCCTCTGTATGAGTCTTGATTATATCTTGCACTGATTGGTGGTACGAATAAGTAATGCAATGGCTATCAGTAGGATTTGATAAAGTTTAGGAAGGATCTGTGGGAATTAAGCAGTAAAAACTGTCTATATTAACCTTCTGATTGCCATACATCCTTCCCAATCTGCCTACCATCGTCTAAAAATAGCCAGAATAACTGTCAAAATGCATCATATTCGTCAAGGGGTTAAGATGATACTAAAGACTAAAAATCCCTGGCGATACTTGCAATAGTAAGGCGCGCGTGTTTGATGATCAGACCTGTGAGAATGCCACGTGTTGACGATGGTGGCACGTGCAGGACTGACGCGTGGCAGAGGTGTGGGGGTTGAGGGTCTGTTCTGGGTCACTCAGGCTTCACGTTCTTGTCGTCTGCGTATAAGGAATATCATCATATTAATAAGGTTTCATCCAAATTATACTCATTCTTTTGCCGCCACAATTTTCGGGAATTGAGAGAGAGAGAGAGATAACAGATGACGTGTTTTTGTTTGACCCTGCAGGTAAAAGGGCAGCAGTAATGGTCACCCGATGCATCATATCCGGCAGCTGCTTCACCGTGACCCCCCCCCCCCCCACCCCTTACCCCCTCTTGTACCCCCCCCCCCCCAACACATCTTGGTGGCGTTCACGATTGTATTCCCTTATAAGTCGTATCATCATAAGTCATTGCACTCATATTCAGAGCTGATGTACACACTTCAAACTTTGAGTAACGTATCAAATCTAGCCTAGCTTAAGGGGGTAGTGGATAGTTTATGGTATATTTATGTATTTATTTAATAGTAACCTCGTTTACCTCCATTAAACTTATAAATTGTACATTTTACGGTAAAAAAAAAATCCCGGCCAAAGGCCGGTACCTCCTAGAATATCAGGCTCGCTTTCGCTCGCCAGGAAAAAAATCGGCACCTAAATGGCACGAAAGGTCTGTATATATTGACAAATAAATGGGACGATAAGTCTTAAAATCGCCAAACTAATGGGCCGAACGTATTATAATTTGAAAACTAATGGGGCTAAACATGGAGGAAGAAGGGGGACCAGAAAAACGACCCATCTCCCCTTAACCGATATATGATACTGTTGTGGTTCTATATACAGGTGGTGAGTTGCAACAGGTGTGTGACATGTGGGACAGAGCGGAAGTGTAGGTGCAGTGTATATCATTATCCTAGAGGTAGTATAATCTTTCTCGCTCTCTAACTCTTTCTTTCTTTCTTTCTTTCTTTCTTTCTTTCTTTCTTTCTTTCTCTTTCTCTCTCTCTTATTTTTGTAGCAGCCCTACGATATATTTTAGAAACGCTACATTGCTGTATATACTCAGTAGATTTGAAGGCAAACAACAACTATGTGCTATTGTTAATTATCAATTGATATAGTTGCTCATTTGTCAACAATATAAACATCTCCAAATTACATTTAGTATTACCGTGACCAACAGTTTCCTATTTATCAATCTATCAACAACATTTGATTCCATATTCTTCTATAATTTATACCCTCAATAATCAATGAGTTTGAAAATATAACTTAAATTACATTTTGAAAAGCTACTTTGCTGTTTCTCTGTATTAAGGAGTTGAGGTTTTCCATAATGTCTGGACCCACAATATATAACAATAATTGACTCAACTATAATGTATTGTATATTCTTCTTCCTTAACTTTAACAAATTCCACCTGATTTTTTTTCTCGATCAAGGCTGCATAGTATCCTTAATGCGTTTACGAACATTATCAATTCAATGCAGCATATAATGTTTTTTAAGGAGTTTATGATATGATGTCAAGTCAAATAAAAGTTAGGTTCGACATACTAAAACCCGCTGTTGATTATGGCTTTAAAGGGTTGAACCCATAAACCAACAACACGTACAAGGAAAAGGAAGATTCTGACGGTGAAAAATATTGGCTGACAAGTATTTTGCATCTCATTATGACCGACCGACAGCCGATTTCCCCGCCAATCTTTACAAACTATAGGGTGTGTTTTATCGTGATGACGTTGTTTATATACTTATATTGTCAGGATTTGAGGTAAACGATTTAGGTGTCAGTTGCCAGATCAGTCAATTGCCTCATGCAAGGGTAGGATTTTTTTATACTGGATTGTGCTCATGTTATTGAAATAAAACATATAATTACAATTATTGCTAAATTTGTGGAAATAATTAACTGAACTTTAGCATGCATATAGATGAGTAAATGCAGGGTTCATACAAATGCAGGGTTCATACAAATGCAGGGTTCATACAAATGTTTTGCTAACAATGCATGTTTTCACTTAGCATCCTTTTCAGTAAATATGACTGTAATTTGAAATAAAACGGATTTAACCAGTGTTTCTAATTTACCGACTTTTGTTGAATCTATATAGAAGCAGCTCGCTATTTGAATGTTGTTCTTATTAACTGCCTATTACGACATTAACAATAGTTTATCACGTTTTACCTGTAATAGGTAATCCAAGACTCAAATGAAGGTATTGACAGCAATAATGTACAAGTACTCTATTAATAGAGTATATAATTGTTTACTATTGCCTACTCTCCCATAATAGAGTATACAATTGTTTACTATTGTCTACTCTCACACATAATCTGCATAATATAACTTCACACGCAGAAGCACACACAAATGGACACACACACACACAACTACGTTCGTGAACGTAAAAATCCTAATACACCTAAGAAGTCAACAGAATGCCACCACAAAAGTAATACTAAATAAATAAATATATAATATAATGAATAATTTTGTTTAATAACAATTAAATAAATCAATAAAATACTGTATTACTCTACCCTCCTTCTCTTCACTGTTTGGTGTGTGGGTTGAGCTGCATTGGTATATCCCACCAACATGGACTAGTGCGTAAATTATAGGCACCAATCGAGCAGGACAGAACCCCGGGGAGGCCAGTAGGCATATGCTAGGGAGTTGCTGGAACTCCTGTTTCATTTGCCTGGCTCTCTCCATTGTTTTTATTAATGTCTCACCTACACAGAGAGTAAGCTAGGTAACTCTCCTAACACCTCCTCCTATTTACTGCACTACACCTAACAAGCACACCACCACACATTTTTCTAGCACACCTAAATTACCTCTAACGTGCCTTAATTTTGGCTATGTTTCGCTATTTCGACTTTGGGGGTGACACTTGTTGTAGGTGGTTTTGCGTTTTACCTCTTCATGCACCTAGAACAAAAACTAAAACCAAAAAACAATGGACTCCCTACATTCATACACATACTACATCGCCAAAATTCTATAATACAATGTATTTGTTTCCTTCATATTGATATATAACAGGTACATTAGACTAATGAAGAATAGGTTAAGCTAAGTTTGGTTAAACTAGACTGGTTATTCGATGGCGTGGCACTAGGTAACGGTATCTACTTTCTTGGGAAACTATGCTTCCTGTTTAACCTTGGAGAGGAGTCAATGTTGGAGGTGTATTTAACCCCTTCTGTACCGGCGACGTATTATAATTTTTATTCTAGCTATATTTTGACGATTTTGTGCAGTTTAAGCAGGATATGTGGTAGTAATTTTGTTTAAGTGAGATAGTTCGAAGCCTGTTAATTGCTGGAGGCCTTATCAAAACTGAATAAAATCATCTAATGGTAACCAGAATAAAATTCAAAGGACGGCACCGGCACAGAAAGATTTAGTACGTTGGTAGGAGAATCGTCAGTTGTAATTAATGTTAACTCTCCGGGGTGCCGCGTGCCGCGTGCCGCAGTGAAGGTCCAGGATGTTATGATGTTCTTGGAAGCTTAAGGGGAGATATCCACCTGGAGGATTTTTTCTGGACCCCTTTCTCACTCATGTTTAGCACCGTTGCTTTTGAGATTTTAAGACGTTCGCCCCATTAGATTGACGATTTTAAGACGTTCGCCCCATTAGTTTGACGATTTTAAGAACCCTCGCCCCATTTCAGTCAATTTTAAGACCATTCGCGCCATTTAGGTGTCGATTTTTTCTTGGCGAGCGATAGCGAGCCTGTAATTTAAGGGGAACCGGCCTACGGCCGGGAAATTTTTCTACCGAAAAATGTACACATTTATCTTGAAAGGGGGTCAAGGGGGAGTAATTTTAAGCTTGATGGAAGTCTAGGGAATCAACTAAAAACCTCCCCTTAACAACAGTAGTGAACAGTGTCTCAGGAAACTGATGTAACTGTTGTGGTAGTGGTGATTATGGTGTTGATGGTCATTATGAAGGTGGTGATGATTATGGTGTTGATGGTCATTGTGAAGGTGGTGATGATTATGGTGTTGATGGTCATTGTGAAGGTGGTGATGATTATGGTGTTGATGGTCATTGTGAAGGTGGTGATGATTATGGTGTTGATGGTCATTGTGAAGGTGGTGATGATTATGGTGTTGATGGTCATTGTGAAGGTGGTGATGATTATGGTGTTGATGGTCATTGTGAAGGTGGTGATGATTATGGTGTTGATGGTCATTGTGAAGGTGGTGATGATTATGGTGTTGATGGTCATTATGAAGGTGGTGATGATTATGGTGTTGATGGTCATTGTGAAGGTGGTGGTGATTATGGTGTTGATGGTCATTGTGAAGGTGGTGATGATTATGGTGTTGATGGTCATTATGAAGGTGGTGATGATTATTGTGTTGATGGTCATTGTGAAGGTGGTGATGATTATGGTGTTGATGGTCATTGTGAAGGTGGTGATGATTATAGTGTTGATGGTCATTGTGAAGGTGGTGATGATTATAGTGTTGATGGTCATTGTGAAGGTGGTGATGATTATGGTGTTGATGTTCATTATGAAGGTGGTGATGATTATGGTGTTGATGGTCATTATGAAGGTGGTGATGATTATGGTCATTATGAAGGTGGTGATGATTATAGTGTTGATGGTCATTGTGAAGGTGGTGATGATTATGGTGTTGATGGTCATTGTGAAGGTGGTGATGATTATGGTGTTGATGGTCATTATGAAGGTGGTGATGATTATGGTGTTGATGGTCATTGTGAAGGTGGTGATGATTGTTCGTTTCTAGTACTTACCGCAAAAGTACGTTGTTTTGTTCTTCAAAGCCTTTATTCTCTCGGTGGAATATTCAGTACAACATAAACCTCTGGATCTGGTGTGATACCCCTGCGTGTCAACAAATACTGTATTTGTGCCCAATACTATTTACAAACTACTTATGGATATTACTGTCAAATTTAAGAGTTAGGCCTTCCAAATGGATAACATTCCATTGTGCTCTCTTTAGGCTCATTATAACAAAATATTGGTACTTTTTCATCTCTATTATTACTTCAACTATAATATTTCCCCGAAGTATACCGCAAGGCCTTTGAGATACTAATAATTCCTTGTAATTCTCTCTATATGTTCCCCCCTTTTTATTAACATTATCTCTTCTTCGTCGTCATTAACAATTTGGTCGCCTCCTCCCGCGAGCATTAAGCAGTCAAAGTAAAAGTCGATCCCTCATGTGTATGCTTGCCCCCTGTCTGACACCTGCATACCAACCTCTCAGCCCTTCCAACGCACCATCAGTCTTACCCACCTCATTTTATATGATTTTATGTTCAGATTTTCTTACACAATTTTTAACTTCCTCTTGTAAATTTGTTCATACTGTTTCGTTCTCCATGTTCCTTCTTCCCCGTATTTCATTTAGGTCTCATTTTTGTATTTATATTATTTTGTTTTAAATCTTCCTCTCTATCATGTACCCTTCTTTCCGTGTACTAAGATGATCTCTCACCCTATTTTGATGTCATACTATCTCTTATCTCCACTTTACTCCATTTATATCATGTGTGTTTCGCCATTCCTGCACCTTCCTGTATTCCTTCTTTTAATTTCACCCCTTTATACTTTCAGAGATATTTACTAAGCTGAATAAACTCGACAACGAATCTAGGCTAAAATGAAAACTACGTCACCGCATTGAAAGGGTTACGTGCGGGTCCGAACTAAAGATACAAACCCTAATACTAACTTAAATATGGAATTACAGACTCACACAGTTTCCTTGAGCACACCACTGCTACACTTACCTGTGCTACACTTACCTGTGCTACACTTACCTGTGCTACACTTACCTGTTCTACTTAAGGGGGAGGTATAGCTGCTTATTTTCCCCTAAGTTAAGTACCATTAGCTTTGAGATCTTAAAACATTCGTTCCATTAGTTTGGCGATTTTAAGAACTTATGTCCTATTTCTTTGTCAGCATAAAGACCTTTCGTGACATTTAGGTGTCGATTTTTTCCTGGCAAGCGACTGCTAGCCTGTAATTCTAGGAAGAATCAGCCTTCGGCCAGGACATTGTTATGCCGAAAAATTTAAAGAATATACATTGAAGAGTGGTCTAGAAGGTGATTGTTTAAGCCTGAGGGAGGTCTAGCGATGCGACTATAAAATAAATGTTTAAATAAATTAATAGATAACAAATTAAGCACTAACCCCTTAAGAAGATCTCCATATACTACCACCTCAACCACCCCCCTCCCTGTATTCCTGTTCTAGCCCCACCCCCCGCTGTGGCCGGACATGTAGCCCTTCATGGAGGCTACCGGGTAATAGGCTACAGTTTTACCCGCATATATGAATGTTAATGTCAGGGTTGGGGCTGCCAGGAACCAACACACTACTACGCTTAAGGGGGTGCTGGATATACTTTGGTTTATGTATATATATATTTATTTTATAGTTTCCTCGCTAGACCTCCATCAAGTTTTAAAAAACACCCTTCGAGATAAATATGTACATTTTTCGGTAGGAAAATGTGCCGGCCAAAGGCCAGTTACTCCTAAATTTGCATGCTCGCTAGTGCTGGCCAGTAAAATATAGACACCTAAAAGGCACGAAAGGTCCTAATATTGACAAAGAAATGAGGCGAAAGGTATTAAAATCGCCCAACATTTGAACCGGATGCCTTGAAATCTGATAACTAATGGGTCTAACACGAGGGAGAAGGGGGGCTAGAAAAATAAAAAAAGCCATCCGCCCTTAAGAAGTCTGTACGAATCAAATTATCAACATTACCCAAACATAGTCTGAATACATGTTGCTACTTTCTACCATCAGACAAGGTTTACATAATGACTCTAACCTCATGATAGTCAATCCTAAAGCTGGTATCACACGAGAGCTTTTATAGTCAACATTCGATGATCAACATTTTGCTGGAGTATTTTGCACTGGTATCGGAAACTAGACTGATGATAGATTAATTTAGGTTACCAAAATATATTAAATGTTGACCTCATAAGCTGCCAGACCAGTGTTGGGGATAGATGTTGAGTGAAAAAGCTCTCGTGTGATACCGGCTTAAGTTGTATTATTGTTAACATCGTTCTAAACACCAATAACAACCCAAATGAAATTAATGAAAGCATGTTAATCTCCCAGGATTCGAACCCAGGATATCACCTACATAACTTACATGTTGTTGTTGTTGTTGTTGTTGTTCCCTAAGCTGCCTGGCCGAACAGCCCCGAGTCCCTGAGAAAGGCCATGGCCACGATCGGGCTTTCCCACAGAGCTCTCATTGAGTGTAGATTGTGTTGTTGGCGTAAGTGGTTGTGTGAAATGCAGTCTTCTATGATGTGTTTAATGGTATGGGGTGCTGTGTTACATCCCGGGCAGGCGTCGACAACGGAGTCATCCAGTCTTTTCTGATAGCTCAGGAGAGCTGGATGGTGTCCGCATCTCAGCCTGGCCAGGTGGACTCTGTCCTCGCGAGGAAGGGAGGATTCGGAAGGATGGATTTCGGGAGGTCGTGCATGCAGCTGTGTGTTGTCTGTGAGTGAGTGGATGGATCGGTGAGAGATATGAGTATGGATGTGCTTCTGGATGTTGGTTCGGGGTGGGCAGGGAGGGAGAGAGGACAATAATTGTGTGTGATACCGTGTGCTGGGTGTTGTTTTGATATTTCTTGGTGTCTGTGGGTGTGTTGCCATGTAGTTTAGTGGGTGGTCTTGGTTCGTGGAGGCTGCTGCCAGGAATTGAGTGCCTCTCATGTCCAGATGGTCTTTGACTTTGAGGATTTTGGTTTCTTGATGTAGGTGATCTGTGGGTGCAGTAGCTGTGCAGCCTGTAATGATCTTCAGGGCTTTGTTTTGAATAGTCTGTAAGGTCTTATGATGTGTTTCAGCTAGGTTAGAAGCCCAGGCTGGGCTTGCGTATTCCATCACTGATCTTATGTATTGTTTATATACTGTGGTGGTAGTTTCTTTGTTGTGTCCAAATTTTGTGTGAGCAAGTGACCTGAGGGCGTTAAGTCTGGGTGTCAGTTTCTTTTTAATGTTTGTGGTGTGCTGTTTGAATGTCATATGAGTATCATATGTTACTCCTAGGATTTTGGGTGTGTGTGTATGTGTTAGGGGTGTGTTGTTTATGGTGAGTTGAGGGATGTATTCGTGTTCTCCTGTCCAACTTGTGAGCAGGGTTGCGGTGGATTTGGCTGGGGCTAGATTAAGTCTGTTTGTAGTGCACCAGCCATGTAGTGTGTTGAGATAGGGTTGAAGGAGATCTGTTGCTCTTTTTGGGTCATGGTGTGTGCATGTGAGTGTTATGTCATCTGCATAAGAGGCTAAGTTTATTTGGGGCGTATTGGGTGTAGTTATATCGTGCATGTACAGATTGAAAAGTGCGGGCGATAGGACGGATCCTTGTGGGACTCCGTTTGGAAAGTTTCTGATTTTAGATGGCTGACCGGCAAAAGATACGTGTGCACATCTGCCTGCTAGGAAGTTGGCCAGCCACCGTTTTGTGTTGTTGTGCATGTTTGTGTTGTAGATTTTGTTTGTTAGGTTGTGGCGGGGGATGGCATCGAAGGCTTTACTAATGTCGAGTGTGGCTAATAGTGATCTGTGTGGTGGTCTAGCTGAATTGATGCCGTCGAAAGCTCTTTGTGTAAGGTCTGTGAGAAGAGTGTTTGTGGAGTGCAGTGGCCTAAAGCCATGTTGTGTTGGAGCTAGGGGTAGGTCAGGTGTAATTAGTTGTAATACTAGGCGTTCCATGACTTTGGAGGGGGAGCAAAGGAGTGTGATGGGGCGGTGCGAGGAGGGTAGCGTGGGGTCTTTGTTGGGTTTGGGGAAAGTGATGATGATACCATGCTTCCAAATGTCTGGTATTGTGTTGTGTGAATAGCTGTAGTTTGATATGTTAGTGAGTGCTTGTATGCCTTGTGGTCCCAGGTGTCTGAGGTGTATGTTGCTTATGTTGTCTAGGCCACAGGCGGGTGAGTGCTTGAGATTGTTGATGATATGCTTTGTCTGGTGATTGGTGAAGGGTGTATAGTCAGGGTCTGTGGGGAATTGTCTCTTACGTCGGATGACACGTCGGTCGTCTTTGTGAGGTTTTAGGTGGCTGACATGTGAAAAGTGATTGATGAGAGTGTTTGCTTGTTGTTTACATGAAGGAGTAGAGTCTGTTGTTGTGATTGCAGCATGTGATTGTGTTGTGTTGCTGTTGGAAAGTGTGATGCTGTTTAGTGTTTTGTATAGTTTTTTGGGGTTTGTTTTGTGATCAAGTGTTTGTAGGAAGTTATTCCAATTTAGTTTTTGTTGTTCTTGTATTTTGTTGTTAGTTTGGGTGTTGAGTGCTTGAATTTGTTGTGTGATGTCTTGTGTGTGGGGTGCTGGGGAGTGTTTCAGTATGTCGCGTTGTCTGATGAGGTTTTGAATTTCTGGTGTGAAGTTGGGGTTGTGTCTTTTTCTGTTACCTCTTGGAATGTGTTTCTTGTCAGCGTTTTGGATAGTTTTATTGAGTATGTGTACAGCATTGTTGATGTTAGTGATGGGTGTACTGTTTAGAGTTGTGAAGTGTTGTTCTGTCTCATTTGTGAATGCTTCCCAGTTAGCTCTTTTATAATTGGTGTATGTGTGTTTGTGGCTAGCTGGGGTGAGTCTGGTTTTGGTGGTGATAATGATCGGGAGGTGGTCAGAGCCTAAGGTTCTGACCACCCTCCAGGATGTTGTGGGGGCGAGTTCTGGGGAGCAAAAGGTGATGTCTGGAGATGATGGGTTATAGAGGGCTTGGTGAGGAATATGGGTATGTTGATGGATGTCGTTAAGGATGATGAGGTTATCGGTTTGGTTTTGTAGTACCAGCCCTCTGTCTGTGTCGGGGTTGTCGACAAACCAGGCCGACGTCTTGGCGTTGAAGTCACCACCCAGGATGATGTGTGGGTGTGTGGGGTGTTTGTGATGTGTTGTAAGTGTGGTCTGTATTCATTTGGTACTGTAGGGGATGTTTGGGGAGGGATGTATGTGTTTATGATGGTTATGTTGGAGTTGTTGCCAGTGCGTATTTTAATTGACTGTATTTCTGTTGTGTTATCATTTGGGGGGAGGAGTGATTTGGTTTGTACACTGGTTACTATGTATGATATTTCTTTGTGTACCAGGGTGATGAGTCCACCGCCCCCGCCGACAGCCCGGTCTTGTCTGATGGTGGTGAAATTATGAAATGTGGGTGTTTTTTGTGTTGTGGAGTTTTGTTTCTTGTAAGATGGCAATGTGTATGTTGTGTTGTTTGATGAAGTGTGAGAGTTCGTGTTTCTTTGTGTTGATGCCATCTATGTTCAGTTGAAGAATGTTAATGTTATGTGCACGATGTACGTTGGGTGCTGCTGCACGAGGATGGGGTGGGGGTGGGGGTGAGGGGGGGGGGGGGGGTGAGGGAGGGGCTGGGGGTTGGGATGGGTGAGGTGGGGGTGGGGATTGGGGAGCAGGAGATGGGGGTTGGAATGGATTAGGATGGGTGTGGTGTGTTGAGTTGAGGATGTGGATGGTATGGGAAGGTTAGGTGGGTTAGGGAGGAGAGGTGGACGGGTTTTAGGGGGGGGAGTGGATGATATGGGAAGGTTAGGTGGGTTGGGGAGGAGAGGTGGACGGGTTTTAGGCGAGGGATTTGACTGGGAGAGGGAGGGGCATGAGGAACAGGTCCAGGTGTTTGTGTAGTGTTTCTTGGAGGCAAGTGTTGTGCAGGTGAAGTGGGTCCAGTTCCCACATGAATTGCAGAGAACTGAACCCTTAGTATGGCGACTCGAAGTGATGGGTTTTGAGCAAGTTGGACATATGTATGTGAACGTGGGTCCTGGGTTGCTCTCAATGTCTCCGGCTAGAAGAAGTCTTCGAGAAATGACAGCCGGAGAGTCATTTCTCGGTGTAGGAAAAACTGTGTGATACATACATACATACATAAAATTTTAAGACTGAGTGTTCCACACATAAGTGCAGTTTCAGTCTCTTGTCCTAATGGCGGCATTCCAGGCAACCCTGTTAAGGGCTGCTTCACTTGTCAAGTTCTTGGATTTGAGATCGGCGCGTATAGTCCGATCCCAGGTCTTCCTCGGTCCACCCCTTGGTGCAGCTCCCTCCACAATCACAGACCTGCATTTTTTCACCCAATTTTGTTCATCCATTCTCTCCACATGTCCATACCATCCCAGTCTACTTGTACGCATCACCTCGCTAATACTCTTTATACCTAAACGTCTCCTCAGCTCAACATTTGTTATTCTATCCTGTAGCCTGGCCCCACACATCCATCTCACCATTCTCATCTCATTACGCTCCATTCTGTTGACATCCTCTACTTTAACGGCCCATGTTTCTGAGGCATACGTCATTGCACTTCTAACACATGAGGCATACACCTTTCCCTTCAGGGGGAGAGGCATTCTTTTCATGGTCAGGATTGGCATCAATTCTCTGAACTTCCCCCAGCCACACCTAATTCTAGCAACAGTGGCAGCCTCGGCCCCACCACCGGCAGAGATGGTATCTCCTAGGTAACAAAACTTGTTCACCAGCTCCAAAGACTCATTTCCAAAATTCACAGCCACAGGATCATCACTTAACACAAGCTCGCCTTTGCACACTACGCACTCAAATTTCTCTATTTCTGACTTATCCTTCGGCAGGGGCCCCTTTATTCTACTACAGCGCTTACTCCCATGGTGTACCCAACATCGACAGATGCTACATTGAATTGAGTTAACGCCCACTCCCTTTCCACACACTGCACATGGGTATGCACCGCTCTTTTCCACATTGCCTCGTCTCAAACTACAATGCATAACCTTGGTTTTGTTAATATTGACTCTTAAACCCTTGCTCGCCATGCCCTCTCTCCACTCTCTGAATTTGGCCTCAGCATCCTGCATACTGTCAGCTATTAGGACTAAATCGTCTGCATAAAACAGTTCCAACGGGAGTCCGCCTCTAAAAATTCTAGACAGCGCCTCCAAGACCATAATAAAGAGGAGGGGGCTTAACACTGAACCCTGATGGACTCCAACACGGACTGCGAACTCATCACTCAGTACACCCTTCACCCTCACCGAACTTCGCGAATCCTCATACATCTTCATTATCACACGCACCAGCCACTCTTCCACACCAAGTTTCCTCATAGCCCACTGTACAACATCTCTAGGTACCCTATCAAAGGCCTTCTCCAGGTCCACAAACACAAAGTAAAGATCCCTGCCTTTTAGTAAGTATCTTTCCTGTATCTGCCTGACTATGAAGATAGCATCGGTTGTACCACGTCCTGGCATAAAACCAAACTGCATATCATCAATAGAGATGCTTTGCCTGATCAAACCCTCAAGGACTCTCTCACAGACCTTCATGATTTGGTCAAGCATTTTCAGGCCCCTATAATTTCCTCTATCTAGCGCATCCCCTTTTCCTTTGTATATATTTACTATTACACTTTTGAGCCAATCCTCTGGGATTTTCTCATCTTTAATAATGGTGTTTATCAACTCAGTGACTAAGTTTACACCAATCTCCCCTGAGGCTTTTATCATCTCAGCGACAATGTCGGAGCAACCTGGAGCTTTACCGTCCTTCATTTTATTGATTGCGTCGCTCACTACAGCTGGTGCTATCAAAGGAGGGGGCCCAGATATTGGTTTTTCGATACTAAGCTGTTCCTTATCCCATTCAAACTCTACATTTAGCAATCGTTCATAGTGTACCTTCCATGCTTCTCTGATTTCATTTTCTGCATACACAATCTTCCCATTATCATCTCTAACACAATGTTCACAATGATGTGTGTGTGTGGTGTGAGAGGTGTGGAAATTCCCGGCGCGACCGAAGCCGCTCCAAGGACCCGTGCCCCCAGGGAGGGGGCAGGGGATGGTTGTGACGGTTTGGCTCCCGAAACTGCTCCCCGCGGCCGGCATCCGGTTTTCCTCCACTGGTCGTTGATTTTGTCTTCGGCTGTGGAGGGTCGGCAGCCATCCGCGGTTGGCAGCCTCGGGAGGTGGCCCCACGGCGTAGACGCCGCCACATCAGGACCTACATGTTCTAACCATTACATCATCATCAGGATAAAAACAGTTGGCTGAATGGATACAAGCCAGGGAAAGAGAGAAAAGGAGAGAAACATAAAACAAGCCGGTGACCCCCCTTAAGCGAGAGGTCAATCATAATCGATATGTCTATTAAGCCCGATAAGATCTACGGATTTTATATAATATTAAATCGAGCAAACAAAGTTTGGTCCAAAATAAATATAAAGGGAGATGTTAAGTTATAATTATGAGGAAATACTGGGGTTGTGGAGGTAGGATTTAGTTGTGCGTACAAGGCAATATATAAATAATCTATACAAACAAGTATAGTCTTATTTACCATACTGCACCGGCCATGTATACTTTTTTTTTTTTTTTTTTTTTTTTTTCTATGTGAATGAGGGAGACAAAAGGCATAACTGCCTGCAGCGAGTGCCTCCCCCAGATTTCAAAGAGTGACAGGGCCGAAATCAAGGGACGTTCGAACTAAAATGCCTGGACACACTGAGTTTGAAGCAATTTAAGTCATAGGAAGAGGGAAAGACTGATTCTGGGAGAGAATTCAGAGCTCAGCAGTTGAATAGAAGAAAGTCTGAGAATAGCGTTTCATTCTTGGGTTGGAAAGTTGCACAGAGTAGGGGTGGGACTGTGTTGCAAGGCGTGTACTACGCACCCTACGTAGAGGAGGTGGTATACACTGGGAAAGCTCCGAGGAACAATGATTATTGTAGTAGCGATAGAATTGCGAGAGAGATGCAACATTGCGGCGAAGAGAGAGAGATTGCAGAGAGTTGGTGAGTGGACGGGAGTTAATGATACGAAAGGCTTTCCTTTCTACTTTATCTAGGAGTGTGGTGTGAGAGGATCCTCCCCACACATGTGAACAATACTCAATACAAGGACGCACTGTGCCCCTGTACAGGGCAAGAAGCTGCGCTGGGATAAAGAACCCCTTGAGGCAGTTGAGCACACCCAGCTTCTGGGAGGCTGCCTTAGCGAGACTGGTAATATGGTCTTTCCAAGAGAGAGCAGAAGAAAAAGAGACACCGAGAACATTGAGAGAAGATGAAGGGTTGATTTTTGTATCGTTGAAGAATAAGGGATAGTCCTCTGGAGGTTCCTGACGGGTAGTAAGATGGATAAATTGAGTTTTAGAAGCATTAAATGCAACAAGGTTATCTCTACCCCAATTGGAAATAGTATCTAGATCAGAAGATAAGTGTTTTATGGCTTCATTACGTTTACTTTTAGGGACTGCTGGCTGGAGCGTTTCTGGAAAACTAATTGAGTGGTGTAAGGTAGAGTTGTCTGCATATGAATGGATGGGACTGGATGTACAGTTGAGAAGATCATTTATGAAAATTAGAAAGAGAGTAGGAGATAGGACAGAACCCTGAGGAACACCGGAATTGATAGGATGAGGAAATGAGCGATGGCCGTCCACAACCGCAGCTATGGAACGGCCGGAAAGGAAATTAGAGACAAAGGCACAGATGGAGGGACAGAAACCGAAGGTTTCTTAAGGGGAGATGGTTCACTTTTAGGGCGATTTTTGTATGTATTCATTATGTTTCTAGTTTCCTCCCTAGACCTCCATCAAATTTAAAAAAAAAATCCATTAAATCCCCCTTCTAGATTAATTTGTACATTTTTCGGTAGAAAAATTTCCCGGCCGAAAGCCGGTTCTTCCATCATTACAGGCTCACTATTTTTATGCCAGGAAAAAAATCGGGACCTAAATAGCACGAAAGGTCTAAATATTGACGTAGAAATGGGGCGAAAGGTCTTAAAATCGACTAAATAATGGGGCAAACGTCTTAACATCTGAAAACTAATGGGGCTAAACATAAGGGAAAAAGGGGTCCAGAAAACCGGCCGATGTCCCCTTAAGCTGGAGTTCATATAAAATTTCAAATAATTAATCTTTGGATTGAGATGGCTCATTTGGATAATTGGTTCGTATTCCCTGACAAGTAAAGATTTTCCATTAACTTAACTTAATAAAACAATACTGTAGCTTCAATAAAATAAAATAAAATAAGATAACATAAAAATCATTGGTTTGAAGACCCTAGGCAACCTCCACTACATCACGCCGTGTTGCTGCCTGCGTAATATCAGTTCCCCCTCACCATCCTGTGATTCTGAAGTTGTAAACACGGTAGATGAAAGCTAACGACCTGATAAACTGTCCAAGATGATACTAATATCAGAGTTTTGGCCATGTTACCGTCATGGGCGGGAACCATTCATAGTCCACGGTGGTATCGGCCAAGGACGGAGACGCAGAACGAATGCTCGGAAAAAATATGGTCCGGGCTCAAACGAGCACCAAGTGAGTCGGATTGAACATGGAGTGTAAAAAATTTAATTGGCAGGTTACTCGTCTTAGTAGTGCTTCCCTTCCGTCGATAGTTTACATTTTGGACGATTTTTGCATGTATTCATTATTTTTCTAGTTTCCTCCCTAGAACTCTATCAAATTTAAAAAAATATCCATTAGATCCCCCTCCTAGATTAATTTGTACTTTTTTCGGTAGAAAAATTTCCCGGCCAAAGGCCGGTTCTTCCAACATTACAGGCTCACTATCGTTCGCCAGGGAAAAAATCGACACTTAAATAGCATGAAAGGTCTAAATATTGACGATGAAATGGGGCAAAAGGTCTTAAAATCGACTAACTAATGGGGAAAACGTCATAACATCTGAAAACTAATGGGCCTAAGTATAAGGGAGAAAATGGTCCAGAAAACCGGCCCATCCCCCCTTAAGAAGAGGACCTGGGCTGCTGCTGCTGCTGCTGCTGCTGCTGCTGCTGCTGCTGCTGCTTGCCCGTTCACATGAGTATAAAACAAGAAATGTAGGTGAAAAAAGTGGTTAGGGGTGAATTCGGTTCCTATCCCTTATAACCGGCTTCTTTTGATGATTTCATTAATTGAGTTTAGAAGTGAAGTTGTTGGTGGAAAAACCATAATAATTTTGTCAGAAGTATACTAGCTCAGAAAGACAAAAACCCTTCACGCTACATTTAGAATATTGTAAAACCTTTAGACAAAATACACTTGGATTTGTTTGTGTTATCCAAAATATATGTTTTGAGGGTGGATGGGACTCGTTAGCCTTGGTCGGCAACTCCTCTAGGGAAGACAACCTTATACAAATCCGGGTGGATGGGACTCGTTAGCCTTGGTCGGCAACTCATCTAGGAAAGACAACCTTATACTACCTTATATGTCCCTATTTTGATTATTCTATATACAAATTAATTTCTGCTGGTAAATTTAAATACATATGTTGCATCTACCGTTCCCCAAATACTCCTCCAGAGCAAAGTCTTTTTGATTCTCTGTCCTCACAACTCAGTGTCCTCAACTTAAATGCTTCTTCTGAAATCACTGTGTTGGGTGATTTTAATGTCCATAATGTTGAATGGCTCACTCATTCAGCCAGGACTGATGATGCTGGTCTTGAATGTGAGCTATTTGCAGACTCATTTAATCTCATTCAACTAGTCAACCAACCCACCCGTGTACCAGATAATCCTAATCATAATTCCCACCTACTGGACTTATTTTTAACAACCAATTCAGAAAATTATGATGTTACAGTGAGGTCCCCACTTGGATCTTCTGATCACTGTCTGATACAGGCCACCTGTCTATCACCTACCACACCTTCCCACTCTGAACCTGTTTTGGTGACTAAATGGCATTACGATAGGGCAGACTGGGAGGGTCTTCAAGGTTTCTTTATTGATATTCCCTGGACCTCTTTCTTTTCTAATGATGCACACTCCACCTTGAGCCACATACAAGATTTTGTAAAAATTGGAATGGAAACTTTTATTCCTCATCAAAGTACAGTAAAAGATCTAATTCACCTAAATGGTTTGACCATAATTGTGCTAGAGTAACTGAACAAAAAGCAATAGCCTACAATGCATACACAAGATCAAAAACACATGAAGCCTTTAATTACTTTAGAAACATCAGAAATCATGCCAAAACTGTATTAAACCTAACTAAATCAAACTTTCTCCATAAGCAGGCAAATAAACTTCTAAATAATCCAAATGATAACAAAATATTTTGGTCTACTCTTAACTCATTCAAATCCAACTTCACTACTGCTTCATCCATTCCACCATTAAAATCTCCGACTGGCAATCTTGTAAGTGACCCACGAGGTAAAGCTAACCTTCTTGCAGATATTTTCTCCACCAACTCAACCTTAGATGACATAAATCAAGATGTCCCTGTACTTAATTTTAATTCACCTGAAATTCCCTCACTTAAGATCCACACCAGACATGTCAAAACTATTTTGCAGAATCTCAGTAGATAAGGCTCCTGGTCCAGATGAAATTCCTCCAATAGTACTTAAGAATTGCTCCTTGGTGCTCGCTCCTGTATTGGCAAAATTTTTTCCGTCTGTGTACTCATACCTCATGCTTCCCAGTACCCTGGAAAGAAGCAAACATCCATCCAGTTCCTAAAAAAGGTGCCTCTTCAGATCCATCAAACTACAGACCAATAGCTATAACTTCCACTCTTGGCAAAGTTTTTGAAATTATATTAAATAATCACATAATTAAGCATCTGGAGAATAATAAATTAATCAGTGATAGGCAATATGGTTTTAGACGATGTCGATCAACTGCAGACATTCTTTGCCTTCTTACGCATCAAATCAACCAAGCTACAGACCAACATGGTGAAACACATACAATAGCACTGGATATATCAAAGGCATTTGATAGAGTCTGGCATCAATCCTTATTGTCGAAGATGTCACACTACGGCCTTGCATCATTAGTTCCACTAATTTCTTCTTATCTTCATAACAGAAACATACGTGTAATGGTAGATGGCCTTTATTCTCAATTTCACTCAATAAATGCTGGTGTTCCCCAGGGATCAGTTTTGGCCCCAACTCTGTTCCTCATTCATATCAATGATCTCATATCTACCACTCATAATCCAATACATTCCTACGCAGATGACTCAACACTCCACAGTTCCTTCACATTTACCAATTCTTTCACCCAACCCGATCTTATAAATTCAAAAATAAACACTGCAATTTCTCTGAACCAGGACCTTTCTAGAATTAATGAATGGGGACAAGAGAATCTAGTTTCCTTTAATGCACAGAAAACCAAGTACATTCAATTTTCTAACCGACAGAATCTCACTGACTCCCATATATTTTTTAATGATGTAAATATTCCCACTTCCCCTAGTATTGACATTCTCGGTGTAACATTAACTACTAACTTGAGCTGGACACATTATGTTAGAAGCATTGCTAAGAATGCCTCTAAAAAACTGGGACTCCTGTACAGAGTTCGAGAATTCTTCACTGACGAGCAGTTGGCCGTAATATATAAAAGTCATGTGCGCTCTCAGATGGATTACTGTTCACCTCTGTGGGGTGGAAGTGGAGTGGTTGCATTGAGGCAGTTGGACAAAATTCAAAATAAAGCTATTAGATTAATCAATAACCCTGCAATCACACAGGACCTTCCTACATTAGCCATACGAAGAAACGTTGCATCCCTTGCATTATTCTACAGATATTTTCACAGCAATTGTTCCGAGGAACTTGCTTCAATTGTGCCGCCTCTCCACATCTTTCCCCGTAGAACTAGGGCAGCTGAGAGCGCCCATGAATTTACACTTTCTCCTCCACAATGCAGAACTTCTGCTTATCAGAATTCATTTATCCCCAGAGTTACTACTCTTTGGAATTCACTTCCCTCGAATTGCTTTCCACAAACTTACAATCAACAAATGTTTAAATCCAGTTGTTACAAACATTTTATGAATGGAGGATGCCTTTAGGCACATGGACCTTTTTGTTTTATCTGTGTTTTTCCTTCCTCCGTTCATTGTCTCTTAAAAAAAAAAAAAAAAAAAAAAAATACAAATCCGGGTGGATGGGACTCGTTAGCCTTGGTTGGCAACCTGTCTAGGGGAGTAAACCTGATACAAATACGTACTGCTTACCTAAGGGTAAGGCAGGTTAGTGGATGGATTAGCCGAACACCACTGTAGAAAAACAGTGCTAACAAGATACACAGAGGGCCTCGGAGTCGGACGGATCCTAAATTGAGTGGTCAATCCTGCAAGTCCTTCACTAAACTGGCTCGGGTTGTCCCTCTCACAGGGAATAGGTCCGCTTGGGGGCATTCTGTGTATGGCCACCCTCGTAAGGCGTCCGGCAATAGATAGATAGATAGGCTGATAAACATTTACAGCAATGTTCTGCCCAGATAGTATATACCTGTGCATTATTTTAAGCATCTGAGTTTCATTCTATTAGATAATTATTACTAGTTGCTAAGTATGTACAAAAATAATTCAGGAAAACATCGTAATTTAAACATGTTCATAAAGGTAGACAGAAATCGGGTATTATAATAATTATACTTGTTGCAAACGCCCTTTAACATGTGGCTCAATATATTGCAATACTGAAAGAGAAGGAGGAAAACGTGTGAACCTTCAAATACATATTATTAGTCATGGTGAACTCAAACAACCTGCCTCTCCTTCTCCAGGTATATCTTGAATACCCAGTGAACATACTAACAAAAGAATACTGGCAAATATATGTCCCTCTTAGAATATACAGATACACATTTTACACTACCGTTCTATATATATATATATATATATATATATATATCCGTTAGCTCCGACGAATCAACGTTGTCATGCCAACAATATACGCATTCTTAGTCTTTAACAATAGACTAACACCAAGATACTGCGAATACTATAAAGACATTTATCCAATTATATTACATTTTATCAATCACATTCAACTATATATATATGTCTTTCCCTAAAGTGTTGGCTTAGGTTAACATTAGGTTAACGTATGCTGGAAACTGTATTATATTGTAAAATGTCATGTATAATATCTCCAATTTTGCAATGATAAACACTTATCCCTTGACGAGACAACATTATTTTGTTAAGGGAGCCCACCTCGCTTTTTTGTCTCTTTCTCTCCCTTTCTCTTTGGCTTGTATCCATTCGGCCCCATTCAGCCTACTGTTCTAAGAGGTTTACTCCCATCCAGGTGTCAATCTTTTTCTGACGAGCGGTAGCCAGCCAGCATAATTATATATATATTTGTTTTGACAGCAAGCAAAATTTGTACATTTTTCGATAGAAAAATTTCTCCGGCGAAGCCGGATTTCTCCATAGAATGCTGGCTCGCTATCGCTCGCCAGGAAGAAATCGACACCTGGATTGGGATAAGCGTCTTAAAACAGTTTGTTACGATCGGGTCTCGTATAAATCAGTGGCTCTTATACATTGGACTAGACTGGCATAAATGCAACAACGGAAACGCTAGATCCAACCCCTGATATATAATCCCGTCGAACAAAGAACACATATTCCCTCCAGAGTTATATCTGCGATAGCGGGGTATCTTAACTCTCAGTATCTATGTGCTTCTACTATAGGCTGATGTTCTCTGAAACAGCCTATTACCTATAACATATGGTTGCTTAGTTATGGTACACAAGGAAAAGATAGTTAACTTAATTAAATCACAAGAGTGATCTAATGCAAACAAGAAGAAGGTTTACTTAACGTTACTTTAATCAATAATATCTGTCACTCCTTTATGAAAGAAAGTGTTGTAAAGTCCTCAAGCACCGAACAAGGAATCTTCTGAATAATGTCGGATGCTACTAAGAAGAACGTATCGAAAATGGAACCACAAAATAGCAGGAGGCAGGACAATGCACGTGTAGGCTAAATACACAAAAAGGCTGGACATATAATGGTATTGGACACAAGAATATTATAAGCGGTGCAACTGTAATAATGCTCGCCACGATAAAATAGTACTCCTATTAACAAAACCGGTCTATGCTGGTTGTGTCTCTCTACAGCAACCTAGACCTCAAAATGCTTGTGTAAAAATAATGGGTATGCATAAAAGAGTATATGATCTAATCCAGCTAATGTCTACCCGGGTTAATAAAGTCTAGCTGGGATGCGCAAAGGTACAGAATTCTGGTGGAGCAAGGCAACTCCTAGCCTAGTGTGGACCTTGGGTCTGTGCGGCCTGATTACGTTAATATGAAGGGGTGCTCTCTTGAGGATTCTCGATCACAAGTATCGAGTATCCTCCTGGCGACCCTCAAAAGTAAAAGAAAATAGAGTTAGAACAGTGTTGGGTGGATTAGGCAAGCAGCCCTCACGCACTACACAGTCTAAACTCCAAGGTACACAGACAAAAGATCCACCCAGGTAACCCACAGAATCCGTAGTGTCGTGCAGCTCAAAATTAGCCTACACACAGTGAAAACACCAACAGCAAGGTACCTGATCCCTAGTCTAGCATTATTTAACCCTGTAGAAACATTAGTGATTGATGGAGACAGTCTGAGCAATATAATCTCCCAAAAAGACAATGACTATCTTCAACCTTAACCTAGGACATAAGAAATGTGAGATCCAGCATATAATACAGTCTGGCCACCAATTCAAGGTGTGGGTGCAGAGAACCAGAGGGGGATTGATATTAATAAAAGGTGAGGAAGTAGTGAAAATGATAGAGGCAGTAGGAGAGAAAGATTCTAAGACAAGAGTGTGGGACAGTTCAAGGGAGATGCTTAGAGTATGCTGTCTGGGAAGGATCTGACAAGGATATTCCCATGGACCCAGGGATGTTAACTTTTGACATTCGGGCTATCGTACCAGACTACTAAAATGATCGTATGTCCCAGTAAATTATCGTATTTTCTAAGATCGGGTAAAAATCAAAATAGAATGATGCCCATTGCTTTGCATTTATTAGTTTCCAATAGTATAACACAAATATATGAATGCATTTAAACATTAAACATAATATTTATCAATTATAACAACAGTTATCCTCTCACTAATTATACCGGTATACGTTGGTAAATTAAAGATATATAGGATATAGGCCTCTTATCTACTGTACTTATACGGGTGTATAATAATCATGGGCAAACCTTTCTTCCTCTATAATCTAGACTAGACATCCAAAAATAGACTATTTAAATGAAAATTCAATTGGTTATGAATTATAGGTCTTTCTACAGACATATACATGCTTAAATTAAATTCATGGCCTCCACTTCCTGAACCTCTTCAGCTGCAGCATCTACTTGGGATTTCAACTTGTGTTTGTAGAGAGAGCAGGTAGCCATCCGACTTATCATGTCATCTGAAGGGGTTTGAAGGCAAAGTTTGGTGGGCTACGGCCTCACTCATGGCCCGGCAGTACATAATCGTCACCGTCTCTCTCTCTCTCTCTCTCTCTCCTAGTATACAAATTTAAGGGGAAAAAATCACTGGAGACAAAATTATCGTATTTTAGCGTACGATACATAACTTTGTATCGTACATCGTACACAGACCGAAAATATCGTACAAATACGATAATTATCGTACAGTTAACATCACTGCATGAACCTCCTGGCTGGAGTCCCAGTTCGCAAGAATGGCACGAGGGCGCGCGACAGTCGCCCAGTAAGCAGCCGCATAATAGGCAGTGTTAGGCAGGAGGCAACGAATCCCGCGAGGCCTATGTAAGGGGGCCGGCCACGCGCCACACTCACCACCTGGTCTCTCTCTCTCTCGCCTTCCCATCATTCAACTACTTAACACAATACTTTCAATTGACTAAATAAAATAGAAAGGATTGTGACAGACGAAAATAAAGAACAGTTCTGAACTGTCTGCAACACAAGCTTTCTCGAGAAGGAAAGTACAAAATGATAGGTAGACTGTAGCTATATTCTCTGCCCTAGCGAGTCCTAGCGAGTAAGCCATGGCGGTTCTGGGGGAAGCGGTGAGCGTCACAAGTTGGATGAATGGGGCCGAATGGACACAAGCCAGGGAAAGAGAGAAAATGAGAGAAAGGTAAACAAAGCTGGTGACCCCCCTTAATATGTGAGCAAGGGGAATGTTGCCCTTACTCGGACTAACGTGTGAGAAGCTTTGAGGTTGGTATAGTTTTATCTGCTCTTACTTCCAGGTACCAGCAAATAAAGTATGTAACCTCTATGATCATACACCATGTCATAGGTTAATATCATACTTAATTTCACTATGGCACATTTTAAGCAAGATTCTGTTATTTCAAATCTTTCCATCACTCAAAATGTTAGTGTGAGTCCACCGAAAGTCAGAAAAAAGGATAATCCAACGTCAACAATTAGATTCTTACCTAAGCTACATGCATTAATAGCGCAAACATGAGTTTCTCCAAAGCCAGCCACCACACTCACTGATATCGTTAATCTTGTGCCTCTAAGATTAATGGTAGCAAAACACACAGCCGGTAATGCCAAACTCCTAGACCACAATATATCTTCGAGCAAATCGTTAAGATCAACGTTCGTCATTTATTAGAGTTGATCACACCCAAGGAGCCGCCTTGTAAGCCAATAGCTCTAATGGTCTTCATGACATTATCATCCATAACATAACTTTATTCAAGTAACTCCATGCTAGTCTTAAGACTATTTATGTTTTCTGTCTCAAAACTTATTACTATTCTGTTTCCGTTTGGATATCATGTAACCATATCAGCAAGTATTATATAGAATTAATGAAATGTTGTTGATAACGTGAATTTCTAATATAATGTAGTGCATTTGTGTACAATTTAGAATATGATATTTTCACTGTTTTGTTATATATCATATTATATTTAGGAAACAAATACAAGAAAAAAGTAGTATGCATGATAATGCTCCATACAATAACCCGTATTTAAACATAAAATTAGTTCACGCATAGCTTGCAAAAAAACTTTAGTTGATGTTAAGGGAGGATGGTTCACTTTTTGTGCGATTTTTGCATGTATTCATTATTTTTCTAGTTTCCTCCCTAGACTTCCATCAATTTAAAAAAAAAAAGCATCCATTAGATCCCCCTTTTAGATTAATTTGTACATTTTTGGGTAAAAAAAAATCCCGGCCAAAGGCCGGTTCTTCCAACATTACAGGCTCACTATCGTTCGCCAGGGAAAACATCGACACCTAAATAACACGAAAGGTCTAAATATTGACGAAGAAATGGGTGCGAAAGGTCTTAAAATCGACTAACTATTGGGGCAAACATCTTAACATCTGAAAACTAATGGGACTAAACATGAGGGAGAAAGTGGTCCAGAAAACCGGCCCATCCCCCCTTAAAACCCTTCCCGTGGTCACAGCCAGAGTGATCGTTAATGTTGAGGGTGTCGGGGGTTATCTCCCCAACAGATAATTGTGATTAATTTCCTCTGCGTCGACCAGTCTACTGTATACAAGCACATTAAGGCCATTAGCGAGGGTCAGGTTATCAGGAGCCTCTTAATCTATCAGGTCCTCTCCATCTATCAAGACCTTTCCATTATCAGATCCTCTCCATTTATCAGGTCCTCTCCTTCAATCAAAGTCTTTCCATCTATCAGAACTATTTCATTTATCAGATCCTCTCCATCAATTAGACTATCTCCAAGTATCAGATCCTCGATCCTCTCTATCGATCATATCAGTGGTTGGCACAGGTTGCCCGCGATTTTTTATAAGTGACTGTACGTTGATTTTGACTATCACTCTTCCAACCCGGGGGGGGGGGGGGGGCAGCACTTGTTACATGCAGCTTTGTCTTTTGTCTCCTTCATTTATATAGGAAAATAAAGTACAGCCTCTTCAGTCACCGGTTACAAGTACTACACATATAGTGGACTCTCATTCACCACCGCTGCACCTGCAACACCACCAGAGCTCCCGCCAACTACCATGGCAGCTCGCCACCACCTGTAGGTGCAGGGGAGGAGAAGGTTGGGGTATGGTGATCTTCCGAGGAGAATGGAAGAAGCTACAGTTGGCACTCCATCTGGGGGCCCATGTGCCTATTGGTCCCCCAATCCATCGCACCCTTCGGTCAGTGGACACCTCCATCTTCGGGAGTCACTACCTTCACCTCCTGGCAACAACATTGCCTGACTCACCATCATCTCTTCACCACCAGGGAGATCTGTCCGACCATCGACAAGGGGATCACCACCATCTACTCCTTCCCCTCCACAACCACCAGCGGCCTCTCCATACCATCATCATCATCGGTGCCTGAATCTCAACAAAAACATTTACAATGGAGCACTCTTAGTTGAGCCCGAGAACCTTTCATCCCCTACTGTACTTCGCATTTCTCCACTTTATCTTCCTCTCTCCAAACTCTTCTATATTCCAACTTATCTATAGCCATCATCATCATAATCTCTGTCCAATTGCTCTTCTTTCCTACTTTACTCCAGTCATCTGGTCTGGTCTGTTGTTTCGTTGCTCTCTCTCTCTCTCTCTCTCCTGCTCCATACACAACTAATGGCAGCTTCATACACAACTAATGGCTATCCATTTGTTTGGCAACCTCACCAGTAATAACTATACCTTGTGTAGATCACAATCACCCAATGAAGCTATCAGTGTACACTAATTTACCCCGTAGCACAGTGAAGACTATTTATGGAATAATGAGAGGCAGTTGCTTGGCTGAAGAAGTTGATATGGTCTTGCGGTCAGTCTTTAGTGGTATCAGTTGTGAAGGTAGTATCATAGTGACGATAATATTTATGTTGGCTAACACTATTAGATTGTCTTCGGTTTGGGAAGGATCTATAAGAAACTAAGAGTGTCTAATTGATGTTTATCCCACATACCCTTCCTAACTATAGACAATAGTGTAATGATCAGCAGAGTACTGTATATACAAAATATAAACAGGCGTAATCTTACTGAAAGTTAATAATGTTCTGTAGTTAATAATGTTCTGTAGTTAATAATGTTCTGTAGTTAATAATGTTCTGTAGTTAATGTTCTGTAGTTAATAATGTTCTGTAGTTAATAATGTTCTGTAGTTAATAATGTTCTGTAGTTAATAATGTTCTGTAGTTAATAATGTTCTGTAGTTAATAATGTTCTGTAGTTAATAATGTTCTGTAGTTAATAATGTTCTGTAGTTAATAATGTTCTGTAGTTAATAATGTTCTGTAGTTAATAATGTTCTGTAGTTAATAATGTTCTGTAGTTAATAATGTTCTGTAGTTAATCATTGATAAAATATGCTGATCGAATAATTGCTGGAAAACATCTTAGTGTAACTCCGCCTACAAGCTTATAAGGTAGATGCTATATGTCTCTTAAGGGGGAGGTATTCGCTTTTTCTGGATCCCCTTCTCCCTCATGTTTAGCATATTAGTTTTGAGATTATATGACTTTCGTTCCTTTATTATGGCGGTTTTAAAAACCTTTCGCCCCATTTTAACGTCCATATTTAGACCTTTCTTGCTATTTAGGTGTCAATTTTTTCCTGGCTGTAGTTTTAGAAGGAACCAGGCTTCGGCCGCGACATTTTTCTACCGAATTTTTTTACAAATATATGTTGAAAGGGGGTCTAGGGGATGTTTTTTAAACCTTGATGGAAGTCTAGCAAAGAAACCCCAAAATAAATAAATATATAAACTGTATACATAGACTAAACATATATAAACTGAATACATAGACTAAACCTACAAGCACTACCCCCCTCATATCACTTGATGGTGTGTGTCGTGGCGAGGTGTGGGTCGGACGCTTTATTGCCACTATAACTCTTCCTTCTTAACTACCCCGGAGACCACCGATAATATTAACCCTTTGAGCACCAGCGACGTGTGTTATATTGCATGCTACCTATACTTAGACGATATTATGCAGCTTAGGAAGGATCTGTGGTAGTTAAAAAGGTTGGTTGAGATAGTTTGAAGCCTGATTATTGCTAGAGGTCCTTCCTAAGCTGAATAAAATAGTCTAATAGTTGCCAGAATATGATGAAAAGGACGTCCCTGGTACTGTACGGGTTAAGGTCGAGGGAGGGGCATTTTTCGTTGATTATATGTCGTATCTTTTTACTATTTTTCTCCATAGACGTCCATAAAGTTAAAACAAAAATTAATCCAAAAATAAACCCCCCCAAGATAAATGTATACATTTTTCGATAAAAAAATGACCCAGCCGAAGGCAGATTCCTCACCCCTTCAGACTCATATGACGCAGAGATTGCCAGATTAGCAATAAGAAATAGAGTTATCTCACTCTTATAATTACCTCTCTAAAATTAGTTTTCTGCCCACAGCTAACACAAAGACAACTGCAGAGGTTGAAGTAACTAAACTAAAGGTTTCTAAATACCCCTGATGGTAACAAAGGCTTTAAAGTATCACTAATCGGCTCAAAATCGCGTCATATGTCGGAGAGGGTTATAAGCTCGCTGCCCCTCACCAGGAAAAAATCACCCCCTAAATTGCATGAAAGGTCTTAATATTGAAAAAAAAAGACGAATGTTCATAAAATCGCCAAAGTAATGAGGCAAACGTTCTAAAATCTCAGAACTAATGAAGCTTAACCCTTTGAAGCTCTGATGAGTTTTAGCAGTTTGTTGGCTATCATTAGACGAATTTATGCAGCTTAGGAAGTATCTGTGGGTATTAAAAGGATAACCACTATCTCAATCAACCCTCTGACTTCCATATACAAAGGAGTACAAAGGAAATCAAGCAACAACAGGTCTAGTGACTCTTCTAGGCTGCTTGTCCTCCAAAACACTGAGGATCAAGTGTCCAAACAGTGGTTTAGAGTGGGTAAGGGAACATTGGAAAGGGAACTACTGCCCTGGAACTAATGTCCGTGGCAGGATTAGGAAGTTAGTAGGGGACAGATGGGTTAGTAACTGAGGGGGGGATAAAATATAGTTATTCATTTACAAACGCAGTCAGTCGCGGGTTTGATGCGAGATATTTGTCTAAGCGGAGTTTAAATGAATCAACGGTGCTGCAGTCTATAACGTCTCGGAGAAGCCCATTCCACAAGTTGACAACTCGATTGAAGAAGAAATTCTTAGATTCGTGTGAGTTAAAAGATTTACCAATAATTTTGCAACCGTTTCCCCGCGTGTAATTAGATTGGTCGATAGTGAAATACTTACTACAGTTTATATTGTCGATGCACTATACCGTTACTAATCTGAATAAAATCGTCTAATAGTAGCCAGAAAAAGAACAGAAACGCGTATTGGAGGTTGAAAGGGTTAACATGAGAGAAAAGGGGCCAGAAACAACCATTTCCCATTAATACAGTAATAATTATAGTATTACTTAGGAGGTGTTCGTAATTGGAGGTGTAATTGGTTTGGGTACGAGAGGGAACATAAGCTACGTATATCCTGGGGAACCATACATGTCACCTGTTTTTTTGTTTATCTTTCTCTCCTTTTCTCTCTTTCCCTCGCCCCATTCAGCCAACTGTTTTAAGACGTTTATCCCCATCCAGGTGTCGATTTCTTTCTGGGCATTGTATGGAGAAATCCGGTTTCGCCGGAGACATTTTTCTATCGAAAAATTTAAAAATTTGGCTTGCTATCAAAACAAAACTATATATATGCTGGTTCACTACCGCTCACGAGGAAAATATTGACATCTGGATGGGGGTAAACGTCTTAAAACAGTAAGCTGAATGGGGCTGAATGGATAAAAGCCAAATAGAGAGGGAGAGAAAGATAAAAAAAAAAAGCAAGGTGGGCTCCCTTAATAGCTGTAGGTCTACATGGGTACGGGTCACGGAAATTGTATTGCTTTTATCTATGACGTCATTTGTATCATAACATTTGCTCACGATTATGATGATAAATAAGCTTCCTTCTTTTTCTCAAAATACCACAATACAAATGCATCGTGTGTCTAGCTTGACAACGTAAGAATACCCACATAAGGTCGTTGCACACTGACACGAAAGCCCCTCCAGGCGAGCTCCCGAATCGAAATTTCAGCCTGATACGGCGAATCGGCAACATAATCGTGGATATCGGAAATTAGCCATACTCATATACACATGCAAAACAATACAATCCAACTACAACAAATGGTATTGTTTGGCAAACAACCGTGATCTCAGTTACTTGCTTGTTGCAAGTAAAGAGCTATTGTTTGTGTACATGCCTTATTATTATGCAAAACATTTAATACAACCATTCTCATACTATTTATAAAAGGAGATGACAAACATAGTTAATGCTTGAGGGACACACCTATCCTTTGACTCCGGAGCTACTACTAAATATTAGGTTTTCCTTGCTTCCCTTCGGGTATCAAAACCCCGTAGTAATGCAAGTATGGCAAATGGTATTGTGACGCCTCCCGGCGTTAGCAGAATGGTTGCGTGGGGCATTGCAGCTCGCTGGCGCTCGCCAGGATGGGGGGATGGGCTACAGTTGTCCTAGAATGATCTGCTTTATTTCATTAGTGTCGTGTTGCCACAGACAGTCTAGAAATGGTCTTTGTTTTGATCTGTGACCGCGCCTTATATTTTATATTCGCTATAATATAAATGTTCCTTGTGTGGTAGGCGAGCGAGAGAGCGTGAGGGAGTACACCCGGCAGCGAGGTGAGCTATGACGCGGCTCGCTTGGGCGCTGACGGCGGTGGCGGCCGGGTGGTCAACTAGTCCCTTCCCGTCGCGGCCTCGTGTTTTTTACCAGCTCAGAGCTTGCCTGACACGCGTATCGCCTACATCCTTTGCAATTCTGTTCCCCATACTCGCTACTTTGCATACTATTTCTCTCTCTCGACTTCTCCTTTCTCATTCTCTAATCTTTATTAAACTCAACATCCCTACTGGTTTCAGCATAGACGTTCACCGTCGACCAGTCGTATTGTACGCGAAGCTCTCAGATATTGCCATGTATTAGGTTAAGGAGGTATTATGCTTTATTGAGGTTTAGAGAGACGGACTTTTCCGTATGTGTCCTCTCTCGGGAAGGTTGTAGACCGGTATATGTCTCCCTTGCAAGGTGTTGAGTGATTCTTCTCGGTTATCTAAAGCTAGACTAGGGGTAAGGTTACTGTGTCGTTGTCTCCGATGTGTGCAGTGTTAGCGAAGCTCTGCACGACATCGACAGGTACTGTGGGAGCCTAAGTTGTCTTCGGGTTGGTTTACTTTGCGAGCACAGCGCTGTGGTGTGAGAGGGCCATAGCCTATCCCTCACAACATAGTGCTGCCTCTTTGTGTTGACTTCTGAGGGATCGCCAGGATAGAGCTAGGTACTAGAGACCTAGATTTATCAAGAGAGCATCCCCGTCATAATAACGTAATCTTCATTATACCACCCTTGGACAACGTTAGGCTACGAGCCGCATGCTCGCCCATTGTTGCCCTGCCTTGATACCCCAGCTAGACTTTATTAACTGAGCAGACACTGGTTAGAGATAAGCCCCATTATTATATGTATGCAGCATTATTATTCACTGCACTTTTGAGCCGAGGTTGTTGTTGAGTTGCACAACCCGAGTAGGCTGTTGCGTTGTGTCACGAAGCATTTCTTTAGTTGTCGAGCATTACTACCTTTGCGCAGTCTTTATTATTCGCCTGCCTATTATTACTATATGTCCTAGCATTTATTGTGACCCGTATTCTGCATTATAATTGTTCAAGATTCTTTACGAACATCTTCCCAGCATCATACTTATTTCAGAAGTTTCCAGTTGATGTTGCAGGACTAGCATTGCACTTTCTTTAATACAGGAGTGCCAGTTATTTGAGTATCTACCGTAATGTTAATTAATCCCGTTAACTATCTTTTCTTTGTGTAACATAATTGAGTAATCTTTTACTGTTTGAGAATAGGCCGTTTCATTGAGCGTCAGCCTAGTGTGTGTGCACCAGTTACCGAGTCATAGGATACCTCGTTGTCCAGGCACGACTCAGGGCGGTAATGGCGTTTTGTTTTCCAGTGTTTAAGGCAGGGGTTGGATCTAGCGTTACCGTTGTTGCTTTTTGCCATTATCTAGTCCAATGTTGAAGAGCCCTGTGTCTTTGAGAACCTGGATCGTTACAGTATAATTAGGCAAACATCCGCGATCTCAGTTACTTGCTCTTTTTAAGTAATTTTCTATTATGTATGTGGCGACCTTGTTAGTCTGTAGAACATAAAGCAAAATGATTCCCACACAACTGAGAAGGAGGGACAAGCATAAATACATGCTTGAGGGACACCTTTATCTCTTTAGATCAAGCGTAAATATTTTATGTTCCCTGCTGCGACTTGCATAGCACCATTTCCTTTTCCACCATCCGGACATTTGTCACAGTGATCATAATATCAGTCCTCAAAAGACCCCAGCCAGCCCCGAGGTTCGAAATCAACCCACCGACGATCACTCTTGCCTTAAATGTTTTGGTATGATGGCGGGTATTCAGTGAGTGTCGTGATGAGGCAGACCAGGCGCCATATATATCACACGTAATGTACTAGGGTACGGTTAAAAACATCACACAATAAACCTTTAAGGCAACGGACACCACATCAGCTTTTATATCGCTTATCTATTTAGTCATAGGTTTCCATTAACATTTATATGATAATACGCCAATCATATCGCAAAATGTCTTTGAAGATTAATGCATTTTATTTAATCGAAATTGTCATACCAAATTGTATCATTTGTCTTTGTATACCTCCTTTATCACTGGGTTATGTGTATACCAAAATAGTTTACTAAAAGGATTCAGAAGGTAATATTGGTTTGAGTTATGTTTACTCTGCTATAATTACTAATTCTGCTTGCCCATTATCCTTCGTATCCCGAGTCCGCGGTACAGCTGCAGGGTTGCTTATTGGCTAAGATTTGTTGTGCCTCTGTAGTGTAAAGGACCTCCAGACCACATTATTGTTGGGTTGACAGGCAGCAGTGGTCATAAATTACAGCTCCTTATAGATGATCAAGTTGTGGCCCGGAGTGTGTGGCTGATAGCAAGGTCCTGATGATCAACACTTGAGTTATGGTCAACAGAGAAGGGATGGTATAATGACCCCAAGCTCTGTACCCTATATGTCTGTACTATATATATATGTCCACTAGTATATAAGCAACATTTTACTAAAACCCGATTGTATTGAACATTTGAGGTATTGCAAGGAAATATATCCATTTTATCAATTACCTAAACGTCAAACGACACACTTACCAATGGCTCATTGAAGGAATTGATTGTTCAGAAGTATAGGAAGTGGCGGGCAATAGGAGGCACAGTAAATGGCGAGATGCTATAATTTAAATTAAAAGTAAGATATGGTATGTTGATAAATTATAGGTACACATGTGAACCTTCAATAATATATATTTAACTAATAGGAATTCATATTTGTAATATATAGTTTAGTAAAGGTAATATAAAAACTTTTCATATAGGCCAATTGGGTTTATTGACAAGACGAAGAATGTTAATCATTGGAAAGAGAGATATACACAGCAGGACAATAACGCTTCTTGTAATATCAGCCACACGACTATTGATGAATGGGATCAATTACGGCCTGATAACCATCTAACTGCCAACATTTATCTCAGGGTTATCTGTACCTCGTTCACCAGTAATTTATAACGTAATGTGAGTCTGGAATGGTTGGCCCGTGTTATGACTTACCCCTCTAAAGTGGCCACTGCATTATGTCGCTATCTGTCCTATAGACCAACACAAAGTTGTCTAGAGTTTTAATATGCTTTAACTGATTTGAAAATATCGTTGCATACAATATATTTTTTTTTTTTCAGCCTCTCAACATAAACTATTTAGAATATTTGTTTGGAAATATATCTGGTCTTAATCTTTATCTTAATGAAAAGACATCAGAAAGTTCTGATGACTGGTTATTATACCTAATAATCGCTCTCAAAACAGGTCAAAATACTATTCATATTTCTAACGTAACATCGTCCCTTAATTGAATGCAACTGTTGTTTTATTGACCAGCATGTACTGAAACAAGACATTAATGTTCCGATAGGACTATTTCCAAAACATTGTCTATTTAACACACTTAAAATATTTAATGTTTTATCAACTAGCAGAATTAGGTTTCTTGGCAAGGTCTCGAATTATCTAAATTTCAAAATATTATAGTATGGGGACTTGATAAAATAACCAATATTTGCAGGAACATATAATAGGCAACGAGTGTAATTCAACATACAGTATGTATCATACATTACAGTAATTGAGTAATATTTGTCCATATGTATAAACAAATGTTCCCATATTGTCATACGTGTATTATAGGTAAATCGTTAATAAAAACAGAATATTAGTAATACAATAGTAAAATATACTGGAGAGAGAGAGAGAGAGAGAGATAATGAACTTAACTAAATTATTTCCTTGGCCTCATAACCGAAAATGCATTAACAATGTTTTAAGGGAAGATGGGTCTTTTTCTGGTCCCCCTTCCTCGTCATGTTTAGCCCCATTAGTTTTCAGATTTCCTGACGTTTGGCTCATTAGTTTGGCGATTTTAAGAACTTTCGCCCCATTTCTATGTTAATATTAAGACTTTTCGTATCATTTAGGTGTCGATTTTTTCCTGGCGAGCAATAGCGAGCCTGTTATTTTAGAGGATCCATCCTTCGGCCGGGAAACTTTTACATCGAAACATTTACAAATTTATCTTAAAGAAGGGTCTTGGAGGGTGTTATTTTTTAAGCTTGATGGTGGTTTAGGGAGGAAACTAAAACACTTATAAAATTATATACACATGCACAAATAAATACGCTCATCCCCCCCTTAAGTGGTTGAGGTAATACATGGTCAGGTGTGGTGATTAGTGTCCAGGAGGCTTGTGTAACCATTATGTCCAGGGTATTAACTTGATAATTACAGTGCAACACGCGAGGAGACCCGTACCGCTAGCGTTGTTGTGGTCGGCTACGAGACTTAAGAGGAGATGGTCTGTTTTTCTGGACACATTTCTCCCTCATGCTTAGCCCCTTTATTTTTCATGTTTGAAGACGTTCGTAATTTAAAAGGAACCGGTCTTTGGCCTGAACATTATTCGGTAAATATATCTTGGGGTTGGTTTTAAAAAGATTGATGGAGGTCTAGGGAGGAAACTAGAATAATAATAAATAAATTTAAAAACAAATCGACCACAAAATGAACCATCTCCCCTTAATGTGAGGTAGGACGGGTACTGGAGACGAGGACCAAAATATATTAATCACCTCTAACTAAGGTTGGATTATAAGGAACCAGTCATCACCCAAGGGATTAATCTTATAATATATCCACCCTAGTGTGTGGTTACATATGATTGTGCCCTAGTTAATATTAGCTAGTAAATCCAGGCCCCGTACACTACAAACAGCCATAGGGTCATGGAATTATGAAGAAGGACGAAGTATAATTTTAAGGGGGAGATAGTCGCTTTTTTCTGAACCTCCTTCTCCCTCATGTTTAGCAAATCAGTTTTGAGATTGTAAGATGTTCTCTCCCACCATCCACCCACATTGACTCTCCACCACCATCCACCCACATTGACTCTCCCCCACCATCCACCCACATTGACTCTCTCCCCCACACCATCCACCCACATTGACTCTCCCCCACACCATCCACCCATGTTGACTCTCTCCCCCACACCATCCACCCACATTGACTCTTCCACACCATCCACCCACATTGACTCTCCCACCATCCACCCACATTGACTCTCCCCCACACTATCCACACACATTGACTCTCCCCCACACCATCCACCCACATTGACTCTCCCACACCATCCACCCACATTGACTCTCCCCCACACCATCCACCCACATTGACTCTCTCCCCCAACATCCACCCACATTGACTCTCCCACACCATTCACCCACATTGACTCTCTCCCACACCATCCACCCACATTGACTCTCCCCCACCATCCACCCACATTGACTCTCCCACACCATCCACCCACATTGACTTCCCCCCTCCATCCATCCACATTGACTCTCTCCCCCAACATCCACCCACATTGACTCTCCCCCACCATCCACCCACATTGACTCCCACCATCCACCCACATTGACTCTCCCACACACCATCCACCCACATTGACTCCCCCACACCATCCACCCACATTGACTCTCCCACACACCATCCACCCACATTGACTCTCCCACACACCATCCACCCACATTGACTCTCCCACACCATCCACCCACATTGACTCTCTCCCCCAACATCCACCCACATTGACTCTCCCCCACCATCCACCCACATTGACTCTCCCCCACCATCCACTCACATTGACTCTCCCACACCATCCACCCACATTGACTCTCTCCCCCACCATCCATCAACACTCCTTCCCTCCTCCCTCCCCCCAACTTCACCCTCACACGTCTCATCTTACACTAATCTTTAAGCAAAATATTTCCATCTATTCGTCCAATTAGCCTTTCTCCTTCAACGGTATCCTTCAATTTATGTAGTTATTATTTATTTTTGTATTTTTCCATACTTCGTTCAACGTTCAATTGTTCAATGTTTTATACTACCCGTGTTTATCATACTGTTCATACATTGCAAAGGAAATTATTGAGAGGTTGAACACCAGTACAACTACTTATCATGATTTAATTAAACAGATTTGATATAACCATTTCATCCATCCTTTTTCCTAGTATATAAATGTACCACGGGTAAGATAACATGCTTATAAAACCTACTGTATATTGTAGATTATAGTCTAATTTTCCTAGTAACCCCTACCCATTCTCCCTTATTCACTTTAATTTTCTCCTGCATTCAGTTTTCTTTTTATCTCCTAGTTTCTCCCCTTTCACGTCCACCTCATCTCAGGTGATACGTTTACCTCAGCACCTTAGATTAGGGTAAGTTGATGCCAGATTACCGCGGACATTGTCACGGTGGTGGCCGCTCTCCGGGGGTTGTGGTTCTTGTGGTCCAGTAGCCGGATCCGGTTACCTCCACAGACACTCGTGTAAACAGAGAGGGGTAAACTGACAGGTTACTATAGTCCATTCATTATAGGTAGGCCAGAAAGCGTGACCCCTAACCTCTGTAACTTAAAAAGGACTGGAACAAATGGGCTGTAAATTTCCACACCTATTTCCTGGCAGACCCTTCCTAAATGGTATAAATATTAGGTAGATTACTCAAGTTGCTTATGAGTTATAGATGTTAGTGGTCAAGATGTTTAGCCTAGCTATTATTAATGGACTATACCAGCATTATGTAGCTAACATATTGGTTCTTCATTACTCACATATTCACTGAGAGTAACTTGCTTTCCTATTGTTTCGATAACAAAATGTTCACAGGTAGCAACAATTAACAGGTAGTAAAGCAAAGTTTCTACCCCATCACTTTTAAAGTCTGCTCCGAGGAAACAAAAAAAAACATATAATAAACACACACACACACACACACACACACACACACACACACACACACACACATACACACACACAACAATTGTGTTCAACCCTCAATGCCTGATGATATCGCTTTAATCATCTAAATGTCATTATGGTGAATATTTGTCCTCTCTCTTTATTGTTAGAATATATCTGGTTTCTGCCTACGCTTGGGGGCACTGGCTAAGCTTACAGTTCAGACAACCTTTCTCGGTGACGCCATTTTGGAAATTAGGGAGTAATATGAATAACAATGTAAAATAATAATGCAATATAGATTTATATATGAACAAATTTGATAATCATATTAGCATTTGTTTTAAAAACATACAGAGTAAATAAGTAGGCTATAAATTACCTAATAAACAATATCGATAAAAATACAATAATTGCGCAACTTAAATCAACAATGAGCGTCTTAAATCAACAATGAGCGTCTTAAATCAACAATGAGCGTCTTAAATCAACAATGAGCGTCTTGACATCCTAAAATCAACAATGAGCGTCTTGACATCCTAAAATTATTTACTATAACTAAATTAATTTTATCCTGATCAACTACAATCATGTCTAAAACAGAAAACAGTTTGAGAAGTGTAAATTAAGGAGAGGTTTTGAGGCCCCCTTCTCCTTTATGTTTAGCCACATTAGTTTAGAGATTTTATGACTTTCAATAAATTAGTTTGACGATTTTATGACCTTACGGGGGTTGCTTTTTCAATATCAAGACCTTTCGTGTCATTTAGGTGTCTATTTTTTCTTGGCGAGCGATAGCTAACCTGTCATTTAGGAGGAATCGGCCTTCGCCTGTACATATTTTCACCGAAAAATTTATAAATTCATCTCGAAGTGCGCAACAAAAAATCTTGAGTGGGCCTCTTGATTACTGAGCATCAGATCGCTCGAGGCAGCAGATTAGCTTCCCCAGGAGTGAGTTACGAAGACCCCTCCCCTCCCCTCCCCTCCCCTCCCTCCCTTCCTCCCCCCATAGCAGGATAACCAATACCTCCATCACGATACACTATAGGGCAGATCAACTGTTGGTGAATGTGACAGTTCCACCAGCAGTATCCACGCTCAGACTGCCTCGACTACACTCTTACATCTCTACATTCTCATCTCAATTACAACGACAGTTGTAGATCAAATGTCTACCTGTTTGTTTGTTACCAGAATATCCTTAAAATATATACGGATTCTTGCGTATGCTGGTTCAAATTCGATGACTTCACACCCTTGAACGGAAGTTTTAGAAGTGTTTCTGCATTAACTGTTTAATTTTGCATAAATACATACGGCTTCCAATGTGTTCTTTGTACTTTTTATATATATATATATATATATATATATATATATATATATATATATGGGTTCTTCTGTCGTCCGTACCCATTTACTAATACTGTCCCATTATTTCATCGCCTAAGCACAATTCACCCACCTTCTCTCTCCCTGTTCCTCTCCTTCCACCGCCTATAACACTCATACCAAGAGGATAGAAGCATTACCGTATATCTTATAATTAACTAGAGCACATACATTCTCCACAAAACGTAATTGTTAATCGAATCGGCCAACGTTGATAAGGTTAGGGTAGTATGTGTGTGTGTGGTTAGGTGTAATTAGATTAGTACATCATGAAGAATTTAGACTCGTTGTAGAATGCCTGTGGAACAACCCAAGCCTAGAAGAAGCTGAAACAAGAACAATGGAAATGATAATGTGTGGAACGTAAGGAAGATTAAAATATCAATTAATTTATCTTGACCGATAATAAGTCATTCTATTATACTGTAATAGTAACAAAATAAAATAATAATAAAAATGTACACAACATTAATACAATAAGGAAAAGTTAGTATGCATCAGTCATTAACCCTTTCTGTACTGGCGACGTCTTTTGTTATTTGATTTCAGCTACATTTAGAAGATTATAGATTGCATAGAAAAGATATATGTAGCTAAAAGGATTAATTTAGGCAGTCTGTAGTCTTTCAATGGGTACATGTCCTTCCTAACTAATAGTTGCCAGAATATAAGGAAAAGGACGTCACCGGTACAGTAGGGGTTAAAATTAGTTATTTAACAGTAAGAAGTAAGGAGGGGGGGGGGGGGGGGGATAAATGAGATGGAGTGGAGTGAAAATGTTGTATCAAGTGCTGGCAGTATATGGTATATGGTATATAGTGAGAGTGTTCACTTTATAATGTCTCACAGCATTACAAGGAATTACCTGTTATTTGTATGTGTGCTAAAGTGACTGACAAACCTGTATCACGCCCTCTTGTCTGTATTTACGATATACAGTAAGTAGATGCAAATGATCAGAGAGTGTAGATAGGAATGAAGCACATTGGAGTGTGAGGGGGATGAATTAACGATATTTTGTTTCTACCGGTGATTTTCTCCGTGTAGCATAAATTACAAAAATATACTTAAGAAAGACAATACACTAAATATAGACTGAAATACAGTGTGCACAACTCTACAGTAATTAGAGGGAGCCTGTAGGGTACGTTAAGGGGCCATCCGTTATCATCCCCGGCCAAACACGATCCCGTAATAACAAAATAGATCCTATAATTTGTGAAAGGAGTAAAAGTAGCCCTGGTCGGTGGGTATTATCAGTAAATAGTTGCTGCTCCCTCGCACCCCACTATCACTTCATTGCTGTCCCTGAGGTGATGGTGCACCAACACTGGAAAACATTGAAAGGGATCCACCCGTCTATTAATATATTATCTCTCTCACTCTCGCTGGGTTGTATTCATGTGGCCCCATTCAGCCTACTGTTTTAAGACGTTTTTTCCTATCTAGCTGTCGATTTTTTCCTGGCGAGCAGTAGCGAGCCAGCATATTTTTGATAATGTTTTTGACAAAAGGCGAAATTTGTACATATTATAGAAAAATGTCTCCGACGAAGCTGGATTTCTCCATACAAGGCTGGCTCGCTATTGCTCGCCAGGAATATATCGACACCTGGATGGGGATAAACGTCTTAAAACAGTAGGCTGAATGGGGCCGAATGGATACAAGCAAGAGAAAGAGAGAAAAGGGGAGAGAAAAAAAGCAGGTCACCCCCCGCCCCCCTTAAGACACGGAGATTGGCCAACTTTTCATAGTGACGACATTTTGGAAACAAGGATACAAAACATTGTCATCGATTATAGCAATGTTGAACATAACTTCTACAACCTATGTTATCGGTAATGACTACCAAGACTAACTAATTTAATATATTAGTTTTTACAAATAAGTATTTGTTGTGAAAAACAGCATCGAAGCCTATTTTGTAATCTCAAGTAAATAAGAGAAACGTCGAGGATTGTTTTCGTGAGAATCGTTTGACTGTTTTGGTTGGGTAAACTATTACACGGTATTAACCTATGAATAAGTGTTCCGCGTGATTGTAGATGCTTTGGAGAATATAAAAATTGCATATGTAACTCACATGATAGGCACTTGATGCCAAGAACGGGTACTTTTTTCTATGTGTATGAAGAAGACAAAAGGCAAAGCTGAATGTAACGAGTGCCTCCCCCGCGAGTTGAAAGAGTAACATATTTGGTGAACATATCGTTGTAGTTTACACAGTAGGTTGGGTATTAGCCTATAATATATCCGTGATCGTAGTGTTGTTATGATGACAGACACAAGATCCTGGCAGTTGTCCAGTCACATAGCCTATTACTGCATTGAACCCTGGTGTAGTGATTACCCGTAATGACCACTTCTGTCTACAAGAACCAACGCTGCACAAGGTTACACATTTACGGCTTGTAATTATACATTGGATACTCTCTCTCTCTCTCTCTCTCTCTCTCTCTCTCTCTCTCTCTCTCTCTCTCTCTCTCTCTCTCTCTCTCTCTCTCTCTCTCTCTCTCTCTCTCTCTCTCTCTCTCCTCTCTCTCTCTCTCTCTCTCTCACATCGTCTCTCTCCCCCTCTCTCTCTCCCTCTCTCTCGCGCTCCTCGTTCTCGTCTCTCTCTCTCGTCCTCTCTCTCCCTCTCTCGTCTCTCCTCCTCATCTCTCTCCGGTTCTACTCTCCTCAATTCTCTCGTTCGCTCGCGGCTCATCTCGCTATCTCTCTCTCTCTCTGTTTATTGAGAGGAGTAATTGCATAGACTCGCAGTTTTCCCCATGGGTATTCTAATTCTTTCATTATTTTTTATTGAAATTGGTTACTGATTGTAGTGTTCGAAGTTTGTAGAAGAACATTGTGTTTATAAATCCGCCTCTCCTTCGTTTCATTCAATATTGTGTTCCGTATATTTATATTACATTTTTTTTTTTTTTAGTTTATATATTATTTTTGAGGCAAAACGAAGAAAAGTTGATAAAGAAGTAGCGGTTGTTCAGACTCTTATTAGGAGTTTATGATGAAACAGTTACTGTACATTATTTTGTTTTCGATTGTTAAACATTTGCTAATATAGAAAGATTGATGCACATTAAATTTAATAAATCTTATAAATTCATACAAGCGTGTATATATATATATATATATATATATATATATATATATATATATATATATCAATAAGTAAATCAATCAAGATTGAACCAATTTTTTGCCGCTCAATAAGCAAACTCTGCAACTCTCTCCCTCAATTTATCATTCCCTTAGCCTATGACTAAAGTTGTTTCAAGCTCTGTATGTCCAGGCATTTCATCTCTAACGTACCATATAATTTAGATATCTATCACTCTTTCAAGTTGGGAGGGAGGGGGGGGGGGGGGGGGGGGCAATAATTGTTATAGGCAGCTTTGCCTTTTGTCTCCTTCATACACATAGGCAACAACAAGAAATATGTGGGGAATGTTGACAAAACTTAACATTTAAAAACATTAAAACACTAGAGCGAATGTATGAACTGAGTTGTGATAAGAACTGATCAAGAATGTGTTCATGCTGCCTGAGTAATACAGTTTAGGATGTGTTTAGGATGTGTTTAGAATGTGTTCATGCTGCCTGAGTAATACAGTTTAGGATGTGTTTAGGATGTGTTTAGAATGTGTTCATGCTGCCTGAGTAATACAGTTTAGGATGTGTTTAGGATGTGTTTAGGATGTGTTTAGAATGTGTTTATGCTGCCTGAGTAATACAGTTT
>CM064573.1:64534550-64653300 GCA_032716605.1 Paralithodes platypus
ACATACTGCACTATTCAATTCAATTGCAATTCAATTCAAAAAATTTATTGCCATGAAACATTTACAATTCCATAAAATGCTTACAAATAATAATAATGCCACTACAAACTTCATGACAATGAGGACTGATACCAAAGGTTTATTATGTCCTCGGATTATTTTTCATTATAATGTTGTTGGCTGAAACAAAGCAAGGAAGTGAATGCCCAAGAAGAAAATTAAAAGATAGAAATACATGAACAGAAAGCAAAACACACATATATATATATATATATATATATATATATATATTCAAAAGATAGTTCTTTATTTTATATTTAAATGTAGAAAGTGAACATTGATTATCTATTTCCTCAGATAAATTATTCCATAGAGTAACACCCTTATGTCTGAATGTCTTTTTAACCATAGCAGATCTTACCACTAGTATACGCAATTGATTATGATGTCTCGTTTGATAGTTGTGTACCTCCTCATTTTTAGGAAACATGTCTCTCAGACCAACAGGTATACATCCCTTGGTGAATCGAAACATAATTTTAGCTAAACAATATTGATATAATTTTGGGAATGATAATATCTTTAGAGATCTGAATAACGGTTTAGTATGCTCCCTACTCTTTTTATATGAAATGATGCGAATAGTCCTTTTTGTAGAATAATAATATTGCTAATATAACAACCATTAGCTGATCCCCAAACTTTTATACCGTACGTCAAGTATGGTAGAAATAAAACTATTGTACAATGTTACAAAGGTTGAGATATTTAGTAATTTCCTGGCTTTATTTAAAATGCCAATCCCCTTAGCTATTTTACCCCGCATACTATACCATGTACTGAGTTTTAGATATACAGTATATATAATGAAAGCTTATTGCAGTTGATCCATTCTGATATTTTTGTTAGTTCATTATTCATCAAGTTTAACAGATCATTGCCATTTGTTTATCTATCTTATCTATCTATATACTCAGGCCCAATCCCCACTGCTCCTATGTTTTCTGTTTTTTCTTTTTTTGGGGGTGGCTGACTCAAGACAGAGCCAGAATAGGGACAACACAAAAACAACAGAAAACAATGAACACACAAAAACAAAATACAAATTCACACACATTGACATTTTTACCACTTATAAATAAATTGGTGTCGTCATCAAATAACATTGGTAGCAATGAGGTGGAGACGCTAACCATATCATTAATATAATTATAATAAACAATAATAATATAATCTATATACTCAGGCCCAATCCCCACTTTTCCTATTTGTTTTTTGTTGTTGCCTTTTTTCTTTTTTTTTTTTTTTTTTTTTTGAGGGTGGCCGACTCAAGACAAAGCCAGACTAGGGACAACACAACAGAAAACAATGCACACACACACAAAACAAAAATAATATATAACTTCATTGTGTTATTTATGTATTATCTAAACCTATATATAAAGACACTAGCTTAATGCCAAATGTAATAAAAACGATTCACCAATAAGGATCATAATATAGCTGTTTCCCTTTATAACAATTAATTCACCTTTTATTACATATCCATGAACACGAGTAGATATCATCGGGGCGACTGTCCTTATATCCACGAGGGCAGGAATGATGAACGAATGACCTCCTCTTTCTCAGTGTCGTGGGAAAGTTAAACAAAAGTACCAAATGTTTTATCTAGCTAAGAAGGTGGGGAGTTTTTCACCCTACCAAACTTGATTTAAGGGGACATGGTTCACTTTTTGGTTGATTTTTAATTTATTTGTTATTTTTCTAGTTTCCTCCCTAGACCTCCATCATACTTAAAACAAATTCCATTGGGTCCACCTTCTAGATTAATTTGTAAAAAAAAATCGGTAGAAAAATTTTCCGGCCATAGGCCGGTTCTTCCAAAATTACAGGCTCACTTTCGTTCGCTAGGAAAAAATAGACACCTAAATATTACGAAAGGTCTAAATATTGACAAAGAAATGGAGCGAAAGGTCTTAAAATCGACAAACTAATGGGGAAAAACATCTTAAAATCTAAAACTAATGGGGCTTAACATGAGGGAGAAGGGTGTCTAGCGAACCGGCCCATCTCCCTCCCTGCAGGCCTGGATTATCATCATGGGGGCCAAACCCCTTGATTAATTATCAGACAATTGATACTGCCCCGCAATAAAGTGTAGGATAGTAATATAAATCAATATATCCAGGACTGACTTGAGCAAGTTTGACAATTAACGCCCACATTTACCAAAGCCTAATTCGTGTATAGCAATTATAATACCTACCTAGGGGCACTTTAGTCTAACCTTGCCCACCTAACTTCAAACTGCAAGCAAAGCAACTCTGGTGTGGGCAGATGGAGTTGTGGGCGAGATAACCGATAACAACTGGTCTTTTACAATTCAAATTAATACCATAAGTACATTTGGCAAGCTGCTTCTAGACATGGTCGTAGATTTCATTTTCGCCCAGCCATTCGCCCAGAATCGAAAATATTTTGGTCGAAAAACCTTGGGTTTAAGGCAAATCGGTGATTTTGGTCGAATTTTGACTTGTCAATATTATTACATATTTGGATTTGTCTCGCCGTTGCGGTTTCAATGGTGTAATTATTTTGTTAATGTTGACCAATTTTTAGGCCCCATAGGCCTATTTTAAAGTTTAAAAACTCCATAGACGAGTTATTTATGTACGGATTTTGTTTAAATTTATACCCCAAGTACACTTTGGCAGGCTGAATCGAATGGCATCAAACAGAATTAAAATTGGACCATTACTTTAGGATTTCGATTTTGACTGGGCCTTCCTGGAGGGCCCAGGGGACCGTTTTTTGGACTTTATAAGTCTTCTGTAGCCCAAAATATAAGTCCTAGAGAATTCTAACTGGTGCCATTCGTTTTTTCTCGCCGAGCTGCTTCAAGACATGGTCGTAGATTTCATTTTCGCCCAGCCATTCGCCCAGAATCGAAAATATTTTGGTCGAAAAACCTTGGGTTTAAGGCAAATCGGTGATTTTGGTCGAATTTTGACTTGTCAATATTATTACATATTTGGATTTGTCTCGCCGTTGCGGTTTCAATGGTGTAATTATTTTGTTAATGTTGACCAATTTTTAGGCCCCATAGGCCTATTTTAAAGTTTAAAAACTCTATAGACGAGTTATTTATGTACAGATTTTGTTTAAATTTATACCACAAGTACACTTTGGCAGGCTGAATCGAATGGCACCAAACAGAATTAAAATTGGACCATTACTTTAGGATTTCGATTTTGACTGGGCCTTCCTGGAGGGCCCAGGGGACCTTTTTTTGGACTTTAAAAGTCTTCTGTAGCCCAAAATATAAGTCCTAGAAAATTCTAACTGGTGCCATTCGTTTTTTCTCGCCGAGCTGCTTCAAGACATGGTCGTAGATTTCATTTTCGCCCAGCCATTCGCCCAGAATCGAAAATATTTTGGTCGAAAAACCTTGGGTTTAAGCCCAGGAAAATCGGTGATTTTGGTCGAATTTTGACTTGTCAATATTATTACATATTTGGATTTGTCTCGCCGTTGCGGTTTCAATGGTGTAATTATTTTGTTAATGTTGACCAATTTTTAGGCCCCATAGGCCTATTTTAAAGTTTAAAAACTCCATAGACGAGTTATTTATGTACGGATTTTGTTTAAATTTATACCCCAAGTACACTTTGGCAGGCTGAATCGAATGGCACCAAACAGAATTAAAATTGGACCATTACTTTAGGATTTTGATTTTGACAGGGCCTTCCTGGAGGGCCCAGAGGACCGTTTTTTGGACTTTATAAGTCTTCTGTAGCCCAAAATATAAGTCCTAGAGAATTCTAACTGGTGCCATTCGTTTTTTCTCGCCGAGCTGCTTCAAGACATGGTCGTAGATTTCATTTTCGCCCAGCCATTCGCCCAGAATCGAAAATATTTTGGTCGAAAAACCTTGGGTTTGCCCAGGCAAATCGGTGATTTTGGTCGAATTTTGACTTGTCAATATTATTACATATTTGGATTTGTCTCGCCGTTGCGGTTTCAATGGTGTAATTATTTTGTTAATGTTGACCAATTTTTAGGCCCCATAGGCCTATTTTAAAGTTTAAAAACTCTATAGACGAGTTATTTATGTACAGATTTTGTTTAAATTTATACCACAAGTACACTTTGGCAGGCTGAATCGAATGGCACGAAACAGAATTAAAATTGGACCATTACTTTAGGATTTCGATTTTGACTGGGCCTTCCTGGAGGGCCCAGGGGACCGTTTTTTTTTACTTTAAAAGTCCTCTGTAGCCCAAAATATAAGTCCTAGAGAATTCTAACTGGTGCCATTCGTTTTTTCTCGCCGAGCTGCTTCAAGACATGGTCGTAGATTTCATTTTCGCCCAGCCATTCGCCCAGAATCGAAAATATTTTGGTCGAAAAACCTTGGGTCCAGGCAAATCGGTGATTTTGGTCGAATTTTGACTTGTCAATATTATTACATATTTGGATTTGTCTGGCCATTGGGGTTTCAATGGTGTAATTATTTTGTTAATGTTGACCAATTTTTAGGCCCAATAGGCCTATTTTAAAGTTTAAAAACTCCATAGACGAGTTATTTATGTACAGATTTTGTTTAAATTTATACCAAAAGTACACTTTGGCAGGCTGAATCGAATGGCACCAAACAGAATTAAAATTGGACCATTACTTTAGGATTTCGATTTTGACTGGGCCTTCCTGGAGGGCCCAGAGGACCGTTTTTTGGACTTTATAAGTCTTCTGTAGCCCAAAATATAAGTCCTAGAGAATTCTAACTGGTGCCATTCGTTTTTTCTCGCTGAGCTGCTTCAAGACATGGTCGTAGATTTCATTTTCGCCCAGCCATTCGCCCAGAATCGAAAATATTTGTTTCCAAAAACCTTGGGTCCAGGCAAATCGGTGATTTTGGTCGAATTTTGACTTGTCAATATTATTACATATTTGGATTTGTCTGGCCATTGGGGTTTCAATGGTGTAATTATTTTGTTAATGTTGACCAATGTTTAGGCCCAATAGGCCTATTTTAAAGTTTAAAAACTCCATAGACGAGTTATTTATGTACAGATTTTGTTTAAATTTATACCAAAAGTACACTTTGGCAAGCTAAATTGAATGGCGCAAACATAATTAAAATTGGACCATTAGTTTAGGATTTCGATTTTGAATTGGCCTTCCTGGAGGGCCCAGGGGACCGTATTTTGGACTTTATAAGTCCTCTGTAGCCCAAAATATAAGTCCTAGATAATTCTAACTGGTGCCATTCGTTTTTTCTCGCTGAGCTGCTTCAAGACATGGTCGTAGATTTCATTTTCGCCCAGCCATTCGCCCAGAATCGAAAATATTTTGGTCGAAAAACCTTGGGTTTGCCCAGGCAAATCGGTGATTTTGGTCGAATTTTGACTTGTCAATATTATTACATATTTGGATTTGTCTCGCCGTTGCGGTTTCAATGGTGTAATTATTTTGTTAATGTTGACCAATTTTTAGGCCCCATAGGCCTATTTTAAAGTTTAAAAACTCTATAGACGAGTTATTTATGTACAGATTTTGTTTAAATTTATACCACAAGTACACTTTGGCAGGCTGAATCGAATGGCACGAAACAGAATTAAAATTGGACCATTACTTTAGGATTTCGATTTTGACTGGGCCTTCCTGGAGGGCCCAGGGGACCGTTTTTTGGACTTTAAAAGTCCTCTGTAGCCCAAAATATAAGTCCTACAGAATTCTAACTGGTGCCATTCGTTTTTTCTCGCCGAGCTGCTTCAAGACATGATCGTAGATTTTATTTTCACCCAGCCATTCGCCCAGAATCGAAAATATTTTGGTCGAAAAACCTTGGTTTTAAGCCCAGGAAAATCGGTGATTTTGGTCGAATTTTGACTTGTCAATATTATTACATATTTGGATTTGTCTGGCCATTGGGGTTTCAATGGTGTAATTATTTTGTTAATGTTGACCAATTTTTAGGCCCAATAGGTCTATTTAAAAGTTTAAAAACTCCATAGACGAGTTATTTATGTACGGATTTTGTTTAAATTTATACCACAAGTACACTTTGGCAAGCTGAATCGAATGGCGCAAACATAATTAAAATCGGACCATTAGTTTAGGATTTCGATTTTGAATTGGCCTTCCTGGAGGGCCCAGGGGACCGTTTTTTGGACATTATAAGTCTTCTGTAGCCCAAAATATAAGTCCTAGAGAGTTCTAACTGGTGCCATTCGTGTTTTCTCGTTGAGCTGCTTCAAGACATGGTCGTAGATTTCATTTTCGCCCAGCCATTCGCCCAGAATCGAAAATATTTTGGTCGAAAAACCATTCGCCCAGGCAAATCGGTGATTTTGGTCGAATTTTGACTTGTCAATATTATTACATATTTGGATTTGTCTCGCCGTTGCGGTTTCAATGGTGTAATTATTTTGTTAATGTTGACCAATTTTTAGGCCCCATAGGCCTATTTTAAAGTTTAAAAACTCCATAGACGAGTTATTTATGTACGGATTTTGTTTAAATTTATACCCCAAGTACACTTTGGCAGGCTGAATCGAATGGCACCAAACAGAATTAAAATTGGACCATTACTTTAGGATTTCGATTTTGACAGGGCCTTCCTGGAGGGCCCAGAGGACCGTTTTTTGGACTTTATAAGTCTTCTGTAGCCCAAAATATAAGTCCTAGAGAATTCTAACTGGTGCCATTCGTTTTTTCTCGCCGAGCTGCTTCAAGACATGGTCGTAGATTTCATTTTCGCCCAGCCATTCGCCCAGAATCGAAAATATTTTGGTCGAAAAACCTTGGGTTTGCCCAGGCAAATCGGTGATTTTGGTCGAATTTTGACTTGTCAATATTATTACATATTTGGATTTGTCTCGCCGTTGCGGTTTCAATGGTGTAATTATTTTGTTAATGTTGACCAATTTTTAGGCCCCATAGGCCTATTTTAAGGTTTAAAAACTCTATAGACGAGTTATTTATGTACAGATTTTGTTTAAATTTATACCACAAGTACACTTTGGCAGGCTGAATCGAATGGCACGAAACAGAATTAAAATTGGACCATTACTTTAGGATTTCGATTTTGACTGGGCCTTCCTGGAGGGCCCAGGGGACCGTTTTTTGGACTTTAAAAGTCCTCTGTAGCCCAAAATATAAGTCCTAGAGAATTCTAACTGGTGCCATTCGTTTTTTCTCGCCGAGCTGCTTCAAGACATGGTCGTAGATTTCATTTTCGCCCAGCCATTCGCCCAGAATCGAAAATATTTTGGTCGAAAAACCTTGGGTTTAAGCCCAGGAAAATCGGTGATTTTGGTCGAATTTTGACTTGTCAATATTATTACATATTTGGATTTGTCTCGCCGTTGCGGTTTCAATGGTGTAATTATTTTGTTAATGTTGACCAATTTTTAGGCCCCATAGGCCTATTTTAAAGTTTAAAAACTCCATAGACGAGTTATTTATGTACGGATTTTGTTTAAATTTATACCCCAAGTACACTTTGGCAGGCTGAATCGAATGGCACCAAACAGAATTAAAATTGGACCATTACTTTAGGATTTCGATTTTGACTGGGCCTTCCTGGAGGGCCCAGAGGACCGTTTTTTGGACTTTATAAGTCTTCTGTAGCCCAAAATATAAGTCCTAGAGAATTCTAACTGGTGCCATTCGTTTTTTCTCGCCGAGCTGCTTCAAGACATGGTCGTAGATTTCATTTTCGCCCAGCCATTCGCCCAGAATCGAAAATATTTTGGTCGAAAAACCTTGGGTCCAGGCAAATCGGTGATTTTGGTCGAATTTTGACTTGTCAATATTATTACATATTTGGATTTGTCTGGCCATTGGGGTTTCAATGGTGTAATTATTTTGTTAATGTTGACCAATGTTTAGGCCCAATAGGCCTATTTTAAAGTTTAAAAACTCCATAGACGAGTTATTTATGTACAGATTTTGTTTAAATTTATACCAAAAGTACACTTTGGCAAGCTAAATTGAATGGCGCAAACATAATTAAAATTGGACCATTAGTTTAGGATTTCGATTTTGAATTGGCCTTCCTGGAGGGCCCAGGGGACCGTATTTTGGACTTTATAAGTCCTCTGTAGCCCAAAATATAAGTCCTAGGGAATTCTAACTGGTGCCATTCGTTTTTTCTCGCCGAGCTGCTTCAAGACATGGTCGTAGATTTCATTTTCGCCCAGCCATTCGCCCAGAATCGAAAATATTTTGGTCGAAAAACCTTGGGTTTGCCCAGGCAAATCGGTGATTTTGGTCGAATTTTGACTTGTCAATATTATTACATATTTGGATTTGTCTCGCCGTTGCGGTTTCAATGGTGTAATTATTTTGTTAATGTTGACCAATTTTTAGGCCCCATAGGCCTATTTTAAAGTTTAAAAACTCTATAGACGAGTTATTTATGTACAGATTTTGTTTAAATTTATACCACAAGTACACTTTGGCAGGCTGAATCGAATGGCACGAAACAGAATTAAAATTGGACCATTACTTTAGGATTTCGATTTTGACTGGGCCTTCCTGGAGGGCCCAGGGGACCGTTTTTTGGACTTTAAAAGTCCTCTGTAGCCCAAAATATAAGTCCTACAGAATTCTAACTGGTGCCATTCGTTTTTTCTCGCCGAGCTGCTTCAAGACATGATCGTAGATTTCATTTTCACCCAGCCATTCGCCCAGAATCGAAAATATTTTGGTCGAAAAACCTTGGGTTTAAGCCCAGGCAAATCGGTGATTTTGGTCGAATTTTGACTTGTCAATATTATTACATATTTGGATTTGTCTGGCCGTTGGGGTTTCAATGGTGTAATTATTTTGTTAATGTTGACCAATTTTTAGGCTCCATAGGCCTATTTTAAATTTTAAAAACACCATAGACGAGTTATTTATGTACGGATTTTGTTTAAATTTATACCACAAGTACACTTTGGCAAGCTGAATCGAATGGCGCAAACATAATTAAAATCGGACCATTAGTTTAGGATTTCGATTTTGAATTGGCCTTCCTGGAGGGCCCAGGGGACCGTGTTTTGGACTTTATAAGTTTTATGTAGCCCAAAATATAAGTCCTAGAGAATTCTAACTGGTGCCATTCGTCTTTTCTCGCTGAGCTGCTTCAAGACATGGTCGTAGATTTCATTTTCGCCCAGCCATTCGCCCAGAATCGAAAATATTTTGGTCGAAAAACCATTCGCCCAGGCAAATCGGTGATTTTGGTCGAATTTTGACTTGTCAATATTATTACATATTTGGATTTGTCTGGCCATTGGGGTTTCAATGGTGTAATTATTTTGTTAATTTTGACCAATTTTTAGGCCCAATAGGCCTATTTTAAAGTTTAAAAACTCCATAGACGAGTTATTTATGTACGGATTTTGTTTAAATTTATACCACAAGTACACTTTGGCAGGCTGAATCGAATGGCACCAAACAGAATTAAAATTGGACCATTACTTTAGGATTTCGATTTTGAATTGGCCTTCCTGGAGGGCCCAGGGGACCGTTTTTTGGACTTTAAAAGTCCTCTGTAGCCCAAACTATAAGTCCTAGAGAATTCTAACTGGTGCCATTCGTTTTTTCTCGCTGAGCTGCTTCAAGACATGGTCGTAGATTTCATTTTCGCACAGCCATTCGCCCAGAATCGAAAATATTTTGGTCGAAAAACCTTGGGTTTAAGCCCAGGCAAATCGGTGATTTTGGTCGAATTTTGACTTGTCAATATTATTACATATATGGATTTGTTTGGCCATTGGGGTTTCAATGGTGTAATTATTTTGTTAATGTTGACCAATTTTTAGGCCCTATAGGCCTATTTTAAAGTTTAAAAACTCCATAGACGAGTTATTTATGTACGGATTTTGTTTAAATTTATACCACAAGTACACTTTGGCAAGCTGAATCGAATGGCGCAAACATAATTAAAATCGGACCATTAGTTTAGGATTTCGATTTTGAATTGGCCTTCCTGGAGGGCCCAGGGGACCGTTTTTTGGACTTTATAAATCCTCTGTAGCCCAAAATATAAGTCCTAGAGAATTATAACTGGTGCCATTCGTTTTTTCTCGCCGAGCTGCTTCAAGACATGGTCGTAGATTTCATTTTCGCCCAGCCATTCGCCCAGAATCGAAAATATTTTGGTCGAAAAACCTTGCCCAGGCAAATCGGTGATTTTGGTCGAATTTTGACTTGTCAATATTATTACATATATGGATTTGTCTGGCCATTGGGGTTTCAATGGTGTAATTATTTTGTTAATGTTGACCAATTTTTAGGCCCCATAGGCCTATTTTAAAGTTTAAAAACTCCATAGACGAGTTATTTATGTACGGATTTTGTTTAAATTTATACCACAAGTACACTTTGGCAGGCTGAATCGAATGGCACCAAACATAATTAAAATTGGACCATTACTTTAGGATTTCGATTTTGACTGGGCCTTCCTGGAGGGCCCAGGGGACCGTTTTTGGACTTTATAAGTCCTCTGTAGCCCAAAATATAAGTCCTAGAGAATTCTAACTGGTGCCATTCGTTTTTTCTCGCCGAGCTGCTTCAAGACATGGTCGTAGATTTCATTTTCGCCCAGCCATTCGCCCAGAATCGAAAATATTTTGGTCGAAAAACCATTCGCCCAGGCAAATCGGTGATTTTGGTCGAATTTTGACTTGTCAATATTATTACATATTTGGATTTGTCTGGCCATTGGGGTTTCAATGGTGTAATTATTTTGTTAATGCTGACCAATTTTTAGGCCCAATAGACCTATTTTAAAGTTTAAAAACTCCATACACGAGTTATTTATGTACGGATTTTGTTTAAATTTATACCACAAGTACACTTTGGCAAGCTGAATCGAATGGCGCAAACAGAATTAAAATCGGACCATTAGTTTAGGATTTCGATTTTGAATTGGCCTTCCTGGAGGGCCCAGGGGACCGTTTTTTGGACATTATAAGTCTTCTGTAGCCCAAAATATAAGTCCTAGAGAGTTCTAACTGGTGCCATTCGTTTTTTCTCGCTGAGCTGCTTCAAGACATGGTCGTAGATTTCATTTTCGCCCAGCCATTCGCCCAGAATCGAAAATATTTTGGTCGAAAAACCATTCGCCCAGGCAAATCGGTGATTTTGGTCGAATTTTGACTTGTCAATATTATTACATATTTGGATTTGTCTGGCCATTGGGGTTTCAATGGTGTAATTATTTTGTTAATGTTGACCAATTTTTAGGCCCCATAGGCCTATTTTAAAGTTTAGAAACTCCATAGACGAGTTATTTATGTACGGATTTTGTTTAAATTTATACCACAAGTACACTTTGGCAGGCTGAATCGAATGGCACCAAACAGAATTAAAATTGGACCATTACTTTAGGATTTCGATTTTGAATTGGCCTTCCTGGAGGGCCCAGGGGACCGTTTTTTGGACTTTAAAAGTCCTCTGTAGCCCAAAATATAAGTCCTAGAGAATTCTAACTGGTGCCATTCGTTTTTTCTCGCGGAGCTGCTTCAAGACATGGTCGTAGATTTCATTTTCGCCCAGCCATTCGCCCAGAATCGAAAATATTTTGGTCGAAAAACCTTGGGTTTAAGGCAAATCGGTGATTTTGGTCGAATATTGACTTGTCAATATTATTACATATTAGGATTTGTCTCGCCGTTGCGGTTTCAATGGTGTAATTATTTTGTTAATGTTGACCAATTTTTAGGCCCCATAGGCCTATTTTAAAGTTTAAAAACTCCATAGACGAGTTATTTATGTACGGATTTTGTTTAAATTTATACCACAAGTACACTTTGGCAGGCTGAATCGAATGGCACCAAACATAATTAAAATTGGACCATTACTTTAGGATTTCGATTTTGACTGGGCCTTCCTGGAGGGCCCAGGGGACCGTTTTTTGGACTTTATAAGTCCTCTGTAGCCCAAAATATAAGTCCTAGAGAATTCTAACTGGTGCCATTCGTTTTTTCTCGCCGAGCTGCTTCAAGACATGGTCGTAGATTTCATTTTCGCCCAGCCATTCGCCCAGAATCGAAAATATTTTGGTCGAAAAACCATTCGCCCAGGCAAATCGGTGATTTTGGTCGAATTTTGACTTGTCAATATTATTACATATTTGGATTTGTCTGGCCATTGGGGTTTCAATGGTGTAATTATTTTGTTAATGCTGACCAATTTTTAGGCCCAATAGACCTATTTTAAAGTTTAAAAACTCCATACACGAGTTATTTATGTACGGATTTTGTTTAAATTTATACCACAAGTACACTTTGGCAAGCTGAATCGAATGGCGCAAACATAATTAAAATCGGACCATTAGTTTAGGATTTCGATTTTGAATTGGCCTTCCTGGAGGGCCCAGGGGACCGTTTTTTGGACTTTAAAAGTCCTCTGTAGCCCAAAATATAAGTCCTAGAGAATTCTAACTGGTGCCATTCGTTTTTTCTCGCTGAGCTGCTTCAAGACATGGTCGTAGATTTCATTTTCGCACAGCCATTCGCCCAGAATCGAAAATATTTTGGTCGAAAAACCTTGGGTTTAAGGCAAATCGGTGATTTTGGTCGAATTTTGACTTGTCAATATTATTACATATTTAGATTTGTCTGGCCATTGGGGTTTCAATGGTGTAATTATTTTGTTAATGTTGACCAATTTTTAGGCCCAATAGGCCTATTTTAAAGTTTAAAAACTCCATAGACGAGTTATTTATGTACGGATTTTGTTTAAATTTATACCACAAGTACACTTTGGCAAGCTAAATCGAATGGCGCAAACCTAATTAAAATCGGACCATTAGTTTAGGATTTCGATTTTGACTGGGCCTTCCTGGAGGGCCCAGGGGACCGTTTTTGGACTTTATAAGTCCTCTGTAGCCCAAAATATAAGTCCTAGAGAATTCTAACTGGTGCCATTCGTTTTTTCTCGCCGAGCTGCTTCAAGACATGGTCGTAGATTTCATTTTCGCCCAGCCATTCGCCCAGAATCGAAAATATTTTGGTCGAAAAACCATTCGCCCAGGCAAATCGGTGATTTTGGTCGAATTTTGACTTGTCAATATTATTACATATTTGGATTTGTCTGGCCATTGGGGTTTCAATGGTGTAATTATTTTGTTAATGTTGACCAATTTTTAGGCCCAATAGGCCTATTTTAAAGTTTAGAAACTCCATAGACGAGTTATTTATGTACGGATTTTGTTTAAATGTATACCACAAGTACACTTTGGCAGGCTGAATCGAATGGCACCAAACAGAATTAAAATTGGACCATTACTTTAGGATTTCGATTTTGAATTGGCCTTCCTGGAGGGCCCAGGGGACCGTTTTTTGGACTTTAAAAGTCCTCTGTAGCCCAAAATATAAGTCCTAGAGAATTCTAACTGGTGCCATTCGTTTTTTCTCGCTGAGCTGCTTCAAGACATGGTCGTAGATTTCATTTTCGCCCAGCCATTCGCCCAGAATCGAAAATATTTTGGTCGAAAAACCTTGGGTTTAAGGCAAATCGGTGATTTTGGTCGAATTTTGACTTGTCAATATTATTACATATTTGGATTTGTCTCGCCGTTGCGGTTTCAATGGTGTAATTATTTTGTTAATGTTGACCAATTTTTAGGCCCAATAGGCCTATTTTAAAGTTTAGAAACTCCATAGACGAGTTATTTATGTACGGATTTTGTTTAAATGTATACCACAAGTACACTTTGGCAGGCTGAATCGAATGGCACCAAACAGAATTAAAATTGGACCATTACTTTAGGATTTCGATTTTGAATTGGCCTTCCTGGAGGGCCCAGGGGACCGTTTTTTGGACTTTAAAAGTCCTCTGTAGCCCAAAATATAAGTCCTAGAGAATTCTAACTGGTGCCATTCGTTTTTTCTCGCTGAGCTGCTTCAAGACATGGTCGTAGATTTCATTTTCGCCCAGCCATTCGCCCAGAATCGAAAATATTTTGGTCGAAAAACCTTGGGTTTAAGGCAAATCGGTGATTTTGGTCGAATTTTGACTTGTCAATATTATTACATATTTGGATTTGTCTCGCCGTTGCGGTTTCAATGGTGTAATTATTTTGTTAATGTTGACCAATTTTTAGGCCCCATAGGCCTATTTTAAAGTTTAAAAACTCCATAGACGAGTTATTTATGTACGGATTTTGTTTAAATTTATACCCCAAGTACACTTTGGCAGGCTGAATCGAATGGCACCAAACAGAATTAAAATTGGACCATTACTTTAGGATTTCGATTTTGACTGGGCCTTCCTGGAGGGCCCAGGGGACTGTTTTTTGGACTTTAAAAGTCCTCTGTAGCCCAAAATATAAGTCCTAGAGAATTCTAACTGGTGCCATTCGTTTTTTCTCGCCGAGCTGCTTCAAGACATGGTCGTAGATTTCATTTTCGCCCAGCCATTCGCCCAGAATCGAAAATATTTTGGTCGAAAAACCTTGGGTTTAAGCCCAGGCAAATCGGTGATTTTGATCGAATTTTGACTTGTCAATATTATTACATATTTAGATTTGTCTGGCCATTGGGGTATCAATGGTGTAATTATTTTGTTAATGTTGACCAATTTTTAGGCCCAATAGGCCTATTTTAAAGTTTAAAATCTCCATAGACGAGTTATTTATGTACGGATTTTGTTTAAATTTATACCACAAGTACACTTTGGCAAGCTAAATCGAATGGCGCAAACCTAATTAAAATCGGACCATTAGTTTAGGATTTCGATTTTGAATTGGCCTTCCTGGAGGGCCCAGGGGACCGTTTTGTGGACTTTATAAGTCCTCTGTAGCCCAAAATATAAGTCCTAGAGAATTCTAACTGGTGCCATTCGTTTTTTCTCGCTGAGCTGCTTCAAGACATGGTCGTAGATTTCATTTTCGCCCAGCCATTCGCCCAGAATCGAAAATATTTTCGTCGAAAAACCATTCGCCCAGGCAATTCGGTGATTTTGGTCGAATTTTGACTTGTCAATATTATTACATATTTGGATTAGTCTGGCCATTGGGGTTTCAATGGTGTAATTATTTTGTTAATGCTGACCAATTTTTAGGCCCAATAGACCTATTTTAAAGTTTAAAAACTCCATACACGAGTTATTTATGTACGGATTTTGTTTAAATTTATACCACAAGTACACTTTGGCAAGCTGAATCGAATGGCGCAAACATAATTAAAATCGGACCATTAGTTTAGGATTTCGATTTTGAATTGGCCTTCCTGGAGGGCCCAGGGGACCGTTTTTTGGACATTATAAGTCTTCTGTAGCCCAAAATATAAGTCCTAGAGTGTTCTAACTGGTGCCATTCGTTTTTTCTCGCTGAGCTGCTTCAAGACATGGTCGTAGATTTCATTTTCGCCCAGCCATTCGCCCAGAATCGAAAATATTTTGGTCGAAAAACCATTCGCCCAGGCAAATCGGTGATTTTGGTCGAATTTTGACTTGTCAATATTATTACATATTTGGATTTGTCTGGCCATTGGGGTTTCAATGGTGTAATTATTTTGTTAATGTTGACCAATTTTTAGGCCCAATAGGCCTATTTTAAAGTTTAAAAACTCCATAGACGAGTTATTTATGTACGGATTTTGTTTAAATTTATACCACAAGTACACTTTGGCAAGCTGAATCGAATGGCGCAAACATAATTAAAATCGGACCATTAGTTTAGGATTTCGATTTTGAATTGGCCTTCCTGGAGGGCCCAGGGGACCGTTTTTTGGACTTTATAAATCCTCTGTAGCCCAAAATATAAGTCCTAGAGAATTCTAACTGGTGCCATTCGTTTTTTCTCGCCGAGCTGCTTCAATACATGGTCGTAGATTTCATTTTCGCCCAGCCATTCGCCCAGAATCGAAAATATTTTGGTCGAAAAACCTTGGATTTCGATTTTGACTGGGCCTTCCTGGAGGGCCCAGGGGACCGTTTTTTGGACTTTAAAAGTCCTCTGTAGCCCAAAATATAAGTCCTAGAGAATTCTAACTGGTGCCATTCGTTTTTTTTCTCGCCGAGCTGCTTCAAGACATGGTCGTAGATTTCATTTTCGCCCAGCCATTCGCCCAGAATCGAAAATATTTTGGTCGAAAAACTTTGGGTTTAAGGCAAATCGGTGATTTTGGTCGAATTTTGACTTGTCAATATTATTACATATTTGGATTTGTCTGGCCATTGGGGTTTCAATGGTGTAATTATTGTTTTAATGTTGACCAATTTTTAGGCCCAATAGACCTATTTTAAAGTTTAAAAACTCCATAGACGAGTTATTTATGTACGGATTTTGTTTAAATTTATACCACAAGTACACTTTGGCAAGCTGAATCGAATGGCGCAAACATAATTAATATCGGACCATTAGTTTAGGATTTCGATTTTGAATTGGCCTTTCTGGAGGGCCCAGGGGACCGTTTTTTTGGACTTTATAAGTCTTCTGTAGCCCAAAATATAAGTCCTAGAGAATTCTAACTGGTGCCATTCGTTTTTTCTCGCTGAGCTGCTTCAAGACATTGTGACGCATGTCCAGTGTGAGCATGCTGTACAGAACGCCTAGTCATGCCCCACTCTCGCTAGGATCGTCAGGGCAGGAACTTTGGCTGTAGTCTATGTAGAGTTTCCTAACTTAGTTCATGTGAGCCGTTGTACTATAAGTAATATGAATATGTATTTTGTTTTCATCTGAGTCAACGAGTTCTATTTTATATCATTAGTTATAAGTATTGTGTGTAAAACTTATTTGTAATGATGGGAGAAGCGGCAGCCACAGTTGGGGGTCAGTGGGTGCGCCATGCGGGAGGTGGGCCTAACTCACTAGCACTCCCCCCCCCCTCCCCCCTCCCCTCAGTGCTAGGAAAGCCTTTGTCTATCCCAGAGGAGAGAGAGAAATTACGTAATGATTGTCAGTGGGCGGTCCTTAGTAGTTCACGTTGGGCTCACTAGAGGGCCGAGTATAAAAAGGGAAGTCTAGCCATTTTTTGATCAGAACTCATTAGGCAGAGCGACTTCTCATTTCCCTTGCTAACTATATATATTCTTCTGACTGATGTGAACTTTCTCTACTACCTTACATTCTTATCTCCTCTTTTCCCTACCCTTTTTAACTTCCATGGTCCCGTTGGTGCAGAGCTAGTCAGCCAACGTATTATCGCTTGAGTTCTCATGAGATACATGCCTATTAGATAGCCTATTTTGGAAGGGTTAACTTAGAATAGGATTGATTTATGTTTGTTGCACTTGTCTATGCATTTCCCTGTGTGTTATTATTATTATTCCTGGTTTCTGCTAGTCTAGGTAATGCTAGACTGGGGTAAGGCTTTTCTGTGTTACGAGTTGTTGTTTGATGCAGTGGTTAAGCGATAAACCTGCATACTCGTTTCGGTTCAGTGAAGCCTAGGTTGTCTTCGCGGCTGACTGTGTTGAGTTAATAATTTACAGTGCGTGAGGGCAAGAGCCTAACCACCCTGTATTTTATTAACAGCTTGTTTTTACTTTGTCAAGGAGCCGGGAGAAAACCAGATACAAGGGATCTGGATTTCTCAAAGTGCACTTGTTAGTGTTAACGTAATACTTTAAACAGTTGTGAGGACTTCGCTAGGCTACGAGCCGTTTTTGCTCAGTCACTGCTACCTTTTGCCCACAGTACCCCAGCTAGACTTTACTCGATTAGTAGATACAGAATAGTATTGAAGCTTTCCTTATGTATGATATTGTTTATGCACTATTGATTTCATGTGTTGCAAGCTTGGCTACTTTAGTGATTAGTGGCCCACGAGCACAATCCGAGTAGGCTATTGCCGTTGCATTTGCGGAGTACTTCTTTTTAATGTTTGCCATTTACTATTGCATATTCTTTTAATTATTCTTATGCCAATTTAAACCTGTAATAGTATTTAATTGCCAGTGTTTTTCTTATTGAATTACTGTTCAAAATCCGATACGTACTTCTTACGAGCATCCGAGAAGCATCTAACTTTTTTCAGAAGATTCCTTGCTCGATGCTTAAGGACTATTAATTAACGTAACGTAATAGTGCCGATCCGAAGTAGAGGGTGGAGGACTTCTTAAGTTCTTAGTCAAGGGTGGATTACTTCGGCTTCGGCCAACACTATTCTTTGGTGTTGTTGTTTCTTACTTCTTTGTTTGATTGTTGACCAGACTAGAGAATTCCTGTCTCTTTATTAGTCTGTTGTTGAACACTAGTACCGAGTTCTTGTATACCCCGTTATAGCAGATTGAACTCTGGAGGGTATTGGTGTTTTTTGTTCGGCTGGCAGTACTCAGGGGTTGGGATCGTGTGTTTCCGTTGTGGCAGCGAGCCGTATTAGAGTCCTGATTGAGAGCCCTTGTGTACCCGAGTGCCAGGTCGTAACAAATGGCGACCTTGCTTAGGATTTTGTGAACAGTATAAATTTTTGCAGAGTTGTACAACATTTGTTTGTTTGTATTTTAGCGTGCATATTGAAGAATATTTGTTTTTGTATGGCAATTAGTAAAGCATTTAAGAGACTCCAGTTAATTTAGTAATTAGTGCTTGCATAGGAAGTTAAACACTTTTGTCTCGAGAATTTTTTTGTGGACTTCAGTATGTCGTGCATTAGCACTGACGATGAGCGAGAGATGCCATTTGAAGGTGTGCCGTTAGTAACCAGTGAGGAGGATGCTAGAGTTTTTGTGAGTAAGCGGTACCACGTGACGGAGGAGAGGCTGACTGGGGTGGATGTTTGTGGCTTGCACCTGATAGCCAAGGTTTTGGGAATTTCCAATGTAGTAGGGATGTCCAAGGGGGAGCTGATTTCCTGGGTGTTGCGTGGGCGACATGGGGTTTCGGAGGAGAGGGCGTTTGGGGGGGTTCCTCCCCAGATCCCCTCTCACTCGACTCCCACAGTGCCGTCCACTCAGTTACCGGAGGTTAGCACTCTCCCACAGAGGGATGAGAATTGGCAGATTGGAGTGCCCTCGGGTGGTGCACATGGTGGTTCCCCAGTTTTTGCCCCCCCTCCTTCAGTAGTGGCAGCTCCCTCTTCCTGTCTGTCTCCAGATATGGTATTTAGACTTGAGCTTGCTAAGATTGAGGCTAGGAAGCAGGAGGATGAGACCAGGAGGCATGAAAATGAGACCAGGAGGCAGGAGGATGAGACGAGGAGGCATGAGATTGAGGTTAGGAGGCATGAGGCTGAGCTTAAGTACGACTCGGAGAAATATTGTGCTAAATTAGATTTAGATAAGTCTCGTGCAGAGTCGACAGGGACTTGGATGGGCCGTGAGGGCCAAGTAAGAGAACAGTCCTTGGCCCAATTAGTCAAATTGGTGCCGGTATTTAGTGAAACTGAAGTCACAGAATTTTTTAATCGTTTTGAGAAGAAATGTAGGGAGCATAATTGGCCTGAAGAGAAGTGGGCAGCTCTAGTCTCCTCAAGACTTACGGGTAAGGGTCTGAAGGCTTATGATGCACTGCCTTTAGAGTCTTGCATTGACTACCCAGAATTGAAGAGAGCTGTCCTACGGGCATACGAGTTGCAACCGGAAACATATCGATTGAAGTTTCGGGGTGTTACAAAGACTAGGGAGGTGACCTTTCTTGAACATGCCCGGGACTTAAAAGATGCACTTAAAAACTGGACACGTTCTGAGAAAGCTGAGACGGCCGAACAGTTGACTGAGCTGTTTCTGCTCGAGCAGTTTTATAAGTGTACTGGTGCAGAAATGACTTTAACTATTAAAGAAAAGAACCCAAAAACTCTACAGGAGGCAGCTGAGATGGCTGACCTCCGGCTATCACTAATTCGTGGGTGCGGGTCTGCCCAGCGTAGTGAGGCAGGTAACAAGGGGCGTGACGCCCCACCCCCCCGAGTTAGTGATATACCTTATGCAAACAAGTACAAGAGCCATGATACCAAGACTGACCACAAGACTAGCACCGTCCCATTTAAGAAGGGGCCGGGCCCTTCCCAGTACCAAGGGAAGCCCAAAGGGGAGGTGGAGTGTTATCATTGTCATAAAAAGGGGCACTTTGCAAGAGTCTGTCCTAGCAAACCACCTACAGCAGCTGTGTCTTTGGCCTGCAACATTGGTGTGTCTCCGAAGTCATCTGAGTTTGCCTGGGGCAGTTCGTCAGAGGCTGAGGCACAGCCAATGCAGAAGCACCTGGGAGGCTCGAACCCTGCTCAGGATGTTTTTTGCGACCATAGAGGGCGGGGTTGCGTGATGTGGGCGGGGCGCAAGCATGGAGTAGAGGTCTTGCGTGATACAGGTGCTTCCCAGACTCTGATGAAAAACTTGACTGGCTACCCTATAAACGCGGCTCGGGTGGTAGTGGTGCAGGGTATTAATGCAACTCGGTCATACCCGCTGGTGCGGTTGGAGTTGGAGGTGGATGGTGTGGCACGTGAATTGGATGTCGGGATTGTGGAGAAACTGCCAGTGGAGGGCGTCGACCTTCTTCTCGGCAACGACTTTGCAATGCCCGCTTCCGAGGTTCTACCCTTAGTCGTTGCCGAGAGGCCGGCCGACGTGAGTAGGGAAGAGCAAGAGTGGGTCGAGCGGTGCCAGACACAACCCATGGCGTGTGTTGTCACCCGAGCTCGGGCAGCTAAAGTGTCACAGCCTAGTCCTCCGCCTTCAGACCAGCGGAGGAACGATCAACAGGAGGAGGCTAAAGCTGGAGTTGGTTTTAAGAGTTTTGACTCGGCGGCTCTCCTGGGTGATTCAGTATTAGCACCATTACTTAATTCTGGAGTAGCCCCTGGGCCTGTCATCGAGAGTGACGAGGCTGGGCATGACGAGTCTCCACGACAGCAACGTTATGTACATCGAGAGAGACAGAGGGAGCAGCCCAGTATCGGGGAAGGTCATGCATTGCTCCGGGAGCAGTTAGATCGCTTGGCACCCTCAGATATAAGTCGGTTGCAACTAGAGGACCCTGAGCTCCAAACGTGTGCTAATGGAGCTGTAGAGCTCGACGAGGACGGCGATGCACAGCCAGGAGATTTTTTTATTTAGAAGGCATCCTTTATAGGCGTTTTCAAGACCCTAAACGTAGTTGGCAAAAGGGGTCCGGAGTAGTGGACCAGTTGGTGGTGCCACGGGAGTGCAGGGATAGCCTACTGAGGTTGGCGCATGACACACCACTGGCAGGACATCTAGGGGTGAGAAAAACGGTGGCGGCTTTGGGGAAATTGTTTTGGTGGCCGGGGATGAAGTCTCATGTGCAGTCATGGATAAACTCCTGTGATATTTGTCAACGTGTCGGGAAACCGAACCAAGTTATTCCTAAGGCTCCGTTACACCCTATTCCTGTGATTGGGCCACCCTTTAGTAAAATTATTGTTGACATGGTTGGTCCACTCCCTCCCACTAAGGCGGGAAATAAATTTTTGTTAACCATAATGGATGTTGCCACTAGATACCCCGATGCATACCCTATGAAAAATGGAATGGCTAAGACGGTAGTCAGTAACTTGTTGTGGTACTTCTCAAGGTACGGGTACCCGGAGGAGATTCAGTCTGATCAGGGATCTAATTTCACCTCCAACATGTTCAAGCAAACAATGCAACAGCATGGGATACGAGCAGTAGTATCGTCAGCGTATCACCCTGAGAGTCAAGGGGTGCTTGAGCGGTGGCATGCTACACTTAAAAGCATGCTCAGGTGTTATTGTGCTGACAACGGTATGGATTGGGATCTTGGATTGCCTTATGTGCTGTTTGCTGCTCGGGAGGTACCTGGTGAGAGCCTGGGATTTAGTCCAAACGAGCTGATTTTTGGACACCGTGTCAGGGGCCCCCTTAACATGCTGAAAGAAATTTGGGAGGGGACTGTGCAGCCTTGTCCATTATTAAAGTATGTGCTTGAAAGCCGTGAGCGCATGCTTAAGAGTCTGGAGATGGCAGGTAGAAATTTGACAGAATCACAAGCTTTGATGAAGGACAGGTATGATCGCAAAGTGAGGCTCCGGAAGTTCACTGTAGGACAAGAGGTATTAATTTTGTTGCCTTTGGTTGGTAACCCCCTCTCTGCGAAGTACACTGGACCTTATAAAATTGTAGAAAAAATTTCAGACTTAGATTACCTTGTTGCCACTCCAGACAGGAGGAAAAAGAACCAGTTATGTCACGTGAACCTTATTAAAGAGTATGTGAGGCGCCCCTCTGAGCCTCTCACTGTCCCTGTGTTGGCTTGTTGCGGCCGTGGTGGAGAAGGAGAGGGGGACAGTCAAGCTTCAGAGGAGGATAGCTGGGATCAACATGTTTCAGCGGATCAGTGGGCGGGGAACTCGAGCCTAAGGGCTGACGAGGCTATAGCTCATTTGCCTGAGCCGCAGTTTGATGCTATCCGTCAGTTGTTCGGTTCATACCCCACTGTATTTGCTGAACACCCAGGCCTCACTACTCAGGCTATGCATGATGTTGACGTGGGGGACCATCTACCCTTTAAGTCAATCCCGTACCGTGTGCCCCCCATAAAACTACCAGCTCTGAGGGATGAGTTGGAGTATATGCTCGGTAGAGGGTTGATAGAGAAAGGCACAGTTAAGTGGACTTCCCCTGTAACACTGCAGCCTAAGCCAGATGGCAAGGTACGCTTTTGTATTGATTTCCGTAGGTTAAACGGTTTGACTCCAACTAACCCATATCCTCTTCCTCGGGTTGATGATAGTGTTGACAAAATTGGTAATGCTCGTTTTTTGTCTAAAGTAGATTTAGTAAAAGGTTACTGGCAAGTACCTTTGTCCGAGCGTGCTAAAGAGGTATGTGGTTTTGTTGTGGACGGGAGTACCTACCGGTGCAATGTTATGCCTTACGGGCTTAAGAATGCACCAGCAACGTTTCAGAACCTGATGAATGAAATTGTAAAGGACATTCCAAATTGCACCGTATATTTGGACGATGTAATCATTTATGATGACGACTTTGAGAGCCATTGTGAGCACCTTGAGACCTTGTTCCGGAAACTTAGTGAAGCAGGTCTGGTAGTAAATTTGGCAAAGTGTGACTTCGTAAAAGCCACTGTGCAGTACCTTGGGTTTGTAGTGGGAAGGGGACAGGTGTGCCCTCCTCAGAACAAGGTACAGGCTATCAATAAATTTCCGCACCCAACAACCAAGAAGCAGATTATGAGATTCTTGGGTATGATAGGCTACTACAGACGCTTCATAAAAGGTTACTCAACGGTGTTGGCACCTCTCACAGAATTGTTATCTAAAGACAAAAAGTTTTTGTGGGCACCTGAGTGTGAAAAGGCTTTCACTTTGGTGAAACATTTGCTATGTACTCACCCGATACTCAGGGCCCCAGACTTTAACAGGCCTTTTCAGCTGGCAACAGATGCTAGTGGTGTAGGGGCTGGTGCCGTCTTGCTACAGACAGACAATGAAGGTGTGGAACACCCAGTAAGTTTCTTTTCTAAGAAGTTCAATGCTGCACAAAAGAACTATTCTACAATAGAAAAGGAATTACTGGCGATTGTGCTGTCGCTCAGGCACTTCGAGGTGTATGTTCCAGCCTATGGCCCAGTCGTGGTTATCTACACTGATCATCACCCTTTGAGATTCCTGAATCAATTTCACAATCACAATATGAGACTGACCAGGTGGTCTTTGATGTTGCAGGAGTATAACCTGGACATCCGTCATATTGCTGGATGTGACAATGTGATCGCGGATTGTTTATCAAGGGTGGATGATCAGTCGTAGGCTATCACAGGTGTGTGGGTTTGAGTGGAGGAAAATAGGCTGCCCTTATAGTGCAGCCGGGAAAAACATATTAAAATATAAAAATCATATAAAAAACTCTTTCTTTTGATATAGGTAATCGTATAAGTTTGTCATAGCCTATAGAGTTTGAGTAGTCCACAAACTATCAAACGGCTGAGCTGCTGTAAGCTCGCTCTGGGAGCATGATATTGTGTCTTTTTGCTATTGTTGGGAGGAGTTATAAAATGTGAATTTTTGGTTAATAATAAGATGCGTTTTGGTGATAAACTCAGCTTTGTTTTAGTGCCATGCGGTCGCTGGGTCGCTGGTGTGAGGGGCTTGATGGGGTTCTGTGTTTGTCAGATTTTAGCTCAGGGTTGAGCAAGTAAAATCTTGGGGGAGGTGTGACGCATGTCCAGTGTGAGCATGCTGTACAGAACGCCTAGTCATGCCCCACTCTCGCTAGGATCGTCAGGGCAGGAACTTTGGCTGTAGTCTATGTAGAGTTTCCTAACTTAGTTCATGTGAGCCGTTGTACTATAAGTAATATGAATATGTATTTTGTTTTCATCTGAGTCAACGAGTTCTATTATATCATTAGTTATAAGTATTGTGTGTAAAACTTATTTGTAATGATGGGAGAAGCGGCAGCCACAGTTGGGGGTCAGTGGGTGCGCCATGCGGGAGGTGGGCCTAACTCACTAGCACTCCCCCCCCCCTCCCCCCTCCCCTCAGTGCTAGGAAAGCCTTTGTCTATCCCAGAGGAGAGAGAGAAATTACGTAATGATTGTCAGTGGGCGGTCCTTAGTAGTTCACGTTGGGCTCACTAGAGGGCCGAGTATAAAAAGGGAAGTCTAGCCATTTTTTGATCAGAACTCATTAGGCAGAGCGACTTCTCATTTCCCTTGCTAACTATATATATTCTTCTGACTGATGTGAACTTTCTCTACTACCTTACATTCTTATCTCCTCTTTTCCCTACCCTTTTTAACTTCCATGGTCCCGTTGGTGCAGAGCTAGTCAGCCAACGTATTATCGCTTGAGTTCTCATGAGATACATGCCTATTAGATAGCCTATTTTGGAAGGGTTAACTTAGAATAGGATTGATTTATGTTTGTTGCACTTGTCTATGCATTTCCCTGTGTGTTATTATTATTATTCCTGGTTTCTGCTAGTCTAGGTAATGCTAGACTGGGGTAAGGCTTTTCTGTGTTACGAGTTGTTGTTTGATGCAGTGGTTAAGCGATAAACCTGCATACTCGTTTCGGTTCAGTGAAGCCTAGGTTGTCTTCGCGGCTGACTGTGTTGAGTTAATAATTTACAGTGCGTGAGGGCAAGAGCCTAACCACCCTGTATTTTATTAACAGCTTGTTTTTACTTTGTCAAGGAGCCGGGAGAAAACCAGATACAAGGGATCTGGATTTCTCAAAGTGCACTTGTTAGTGTTAACGTAATACTTTAAACAGTTGTGAGGACTTCGCTAGGCTACGAGCCGTTTTTGCTCAGTCACTGCTACCTTTTGCCCACAGTACCCCAGCTAGACTTTACTCGATTAGTAGATACAGAATAGTATTGAAGCTTTCCTTATGTATGATATTGTTTATGCACTATTGATTTCATGTGTTGCAAGCTTGGCTACTTTAGTGATTAGTGGCCCACGAGCACAATCCGAGTAGGCTATTGCCGTTGCATTTGCGGAGTACTTCTTTTTAATGTTTGCCATTTACTATTGCATATTCTTTTAATTATTCTTATGCCAATTTAAACCTGTAATAGTATTTAATTGCCAGTGTTTTTCTTATTGAATTACTGTTCAAAATCCGATACGTACTTCTTACGAGCATCCGAGAAGCATCTAACTTTTTTCAGAAGATTCCTTGCTCGATGCTTAAGGACTATTAATTAACGTAACGTAATAGTGCCGATCCGAAGTAGAGGGTGGAGGACTTCTTAAGTTCTTAGTCAAGGGTGGATTACTTCGGCTTCGGCCAACACTATTCTTTGGTGTTGTTGTTTCTTACTTCTTTGTTTGATTGTTGACCAGACTAGAGAATTCCTGTCTCTTTATTAGTCTGTTGTTGAACACTAGTACCGAGTTCTTGTATACCCCGTTATAGCAGATTGAACTCTGGAGGGTATTGGTGTTTTTTGTTCGGCTGGCAGTACTCAGGGGTTGGGATCGTGTGTTTCCGTTGTGGCAGCGAGCCGTATTAGAGTCCTGATTGAGAGCCCTTGTGTACCCGAGTGCCAGGTCGTAACAACATGGTCTTAGATTTTATTTTCGCCCAGCCATTCGCCCAGAATCGAAAATATTTTGGTCGAAAAACCTTGGATTTCGATTTTGACTGGGCCTTCCTGGAGGGCCCAGGGGACCGTTTTTTGGACTTTAAAAGTCCTCTGTAGCCCAAAATATAAGTCCTAGAGAATTCTAACTGGTGCCATTCGTTTTTTTTCTCGCCGAGCTGCTTCAAGACATGGTCGTAGATTTCATTTTCGCCCAGCCATTCGCCCAGAATCGAAAATATTTTGGTCGAAAAACTTTGGGTTTAAGGCAAATCGGTGATTTTGGTCGAATTTTGACTTGTCAATATTATTACATATTTGGATTTGTCTGGCCGTCGCGGTTTCAATGGTGTAATTATTTTGTTAATGTTGACCAATTTTTAGGCCCAATAGGCCTATTTTAAAGTTTAAAAACTCCATAGACGAGTTATTTATGTACGGATTTTGTTTAAATTTATACCACAAGTACACTTTGGCAGGCTGAATCGAATGGCACCAAACAGAATTAAAATTGGACCATTACTTTAGGATTTCGATTTTGACTGGGCCTTCCTGGAGGGCCCAGGGGACCGTTTTTTGGACTTTAATAGTCCTCTGTAGCCCAAAATATAAGTCCTAGAGAATTCTAACTGGTGCCATTCGTTTTTTCTCGCTGAGCTGCTTCAAGACATGGTCGTAGATTTCATTTTCGCGCAGCCATTCGCCCAGAATCGAAAATATTTTGGTCGAAAAACCATTCGCCCAGGCAAATCGGTGATTTTGGTCGAATTTTGACTTGTCAATATTATTACATATTTGGATTTGTCTGGCCATTGGGGTTTCAATGGTGTAATTATTTTGTTCTATCTATCTATCTATTGCCTGACGCCGTGATCCCCGAAGGGGTGGCCACGAACGAACCGCCCCCATGCACCTCTGTCCCCAGTCAGTCGACGCCCCTCCCCCCAACCAGCACCGCCTTCGTTCATGTAGTTCCTCACTCCATCCTTCCACCTCATATTCGGTCTACCTCTCCCCCTCTGTCCCTCCACCTCGCGCTCAAACACCCTCTTAGTCATTCTCTCGCATTATTTTGTTAATGTTGACCAATTTTTAGGCCTAATAGACCTATTTTAAAGTTTAAAAACTCCATAGACGAGTTATTTATGCACGGATTTTGTTTAAATTTATACCACAAGTACACTTTGGCAAGCTGAATCGAATGGCGCAAACATAATTAAAATCGAACCATTAGTTTAGGATTTCGATTTTGAATTGGCCTTCCTGGAGGGCCCAGGGGACCGTTTTTTGGACTTTATAAGTCTTCTGTAGCCCAAAATATAAGTCCTAGAGAATTCTAACTGGTGCCATTCATTGCTTCACGCCGAGCTGCTTCTAGACATGGTTGTAGATTTCATTTTTGCCCAGCCATTCGCCCAGAATCGAAAATATTTTGGTTGAAAAACCTTGGGTTTGGCAAATCGGTGATTTTGGTCGAATTTTGACTTGTCAATATTATTCAATATTTGGATTCGTCTCGCCGTTGCGGTTTCAATGGTGTAATTATTTTTTTAATGTTGACCTATTTTTAGGCCCAATAGGCCTATTTTAAAGTTTTAAAACTCCATAGACGAGTTATTTATGTACGGATTTTGTTTAAGAAGAGGTATCCATGATATTAGCGGCCCCACAAGCAACCTCTACAAACACTATAATAACATATAACTGGCAGAAGATAAATACAATTCACGAGATGAGGCCTCCTATTATGTGGGCTGTCGGCACACATCAATTGTTGGCATTAAAACAAGTTCATTATATGTTATAGTGCACATCAAGCTTGTAACACACGTAGATTTACAACACACATCATACTTGTAACACACATCATACCATAACACTCGTCATGTTGAAGCGCTTGTCATTCTTGTAACACGCGACATTTAATTAGACCTAAAACCTTGATTATTTAGCAATTATTATAACTAGAGCTTATATATTTATCTACCATTCAAGAAAATTCAAATAGGAAATAGGTGTGGAGATTTACACGGTATTAGCCTTAGCCTGCTTTCAGCTATAGCAAGTTAATGATCATAAGTTCTAACCTAAATATAGTGAGTAGATTATATTAATGTTAAACATATTTCAGTACCAATAATAACTCGGCACTTATAACAACACAATATACGACATATAAAATATAGATCAAGGAATAATGGAGGGATAGAAACCGAAGGAGGGTAATTTAGAAATTAAAGATTTGTGCCAGACTCTATCGAAGGCCTTCGATATGTCTAGCGCAATAGGAAAGGTCTCACCGAAATCCCGAAAGGACGATGACCAAGAGTTAGTAAGATATGAAAGAAGATCACCAGTAGAGCCCGTAAGGCGTTTGCGATCTGAGAGTAGTGTATGAGAGGAGAGATGCTTAAGAAAATTTGAAGTAAGAAGTTTCAAAAACTGTGGATATGTAGGAAATGAGAGCAATTGGACGATAGTTGGAGGGTTGAGAGCAGTCACCCTTCTTTGAGAGAGATTGAATGAGAGCAAACTCCCAGCAAAAAGGGAAAACGTTAGAGGAGGGACAGAAACGGAAGAGTTTGCCTAGGCAGGGAGTCAGCACGGAGGCACAGTTATTTAGTACAACAGGAGGAATGCCATCCAGTCCGTATGCCTTAGTATCAATCCCAGAGAGGGTAGAAAGTACATCAGGGTCCGGGCAGGGCTGTAATAGGGCGCCGACCATTGTGTCTCTCACCGAACAGTCTTCATAATGGCCAGTAATTTAGGTCCTGTTCGCTCACGCTCACACAGACTAACATTTATCTTGGTCAATCACTTGACAGTCATCGATTTTTTGTCCAACGATTGAGGAGTGGTGCAGGACGATAATTATTAAGGTACAGGATGTTGACCACTCAAGAGTGTAATTAAGTTTAGGGTTTATGATGCGAGAAGTAATGCTGGGAGTCTGGACCTGAAGGCAGCTTAGGGGCGTTTGAACACATAAGGGAGGGGAGAACCTCTTTGTACCCTAGGGGTGCTAATCTTGTCAGGGCATGTCACACGGGTAATATAATCTGGTGCTCCACTTTATGTGACCGAAAACTGTAAAGAGTGTAGCAAGCCTTTATTGCTGCTTGCCGTATGAAACTACGAGTGACATAAGCAAACATGGATGAATGAAGGTTGTCTGCTTTTATCCCTTGAGTAATAGTAATTTCGCCTGTTTCGATATAAATTAGTTTGAGCAAGATAACACTACTTGTATTGTACGCTACAAACTCCAAAGTTAAATGAAGAGTTGCTCATGTCCTCGACCCAGAGTTGGACAATGGATGTACTTCGTTGTAACCACTGAAGAACTTTGCAGCACAAATATCACCTCTTTGATCTCCAACTTGCCGTTTCGAGAGGTTCTAGTTCCTTACATCTCAGCCAATATTTAGGGTGAACATTCAGTAGGCTTGTTTATTACTTATAGTGTGACATTGAGGTTTGTGGTATTTTCGCCCAAATATCCTTCACTCGCACTCAACTTCTAGCCACCCACACATAACTATATAGCCTAACCTTAATTCAGGCAGGCAGATGTGAACACGTATCATTTGCCGGTCAGTCATCTAGCATCAGAAACTTCACAAATGGAGACTCGCAAGGATCCGTCCTGTCACCCGCATGCTTCAATCTGTACATGCATGATATACCTACATCCCACGCACCCTAAATAAATATAATGTAGCTTCTTACGCAGACGACACAACACTCGCATGCACACACCAAGACCCAGACAGAGCAACACTTCTTCAACCCTATCTCAACACACTACATGACTGGTGCACTACAAACAGACTCAAATTGGCCCCAGCCAAATCCACTGCAACGTTCCTCACAAGCTGGACAGCCGAATACTAAAACACGCTGAACCTCACCATACCAACACCCCCCTAACACACACACACTCACCCAAAATCCTAGGAGTAACATATGATACTCTAATGACATTCAAACAACATATCACAAACATAAAAAATAAACTGACACCCAGACTTAACGCCCTCATGTCACTTGCCCACACAAAATTTGGACACAACAAAGAAACTACCACCACATTATACAAACAATACAATTGGCGGGTGCCCAACCCCAAAAGGGGTTGAAATAGGGGAGCTATCCCCCCGCCAAAGGCGGCTCTCTAGGGCCTTTCCTAGCTGATGCTGAGAGGATTGGGTTCTAGTCATGTGGTAATGGGCTGGTCTATCAGAGTGAGAACTGAGCGATCTCTGCCATACCCATAGCTTACTCTGACTGTTCCTTTTACTTATGTATTTTCTAGATCTCAAGTGACGGCGTCTCTTCCATAGATTGACCTCCCAATCTACCAAGATTGGAAGCCAAAGCGTCACATTTTTCCTTTGCCCCTCAACTTTTTCTTCATAATTGCTGAGGGGCACAGGGCCCTGGGTGTGGCTTTGGTTTCGCGGGCGTTTCCGCACCCTCCTCAGCTCCCCGTCATGGAGTGGCTTCGGTCACCCAGGCTTTATTGGGGTCAGCAGGGAGGGTTCTGTGGGGGTGCTCGGTTATGGCCTTGGCCTTGCTCGGGGCCTTGGGGCTGTTCGGCCAGGCAGATTGGGGAACAACAACAACAACAACCTTAATTCAAGCTAAGCCTAACCTTAGTCGACATTAAGCCTAATCTTAACCAAGATGAGCAAATACTAATCTTATTAATTTCAAAATGTATTAATTTCAAAACAACTCGAATACAAGCGACTCCTCTTTGTGTGAAAGGAAAATTATGGTGGCCTGGTGATGGTGTGTGGGGCAAGTGGTCACATCCCAGAGGCTGACCAACCACTATCCACAGTAACCAATTATCAGGTGCCTTTGTCCACACGTCAGATGATTCGCTCACTGAATTTTAGGGTGAGATTACGCAACTCCACAAACAAAACTAAAATACATTCACACTCTTGACTTAAATCTTTATCCAGATTTATGCTGATACTGTTGGGGCAAAATGAGAACCTAAAAGTCATCAACATTCAGGCTAACCCACAAACCTCCGTGTAGTCATTCTAGTTGTTCACAAATCAGTCACGGTTCGTTGTGGAATATTGGGTAATGAGCTTTAGAGCGGCGGTGGTCTTGTGATGTGGACCTTTTCAGGATTGGAACATTTTCTCTAGTTATCCATGCCAGTCCATATAGGCTGTAGGGAAGTATTTACTATAAAGTAGATTGGCAATAAATTTCCCTTTATATCGCATAAACTCTTTCACTATGATGACTTAAAATAATATAATCAGTCTAAAATTAAGGGAAGATGTTTCATAGGCTTTGAACAACCTTATTAAAAATCTGTCATAGCTTTTGAACTACCTTAAATAAATCTTATACTGTAATGATTAGTATTATATATTTATTTATTTATTCATTCATATATATATATTTATTTACTTATTCAATTTAAATATTTTGCTATTTTTGTCTAATTTACACAAAGCTATTTGTTTTAGCTACAACACACACAAACACACGATGATTTGTTTAGTCCGATTATATTGTTATCGTCTAAATACATCCAAATGACAGAATATTTGGAACAGAGATCATATGCTTTGATATAGAGTGGTCCTTCATAAGCTATACAATTAATTGGAAGGTAACTAATCTTCTATTAACTGTTTGAGTATAATAATGCCATATTTTGGTTACTTTGATGAACTTAAGATAATAGTTTATATTTAACAGGCAAAAAGCAATGTCGGGTAACGCTTTCATGCAGAGGTATCTTGTTAACTGTCTTCTGGCTAACATTAGGCGATTATATCAAGCTCAGAGAAGACTTCTAGTAGGTAAAAGATAAAAGGGTTAATCGCTACCTTCCTACCATTGTGGTGTGTACATCTCTATAGATACAATACAATTACCAATTAGTATTATTATAGCCTGAAGCAGCCTTATGAGTATATTATCACTGTAGGTGTTATTAGATGATGACCATGTTTGGCTGTAAGGACACATCAATTATACAGTGGCCGAAACTCAGCTTTAACACTTGGTGTGTCTTTGTAGTTTAATATATAACATTATTAATTCTGAGAAAATTACACTCCAATTTGATTTTATGCGACTATTTTATGGTGTTAAAACTGCTGATGTAAAACAAAGAACAAAGTTTCGGGCTATCAATATGAATTTTGTATGTAATACTTTGTGGTATTGTTTTATTGTCTGTGTTTTGTTGGTTTTATTTAGTTTATTTGTTAACGTTTCGCCTTGTTATTGATTGAGTTAGCCCTGTTTTTTTCATCTACCACAAGAATCAAACGTTTTTTGAGATTGCTTTATTTTGACTTTTAGCGAAAATGTTACGGGTCTAAGGGATTTATTGGATTTTAGGTTTCATATGGCATCGGAGATGCCTGTTTTTATAAATTCAATGTTACATAGGGCATTGCAACTGTAGAACTGTGTGTCTTACTGCAAAATACAAAACCATTAATGCTAAACCTAATTGGTGGAATAGTGAAATTATACAATGTTCCTCTGCAAAGAAGTCTATTCACCGTAACTATCAACAAACTTAATCCCATTAAGATATAGTTTTAAATGCTTCCGAGTGTGTAGCAAGCTTAACCCTCTCGCTATCCTGTGGACTCGGGGGTTGCCGTTTATCATTCAGAAATAGTTATCTCAATCTCATAATTATTTCTCCAAAACTAGTTTTTTGTCCATAACGCACTCAAAGAAGCTAACAGAGGTTGAAGTAACTAAATTAAAGGTTTCTAAACACCCCTGATGATTACAAAGACTTTTAAATAACCTACAAAGGACGCAAACCGCGTTCGGTGCGTGGAAGGGTCAAGAGTCCGTTAGTATACTAGGTCGTCTTTCTGAAAACAGCAAAACACGGATAAGTGAGAGTGCGTTGTGGCGACCCACAAGGCTCCTTAGAGAGTCCGTAACATTATGTATCGACTTAATCCTTTTCTATCGTAAGTGTTTTCGACCATAATCATTCCACCTACATTAATAGTAAATTTGTTCACGCCTAACCTATTCATATTCTTAAGTCAACCTTGCCTCACCTTGACCTAACCAAACCTCTTAATTACCTAAACCTAACTTAACTAACCTTCCTTTGACCTCATTTAACTATTATTTTGTTATAGGATAATTAACACTAGTATGGACGAAATTACTTGTAGATGAACGGACCTGTGAGGGAAAGAATCAAGAGTCATGTGATAAATCAGAGTTACCCCCACCTTGTTACCTGTCTGGACTAATTGGTCACAGGATTGTCCGTGGTTAGTTTACAGTGAGGCGGCTCCATGACAGTGACGGATATGCAAGTTGTTTGCGGTACAGAAGCTTTACGGGCTCAGACACATAGCAAATAAGTAGAGGCAGCGTTCATGATACAATAGTACAGTATACCATAATTTGGCTTTCCGAACATCCTGTATACAGTTTTCAACGTGAATTTTTAGTTACGATGCTATACAAACATGTGAGTCACTGCATCTGAACACATCCATTTTCGGAAATAGCATATATAATAACCGGGTTCTTTAGGCTACCATAATAGGATGATAATATTATAGTTTATAATTCTATATATGTTACCTATATATGTTACCTATATATGTTACCTATATATGTTACCTATATATGTTACCTATATATGTTACCTATATATGTTACCTATATATGTTACCTATATATGTTACCTATATATGTTACCTATATATGTTACCTATATATGTTACCTATAGGATACAGACAACTGATTGATCTTTTGATAGCAAGACAAGCTGCAAAAGAATCAGAGGGTATTTATTATTATATGAAGCAGCTTTTAGTTAAGGAATTATTGTAACCTTTATTTTTGTATATCTTAGTTTCCCATTGTTTTTTCTTGGTGAGCGTCTAGCCAGCAGTGATCTTGTTGTTTACTCCCAGATCTTCCTTGTGCACGTCCTGTCATTACCTCGGCCTCGGGCTTTACAATGTTCTGCAATTATCGCTCAGTGGTAACAGACGACCGTGCCGGAAAAATCCAAACATATAGTTGAAGTTTACATTACGAGGAAGGTTGGTGTTTCCATTATACCAATTTGTAAAAATAGTTTTTATTGCTCAGTTTTCCTCGTTAGCAAATGCCTTCTTACATTTGTATTTCTACGCTTCTTAGATTCAAAGCAACACATTCTATTTCAGGCGAATTAATGGTATGTACTAAGTGAAATAATTCCAGTAGTTATTTATAAGATATATATACAAACCTATCCTCACCTGACTTACTCTGCTGAAAATAACAAGGAAGGAAATAAATACTGAAAAATATTCTCGAAAATATTGCTTATCTGTCAAAATAATATCATCAAATGTATTACACGTAACACAGTATGTCTTCATAAGTAACAACCAATCAGGTACTTTTTATCTTGTTTCAAGTCTTTAGTAATAATATTATGACTGCAGTGTCGGGTATGTTGATATTATGACTGCAGTGTCGGGTATGTTGATATTATGACTGCAGTGTCGGATATGTTGATATTATGACTGCAGTGTCGGATATGTTGATATTATGACTGCAGTGTCGGGTATGTTGATATTATGACTGCAGTGTCGGATATGTTGATATTATGACTGCAGTGTCGGGTATGTTGATATTATGACTGCAGTGTCGGATATGTTGATATTATGACTGCAGTGTCGGATATGTTGATATTATGACTGCAGTGTCGGGTATGTTGATATTATGACTGCAGTGTCGGATATGTTGATATTATGACTGCAGTGTCGGATATGTTGATATTATGACTGCAGTGTCGGGTATGTTGATATTATGACTGCAGTGTCGGGTATGTTGATATTATGACTGCAGTGTCGGATATGTTGATCTTATGACTGCAGTGTCGGATATGTTGATATTATGACTGCAGTGTCGGATATGTTGATATTATGACTGCAGTGTCGGATATGTTGATATTATGACTGCAGTGTCGGGTATGTTGATATTATGACTGCAGTGTCGGGTATGTTGATATTATGACTGCAGTGTCGGATATGTTGATCTTATGACTGCAGTGTCGGGTATGTTGATATTATGACTGCAGTGTCGGGTATGTTGATCTTATGACTGCAGTGTCGGGTATGTTGATCTTATGACTGCAGTGTCGGGTATGTTGATCTTATGACTGCAGTGTCGGGTATGTTGATATTATGACTGCAGTGTCGGGTATGTTGATCTTATGACTGCAGTGTCGGATATGTTGATATTATGACTGCAGTGTCGGGTATGTTGATCTTATGACTGCAGTGTCGGGTATGTTGATCTTATGACTGCAGTGTCGGGTATGTTGATATTATGACTGCAGTGTCGGGTATGTTGATCTTATGACTGCAGTGTCGGGTATGTTGATATTATGACTGCAGTGTCGGGTATGTTGATCTTCTGGCAGAATATTAAGAGAGGCGGTAATAATCCTTAGGACGCTTTTGTATTTATTAATTTTAAGGGGGGTCACCGTCTTTTTTTATCTTTCTCTCCTGTTCTCTCTTTCCCTGGCTTGTATCCATTCGGCCCCATTCAGCCAACTGTTTTAAGACGTTTATCCCCATCCAGGTGTCGATTTCTTCCTGGCGAGCGATAGCGAGCCAGCATTGTATGGAGAAATCCGGCTTCGCCGGAGACAGTTTTCTATCGAAAAATGAACAAATTTAGCTTGCTGTCAAAACAAAAATATATATATGTGCTGGCTCGCTACTGCTCGCCAGGAAAATATTGACACCTGGATGGGGGTAAACGTCCTAAAACAGTAGGCTAAATGGGGCCGAATGGATACAAGCCATATGTTTACAAAAAACAATAAAGATGAGTTACAGGGTTGGTCATATTCTCCCTATTGTTTGTGCAAGCAGGAATACCAATTTCATTGACAAAAGTACAATAATTATCAGCAATTGAATATATATTGATCGTAAATTTAGCTGCTGGATATTTTTGTTTATGTATAATGTATACCTTTATATAAATGTACAATGTATACCTTTATATAAATGCACAATGTATACCTTTATATAAATGCACAATGTATACCTTTATATAAATGTACAATGTATACCTTTATATAAATGCACAATGTATACCTTTATATAAATGCTCAATGTATACCTTTATATAAATGCTCAATGTATACCTTTATATAAATGTACAATGTATACCTTTATATAAATGCTCAATGTATACCTTTATATAAATGCTCAATGTATACCTTTATATAAATGCACAATGTATACCTTTATATAAATGCTCAATGTATACCTTTATATAAATGCTCAAAGTTTCCTCTTGTGCTTTGATTTGCGGTTATCAAAACTTTGTGTTGTCCGTGTTACATTTTGAAGACTTTTGTCATGTACTGCGTATATATTCCAAAGGTCACTTTTTAATGATTGAGCTTGGTGTTATCTTTACTGTATATCTGCATATATATTTTCTCTCTCTCTATCTATCTATCTATCTATCTATCTATCTATCTATCTATCTATCTATCTCTATCTATCTATCTATCTATCTCTCTCTCTCTCTCTCTCTCTCTCTCTCTCTCTCTCTCTCTCTCTCTCTCTCTCTCTCTCTCTCTCTCTCTCTCTCTCTCTCTCTCTCTCTCTCTCTCTCTCTCTCTCTCTCTCTCTCTCTTACGTATTGTATATGCATGTTTATAATATTTGTTTTGCATATTTATTTTCCAAGGCCCCGTTTTCCTCTGTGTTGCTTCTTCAAACTTCATGTATATCTTTTGTCTGGCGCCCCTTGCTGCCCTTGGCTATAATGATGGTCTAATAACCACTGGAGTCTCTTGATGCCCAAATTATTTTATTATCGAGATGAACACAACATTTCTATTAGTGGCAGATATATATTTTTACCTCAACGATTTGATAGCCTCAAGCCAAAGTACTCTGGAACTAACCAAAGTAAATTGGGAAGTAGCGAAAACAAACGCGAGCTTATACACACTACACGGTTAAGCACACACACACACACACACACACACACACACACACACACACACACACACACACACACACACATTATATCAGGCAAACTCAAGGCAGTAGATGCGTTTCACAAGGAGGGTTTTAGCAAAATTTTCGATATCCAGCAGACAATATAACGCTTTAACTCTCTCACTCTCCTTGCTAGCGGGAGAGGATACATGCACTTTTTAGATAGTGAAATACAGGATACAAAAACACATTTTGGCGTAGGGATGTGGCGACCCCATCGCCCGTCATTTGTGTGGTGCAGATAGCCCCTGGAGGTTAGGCCTGGGAGTTCCACCTCCAGAATATTTACTCCCACTGATGGATCAGCAAACCTCGGAACTGGGCCATTTGCCTGCTAAGGACGCAGTTCTGGCTGAGCCTCCCTACCTCTTTAAACGAAAAAGGGTTTGGCTACTGACTGACTGACTGACGGACTAAATGCTTCTTTTAATGATGAGAAGTGCTTAACATTTTAGTTAGCGCTGTCAAAGAAGTGACGTTGATTTTACTGACAAACTTCTCTGTGGCACTACATTCCACAAATCCCAAACCAAAACTCACAGGAGATAGCATCTTATCAACAATATCTGCAAAAGGCTTCAATACAAAGGAATACAAAGGCAAACAAGTAACAGCAGTCCTAATAGTCCTCACTAGGCAACAGCCATCAACTGAAGGGTTTCAGCTCCAGAATGACTGTGGTCCAGAAAACAAAATGATAGTACTATGTACGATACTGATACGGTCATATTACTTGGGCACAAACACAGTCAGTCGAAGGCCTTCAATATGTCTAGCGCAACAGAAAAAGTCTCACCGAAGTCCCGAATGGACCAGTAGAGCGGCCCTTAACGAAGCCATACTGGTGGTCTGTGAGTAGATTATGGGAAGATTAATGCTTAAGAAATGTTGAGGCAAGAATATATTATCAAGCAATATACTAAACATAAACACATATACTGTACTGGACATTCACACATGCATGCATAGACACACATTGTATACAATACACACACACATGTACGTAGACGTATCTTTTCCTTAATGAGGCGTACAAGTATAACCACTAAGCTCTTATTACCTTGCTCCCCTACATTTACCTGGCCCCTTGTTCACCGCGACGTCAGCAGTAATCTACCTACTGTACTTCTCACTTCTCCACTTGTTCTTCCTCTGTCCAATTGCTCTTCTTTCCTACTTTACTCCAGCCATCTGGTCTGGTCGTTAAGTCATCAAGGGACTGGTTACTGGAGTTTCAAAAAGGGGCTCCAGTCCTGATATTTTTTCTTGACTTACAGTGTGCTGGCTTAATACTCCAATAGGGTTGATAGCTTCTGAAGTTGAATTTTAACTAACTAGCGTTTAGCCACGGAGTTTTGCATCAGGCATAAATCATTAGTTGATCTACTGACCATCTTGTAATAATGTTATCATAATACCAGCTTGTTTAATAAATAACATGATTACTGTTTGTCTTGTGCTGAGAAATGCAACATTATTTGTGTATATCAGGAATGTGTAATTATAATAAAGGTGTTGTTAGAGGAGGAACAACCGTAGTGTTGTAAGGGTTCCACCGCACCTAGCAAAACTGGTACACGACATTGTTCATACAGTAGAAATAATACATAGACATTCCGAAATTAAATAGAACTAACAAAAGTTTACTTCAAGTGTGTGCAACTTTTGATATCGCTGCCACGAACACACCTCGACCGATTTTGTTTTTGTTTAGAGAGAGAGAGAGAGAGAGAGAGAGAGAGAGAGAGAGAAATGAGGCGAGTCTGATTGAGAAGAAGGAAAAAGCTTGATCACCCCTGGAGCCACCATGTATCAACCCTCGATCATTCCGCCTTAAACGATAATTGACCTTGTAAGAGAGTTGGACTTGGGCACGGAAGAAGGGAATTAGACATCCTTCAGTAAATAAAAACTGGAAACCTGTCGGTATGTTTGGCCATTGTCGCTTTAGGCTATCATTAAAACTGACTTAATTGTTTAATTGTATGTTTAACTTAGATCTTTGAAAGTTTATAAAGTTTAAGGAATAGATGTAATTTTCGTGGTAGCAAAAGTGTGATTTAAAGCATCTGTTATGTGCTCCAAACGTGTGCTAGTCTGTTAAAACGCAACAACACACCATGTAAATCTGGTTTAGCACCCCAAAATTAGTGGAGACAAGATGATGATAGAGATAAAAGTTGCAGAGAGAGAGAGAGTAATTCGTTGAACACATTCCATTGATCAGGGGAGGGCGGAGTGGTCTTGCCACTGGACTGGTAATCCAATGGACCCGGGTTCGAATCCCAATATGTCAATGGGAAGATATTATTGGGATGGAATTTGTGCTGTACCTAGTATCATTGCATTACCACAGCACACTGAAATGCCAAAAAAATACCCTCATTGTTCCCTGATTAAATAGCATTGTATGAATATTCCCATATTCAAAAATATGCTACAGGGGGGCAATGCCTAGTGAGTTAATTGCTCAATAGGTGGCGTTCCGAGAGTGAGGGTCCGAATCTGGGGAATGAATCTGTGAAGCACAGAGGCGAGGCGGCTTCAGAGATGGAGTAGCTTCGAGCCGTGAAGCTTCGCATGTCTCACTCCCTAGACTGGAGCAAGACCTCACGGGCCTCACCGTGTTCAGCGGTAGGGTGTAAAGGCTATCAGCCTATGCCCGAGAGGGAGTAGTTGGAATATAGAAGAAAAAAATATATCCTCGCGAGCTTCTTAAAACAGCTTTTGAAATGTTAATTACAGAGACACAGAACAGAACAAAAAGGACAACCACAAGACATGAGTGTAGCGCCAGATGACATGTTCATTTTATCTTCGCCATGTCTTTGTTGTTCATTCTTGCGGTGGCTTCTTTTTGTAGTTTATAACCAAGTGAGTTATTTTAGTGAGAGTTAATGTCCTTGTCACATGTTTGAGGTTTTGTTCTTTTGACCCATCATAAAAAATAAATATTGCGGAGTTCATGTTTAATGTATTAGCTATGAGATGCCTTTCATAAACACGAGAAAATGGATTGATTTACTTGGTTTAATTTATCGACTATGAGATGCCTTTCATAATCAAGAGAAAGTGGGAAGATTTACTTGAGCATTAAATAATGATTTACCCTTGTGTGACTATTAATTATTTACCCTTGTGTGACTATTAATTATTTACCCTTGTGTGACTATTAATTATTTACCCTTGTGTGACTATTAATTATTTACCCTTGTGTGACTATTAATTATTTACCCTTGTGTGACTATTAATTTGTTTATAAAATGCCAGCAATAGTCATTACATAAGGTCGGCTACTGTTAGCTGTGTTACATCGTATGATAGTCTACCATAACATTAACCTACCTACACCATTCTCTTCTGGTAAATAAGTATATTAGTGTTTATTTCCTTTGGTGCATTAAGGTTTGCTTATGTTAAGTCAGGAAAAATAGTAGGTTTTGGTAGTAAATATTCAACTTTCGGTAAATTAGTAATATGTTGTAAGGTGCAGTATTTTAAATAGATTAATTCAGGTAAAATATCGGGTAGATAAAGATAGGTAAGGTAGCTAAGGGTGTCTTGCAATGATAGAAAGGTAAAACAAGTTTAGGTTAAGTAAAATGGATTAGGTGTAGTTAGGTTAGGTCACATCATGTAATAGAGTGTTGTAGTATCCTCATTATATTAGCTTATGTGTCCATAATATTGAGTATGTTACGTAGTGTTATGTTAATATAAAACAGTTTGGATATGGGATAGATACTTGTTATTAAATTAAACAAAACAATAAAGCTATTCACGATCACCCTGGATAAAGAACCATATCCCTACATAACCAGAAAGGAAATCATTTGCAACTGGTTCATGCAACTGGTTCAACAACGTAATCTACATATCCACTTTTTAGTTGGGTCGAGATATTCGCTTAATGAAGGACCGCCCATATTTATTCAGATTCCAATACAACCTAAATTGTAAGGCATGTCGGTACCAATAAAACAACTTTCAACTCTGTGTTGGGTAACTTAGTCTGGAGTTAGTAAACCCCTTCTGTTCCGGCGAAATTGTTTTGTTTTTATTTCAGCTACATTTAGACGATTTTATGAAGCTTACGAAGGATATATGGTAGCTAAAAGGATTACTTGAGATAGTCTGCAGCCTTTTGATTCGTAGACGTCTTTCCTAAGCTTCATAAAATTGTTTGAATGTAGCAAAGATGAAATAGAAAAGACATTACCGGTACAGAAGGGGTTTAGGTAGGTTAAATTAGACTAGGTAAAAGGAGATGTGCTAGATTGAATTTGATGAAGGCCTTACATATCACAATGTTAGGATTAGATCAGAGCTAAGTTAGGAACACGAGTATAAATTGAAATGGTTGATCATTGAAAATTTGAATATGCTAGATATTAGTTATACTAATTTTAATTAAGTTACATAGAATCATTCATATTCGACTAGATCATGATAGAAGATGGAAATTAACCTTAGTTTGAATCCACACAACTTTAGCCTTGCTATGTTACCAGTGATGGTTGTGTAAAAATGTGGTCGTTATGGTAAGGGTTAATTTAGTGTCCCGGATTTCTTGGAGACCATGCTGAGATTACAATATAGGTCGTATAGAGGTCCTGTACATCTGAGATAGAGAGCTAAATTGAATTACTTTATCGAAAATATGTGATTGTTTTTCTTTGGCTAGAAATTTATTGTAATTTACTATTTTGCAAAACGTCCATTAGCATGCATAATATATATATATATATATATATATATATATATATATCTATATATATATATACCTGTATTTTATATATATATATATATATATATATATATATATATATATATATATATATATATATATATATATATATTATCACGCCAATGCAATAAAATTGTCTACATATATCCATATGTAAATTAGGGTATGATAATACATAATATATGCAGTAAAGTCTGCTTGACTAACTTTACATTCATATGTACTGAATTACTCAGAGTAACTCGGACAAATTGTGTCGGGTGAGCTGCTTCATCATTAAAGAATTTCAGCTATCTTAATATAATTCTATATCTCAAGAACATTCGTTTTGAGCAAATTATTGAGGACATTGGGAATTGAAATATATATACAGTATATATACAGTATATTAGACATCTTACTTCTTCCTTTTTTGTGAAGAAAGTGCAACTCAAGGTAGCTATATTCCTGCCCTGAGTGTGAGTAGTTTACAAAGATGAGCAAATTCTTAGTAATTTTGCCAATCTAAAATTTAATCGCCAAATATAATTACCTTTCCTACAAAGCAATTAGCCCTCCGTTGTTTGATTACTAGTCTTGTACCTTGAAAATCTGAAGTCAGGCTGTTAGCGAAGGTTCTGCTATGGTTGTCTACTGCATCTATATGTGTTTATGAAAGAAATTATGTATTGAATGCATACCATTATGTATTGTATGCATACCATTATGTATTGTATGCATACCATTATGTATTGTTTGCATACCATTATGTATTGTATGCATACCATTATGTATTGTATGCATACCATTATGTATTGTATGCATACCATTATGTATTGTTTGCATACCATTATGTATTGTATGCATACCATTATGTATTGTATGCATACCATTATGTATTGTATGCATACCATTATGTATTGTTTGCATACCATTATGTATTGTATGCATACCATTATGTATTGTATGCATACCATTATGTATTGTATGCATACCATTATGTATTGTATGCATACCATTATGTATTGTATGCATACCATTATGTATTGTATGCATACCATTATGTATTGTATGCATACCATTATGTATTGTATGCATACCATTATGTATTGTATGCATACCATTATGTATTGTATGCATACCATTATGTATTGTATGCATACCATTATGTATTGTATGCATACCATTATGTATTTGTTTATTATACTTAGTGGATTGCATAGATTTAAGAAGGTCAGGGTAAAATAATGGTAAGTGGGGTCAAAGTTATGTTCACGTAACAATTTGAAATTAAAGCAAACGTTAACACATTTGCTTCTTTGTACAAGGCTTTATTGATGTATAAGAATAAGGCTTATGTAAAGGTGTTGTGCGGGGGATCTGTGAGGTGTGAGGGTATGGGGGTACAAAAGATCTGAGCGTTAGACAAGGCCTCAGGTTCAAAAGAAGGCTTAATGGCGAATTATCATGGAGTTGTGCGAGATAATATTATTGAGTGTAAGATAAATAGGATTGAAATTATCTAAGAACTTACTGTAATTATTAACCCTCTCAGTATCTATGACGCACTTCTGTTCTGTTCTCTGGCTATTATTTGACGATTTTATTCAGATTAGAAAGGGTATATGGAAGTCAGAGGGTTGATTGAGATAGTCTTTACCCATTCAGTTCCCACAGATCCTTCCTAAGCTGTATAAAGTCATCTAATGAAAGCCAAAATAAACAGGTAAAACGCGTGATATCCTCAAAGGGTTAAAGGGAAACCATGCGAAAAGGGAAACTATCAGATGTGTTGATAGAGGGAAAGTATATGAACCTGAATGTTCATAGACCATACATCGGTGAAAATAAATTAACGGCCCTTTACAGTTTGTCAATAGTATAAACCAGCGAGAAAAAATAAGATTTATAATAAAAAACAAATATCACAGAATATGCAATTATGTTTTCAAAATTGGTCCCATATTTAAAAAAAAAAAAAATCGTCTTTAGTATTATGACTTGGATGTTGTATACTTTGGATTGCTTTTTCTAATGATATTCTGTAATATTTTCTAAATCGCAACACTTCAATTTATGTGCAATAACATAACGTAAAAACATAAATAAGAACGTTTCTCACACCCATTCATAACATATATTAATTCTGTCTAGGCTAGTACCCAGCAGTCTCTAGTACCCTGCAGTCTCTAGTACCCTGCAGTCTCTAGTACCCTGCAGTCTCCAGTACCCTGCAGTCTCTACTTTCCTGAGCCGCAAAAAGCAATATCGTGCAGGAATTTTCAATGAGCCATATATGACTGAACCGACAAACGCTATTAAACAAACGAGTCAACAGTTGGGTACTACAGCTTCCCTTAAGCAGAAAATAAGTATTAGTTGTTATCAGTTCAAAGAGTTATGTCCTCCGGGTAAACTGGCCTTGATCATGAATGTTCAAGTACTCAACTCTGTGATCTTCTTGGATAAATTAAGTAAAACGTCCCCAAGACAGCTGAATTATCTTAGGCTATAGTCGGTTAATTCGTCCAAGTCAATTTCGGCCAAAGTCACTTCCCCCACGATTAAATTCGATTCACCAGGGTATGATGGCTAGGTTCTGCTGTGTAGTGTTTGGTTAGGTTAGGCCCGTTAGGGGATGTGAAATTAGGTTTCAATAAGTTAAAGAAATGCTAGAAATACATATATTCTGAGTAACTAGAGCATGCGGTCAAAATTGGTTAATCTATATTCTTATTAATTTCAAAACAACACCAAACACCTCCAATGAAATTAATGAAAGCATATATGTGATCCACCGGGATTCGAACCTGGGTTATCACACACAGATTTTAAACACTCTAAGCATTACACCACCAAGACGGTTAAAGGATGCACACGCCTACGACTTATTATCCATTCTCGAATACTGGATATTAATCTAATCATGTTCATATTCCCAACCGCGCTATGGTAGCCTAATGTTTAAGGGAGATACGACTTTAAAATAGAGAAACGATAATCATGAGTTACCTAGGAACATGTTATCAACAATAAGGACACAATAATAATAATATTTAAGGTATGATATTGTTTGAATGCTTAACGCTGTGTATCTATCTATCTATCTATATGCTCAGGCACAATCCCCATTTTGGGGGTAGCCGACTCAAAACAGAGCAAGAACAGGGAAAACACAAAAACAACACAAAAACAACGAATAAACACAGATAAAAAGCACAAACTCACACACATCCAGGTCACCCAGGAAAAGACCCAGAGACCAGGGTCACCAAGGTGTATAATAATAATAATAACCACGGAAAGATTAAGCAGCAAATGGTACTCATTAAAGATAACAGTAGGTACACGACAGGGAAGAAGAAAGAGTTTATTTTAAAAACAAATTAGTACAGAAAGAAAACGCAAAACAAAAAGTGTGGCTAACTTCCCCTGAAGTGAAGCCATACTCATAAATAGTTTAAATGGGGTTTCTTATTTATCTATTTAACTTTATATAGTGTCCTCCCGAGACCTCCATCAAGCTTTATATAGTGTCCTCCCGAGACCTCCATCAAGCTTTAAAAACAAAGACCCCAAGATCCCTTTGGCTAAAGCCCGGTTCTTACTAAATTGCATCGACACCTACATGACACGATAGCTCTTAAAATTGCATCGACACCTACATGACACGATAGCTCTTAAAATCGCCAAACTAGTGGGGCAAATATCGTAATATGCCAAAAACTAATGGGGATAGCATGAGCTAAAAGTGGGTCCAGAAACTGGCCGTAATCTAGAGAGGTGAGAGGTCAACATCGATCATTGAGTTGTGGCCGTCCAGATGATGGTGTTTGAGGCGCCAGCTGGATAACTTACTCTCTGGTGTTTGGGTGTTGGCTCCAGAAGGAAGGGTTTTTATATGATCCGGTCGGGGAAATTATCTGCATGTAGCAAAACAGGTATTAGTCAACCTAAGCTAGCATACCTAAGCTAGTCTAGTATAAACTAACTTAACCTAACCCTACATATAGCCTAGGTAATCGTAATATATAGTTTATATTTTGGTTTTCTTATTCTGACAAACTGTCACTATTCTAGCAAATTATATTTATAAATGTATTCATTAAATTAATACATGTTTGAACTATTTGTTGGCTAGTGTGTGTTAATATATAGTGATAATTATATAATAACCATGGTTATGGGTGTATGTGAACCACCACAGTAAATCGACAACAATATATCTGTGAACCATGGCCACTGTAGACACTATACTAAAAAGAGGCTGAACAGCTTTATGCATATAGTCCCCTTGTTAACTCAATGACTGCAGGCTACTATATAAAAAAAATACGAACATCACTCGGCAATTGTCATATGACAATTGCAGAACATCTGTGTAGTACAAGGCCTGGGAGGCAGGCAAGCAAGTCTTAAGTAGCGCGGGACCATCCCATCCATCGCCAGCCGTGTCTGGGGGAGACAAGCGTAACTGGGAGACATCCCCAGCACCCCCTATAGACTCGGGAATCGCGAAAACTTCTAAAACCACTAATTTTTACCGATTTAAACCCACATTTGCAATATTGTTGCACGACAACCAGTGGTCGTACAGATATATTTCAGGGATCATTGGAAAGGTATATTCCTCTACTTTCAGGGATATAACATTGAAATACATTTTATCTTTTGTTTATACATGAAAATGTGCAGGGAATGTAGGTCACTTTTAGTCCAAAACCCCCTTATGGTACAGTGCAGACCAAGCAATGCCGAAGTGATTGTGTTAAGATTCGTTTGCCTATTAAGCTCTCACACGCTACCCGTTACGTAATTATTCATCTATTGGGATATTGTTACACGTTTGTCCTGCCCATAAGTCACCAAACCGCTGCATGCCTATACGTAAAGAGCTTTGACTAACACACACATTACACTAAACTCCAGCTAGCTATTCCCCCACATAAGTGAGTCTGTCTAGGAGTTCATTCATCATCTGTACATCTCCGCAGTGTATGTGTTAATTATTGTCTGTTCTTATGTATCTTGTATATATAAGGAAGAACTAAGTGGTTCTCCACACTATTTATGAAGAGACACTCACTAGAATCAAACTTCAGTACTCCCCCACGCTTAAGGAATACCTTCAGGAGTTTTATAGCGATCATACCTACTGTCTCTAGGTAATATATATAAATATAGTATATTCCTATGTATGTTGTGTTTATAAGAAAGAACGAAGTTGTTCCCCACACCATTGATTGAGAGACGCCCTTGACGTAATTCGACTTGGCTGTCAAGTCCCTTCCAGGCTTAACATTCAACCTTAATTATATATACTTACACACTGTCCTCCATTAATTATATATACTTACACACTGTCCTCCATGTTGCTCCTTCGTTCATAATTATGTATATATTGTAATATGTGTGGTTGGCCCTCATCCAACAGACCTCTACATATACATAGACGAAAGTAACTTTGCCTTATACCTGCACGCTACCCATGAAATTAGAATCAAGTTGCACATTACTATAGGTAGCGCCAACGAACTGGACAATATTCTTGATCCCTTAACTTCTTATAACTCAAAATGAATGAAAGCAATCGGGCTGACATTTCTATCATTTGGTAAGAGTTCACCAGGAAATAAGTGAGGAAATTTACAGCCAGTTTGCTCAAGGTCCTTTTGAGTTACGAAGAGGTCAGGGATCGAGATAATTGTCAAGTTCGTTGGCGCTACCAATAGACACACATATGTTCTTTGATAGCCTATAATACATCCAATGTCTCTATGTTATTAAATGGCGTCTGTGTTGATTGGCTACCGTATTTGTTTATGCTTTGTCTGTTCGTTGTAATATCATAATAACCCCATGCTATTCACTCTGCAACTTGCATCATTAAAGCAACCTGTATGACTTGTACACCCACCATTTAATCTCCCAACACCTCCCCCTCGGTACATAGGGATCCCGCAACATACGGTGTAGTTTACTTCAGCTCTCTTCATCGATATTCTGGGCTGGTATCTCAATATTTTAATTTACTTGTGTCATTTTGCTCATTATGTGTTAGTGGGAGAATAACTGTATTTAGCCCATCACATCAGAAATGATTCACGGATTCCATAGAGACCATATAACAAATATATATCCTGATAAATAAGGGAGAGGTGGAAGGATGGAGTGAGGAAGTACATGAACGAAGGCGGTGCTGGTTGGGGGGAGGGGCGTCGACTGACTGGGGACAGAGGTGCATGGGGGCGGTTCGTTCGTGGCCCACGGCGTCAGGCAATAGATAGATAGATAGATAAATAAGGGAGATAGTAATGTGTGTGATTCGTTTGTGTGTGTGTTTTTTGTGTGTTTTGTCATATTATGTGTGTGAAAGTTTGTGTAGTGGTTGTGTTGGCAGCACGGAAGGTCTTAATATTGACAAAGAAATGGACGAAAATCTTCAAATTTGAAAAGTAATGGGGCTAAACATTAAGGAGAAAGGCGTTCAGAAAAAAAACAAATACTACCCCTTCCACTCTTCAGATGTGATTGGACAAATAACCACTTCATCCATATAGCCTACACATGTAAAATGTCCTCGCTTACTTCTGGCACAATTTTGGAGATAGTGTTGTGTGCTATCCTGAAAACGTATTCTAGACTCGTATAGCTGTCCTTAGTTGGAAGGTATCGCATCGTGACAGCTAAATGTAATCCAGGTGGATGTGCTTTCCTCTTAAATGTGTCCTTTTTGGTTATCAATGGTTCCACTTTCCCAAGAACCTCTTTGAAGAGAGCTGGGTCCATTCTCATCCAGTTTTTGAAGTCTGCAGGATCCTGTACTTCAATTTCCTTTATTAGGTTCTCGTAACACCCAAGTTTCTTTTGCCATAGAAGCCATGGCCTCGTCCACACTGACCGCTTGTTATGCTTCTTCCTTTTCTTCTCCATTGAGTCCTCCTCCTCCTTGACTTGCTGCGCATATAAAACAGCTAACAAACGCAGCCGCTGATTTGTTATATCAAAGTGCAGCCGCATTAATTCTAAATCACGTATGCCCTAGTAGCCTACGTACGAAGGTTCAGCTGAGAATGGTGTGTGAGCCTCGCAAATGCTGTTTATATATCAGCAAGCAAAGGGGTGGGGGGGGGAATTACCTGAAAATTTTAGAAAGTCTCGCATTACCATTGTTCGATGTCTGCAACATCGCCGAAATGTTGGCAAGTGCTATTCTGGGCCCGTACTCTTGCCGGAATGACTGGCCCATTTTGTGGTATAACAGTCACATTAAGGGGAGGTTTTTAATTTGTTCCCTAGACCTCAATCAAGTTTATAATTTCACCCCCTAGACCCCCTTTCAAGATAACTTTGTACATTTTTCGGTAGAAAAATGTCCCGGCCGAAGGTCGGTTTCTCTTCAATTACATGCTCGTTATCGCTCGCCATGAAAAAATCGACACTTAAATGGCACGAAAAGTCTTAAAATTGACAGAAATTGGGCAAAACCTCTTAAAATTGCCAAAATAATGGAGCGAACGTCTTACAATTTCAAAAGGAATGGGGGTAAACATGAGGGAGAACTGAATGCCGACACTAGAGGGGGTGAAAACCAGCATAACACGACGGGCTAGAACTGAAACCATTGCAGGAGACAAATGACTAGGTAAATATGTTATTATGACAAGGCCGTTTCTAGTCAAAGCACATCCTCATATGGTGTATCTCATATGGTCTATCTCATATCATACATACGACAAGTAATTTCACAAGACGTTATAGACTGCAGCCCCGTTGATTCATTTAAACTTCGCCTAGACAAATATCTCGCATCAAACCCGCGACTGACTGCGTTTGTAAATGAATAACTTAATTTTATCCCCCCTCAGTTATTAACCCCTCTGTCCCCTACTAACTTCCTAATCCTGCCACGGACATTAGTTCCAGGGCAGTAGTTCCCTTTCCAATGTTCCCTTACCCATTCTAACCCACTGTTTGGACACTTGATCCTCAGTGTTTTGGAGGACAAGCAGCCTAGAAGGGTCAGTAGACCTGTTGTTGCTTGATTTCATTTGTACTTAAGATGACATTATGATAAGAACACAATCATAGTGCACGAGGTGATGGTGCTGACATGGACCGGCGACAGGCCATCAATATCATATGATGCATGGAGGGCAGAAACACCAAGGATAATACATCATGTCTACATTATGTTAACCCTTTCACGCATTTATGACGCAGAGGTTGCCAGATTAGCAATAATAAATAGAGTTCTCTCACTCTTATAATTACCTCTCCAAAATTAGTTTTCTGCCCACAGCTAACTCAAAGACAACTGCAGAGGTTGAAGTAACTAAAATAAAGGTTTCTAAATACCCCTGTGGTAACAAAAGCTTTAAAGTATCCCTAATAGGCTCAAAATCGCGTCATATGCGTGAAAGGGTTAAGACCAACAAACTTATGTGTCGAGCACCAAACTAGGAGATTGTAGTGATCAATATAATATGTATTACTATTTGATGAATAGGATCAGACACTTCAAATTATAGCATGACTTTATAGTATGGGATTAAGATAATATGGACAGCATCAGACGAGAGGATTTATATTGCCGACTTACCTTCATTATAACATTTGGGACACGGAAGCCAAGAACAAATATTAACACGTGACGATTATGAGATAGCGAGGTTTTGCGAGAAACATAGACTTCAGAATTTTAACAACAACATACAAAATAAATTATAAAAAATAACACACCCGAAAAGAAGATATGTGTGGTTTAAATAACATCATGATACTGAATGATTAGGAAGACAAAAAGCTGTGAAAATTGCGATGTGAATAAAGTTTGTGGGTTTGCTTCTCTTGATCACCATAATATCACCGGGATCTGTGTTACACTTAGCCCCGTTAGTTTTCACATTTTAAGACGTTCGGCCCATTAGTTTGGCGATTTTAAGAACTTTCACCTAATTTCTTTGTCTACAATTAAGACCTCTTAAAATTTAGGTGTCGTTTTTTGTCCTGGCGAGCGATAGCGAGACTGTAATATAGAAGCAACCGGCCTCTGGCTAAGACATTTTTCTATTGAAAAATGCACAAATTTACCTTGAAGGTGGGTCTTTGGGTATTATTTTTAGCTTGATTGAGGTCTAGGGAGGAAACTAAAAACACTATGATAAGGTAAATAAATATGCAAATATACACCCATCCCCCCTTAATGCCATCCCTCAGGTGACCGGTTGCTTTGATTTATTCCTACCAGAGGTCCTTTGAAATACAGAAATCGATTAACTTTTATGTAGATAACTTGGTACATAATATGATAGACGTAGCGATTTTACCGAACCAAACCTAGCTCTCTTGACCTACAGTGTACTAGGCTACGCTAACAAAGCATAGTTTATCTAAACTATGCTAACTTAAGGGGAGGTATTGGATTTTTCTAGACCCCCATCTCCCTCATGTCTAACCCTATTAGTTATGTTTTAAGGCGTTCACCCCATTAGTTTTGTAGTTATGAAACCTTTCGCCCAATTTCTCTCTCAATTTAAAGAGCTTTCGTGGCATTTATGTGTCGATCTTTTTCCAGGCGAGCTATAGCGAGCCTGTAGTTTTGGAGCAATCGGTCTTTGGCCCGGAAATATTCTACCGAATACTGTTCAAATATATCTTGAAGGGGGTCTTTGGGGTGTGTGTTTTTAAGCTTGAAGGAGGTCTAGGGAAGAAAGTAAAATATTGAAAAATAAATAGATAAATAAGCAAATGAATAAGCCTTACCCCTCTCAACCATGTTCTCCGTCACCATCATCATCATTAGTTCAACTCAGTTCATTGGTTATCTTCATTATTGATCGTGTAATCCTTGGTATTAGTTTATGGTAACCCAGGCACATATTGTCGGCAGTGTTCCAGTCTGTTATCGGGATGGTCTTTATATTCCAGCAGCCATAAACAAGCTGCTTGATCAACGCTCGGACAGGATTAATGGTTGACGCTCATTTCGGCCACAGGTATTTTCGTTCGAAGCCACTTGACCAACATCCATAGTAAATGCGCCCATACCTATTATAATACAACAAAATCAAGCTCTACCTAAATAAATATAACCTAATACAACAAAATCTAGCTCTAGGTAAATAAATATATCCTAATACAACAAAATCTAGCTCTACCTAAACACATATAATCTAATCAATCCTAAAGGTCATAAAACCCAAACAAAGTAAACGTTACGGCACCAAATATGTAGTTAAAGCATCATTTTCCTTTATGATCAAGAATTTCAAAGCACTCACAGAAGCTCCAATTTTGCTAATTATGATGAGAATATTAGATACTCCCTTCGGACGGAACATATTGATGTCAGTCATGAGTAATAAATTAAAGTATGATGATGTTTATGAGGAGGTAATGTCGTGGTTAGAGAGAGAGGGAGGGGGAGAGAGAGAGAGAGAGAGAGAGAGAGAGAGAGAGAGAGAGAGAGAGAGAGAGAGAAGTACAAAGGAGTACAAAGGAAATCAAGCAACAACAGATCTAGTGACCCTTCTAGGTTGCTTGTCCTCCAAAACACTGAGGATCAAGTGTCCAAACAGTGGTTTAGAGTGGGTAAGGGAACATTGGAAAGGGAAATACTGCCCTGGAACTAATGTCCGTGGCAGGATTAGGAAGTTAGTAGGGGACAGATGGGTTAGTAACTGAGGGGGGGATAAAATAAAGTTATTCATTTACAAACGCAGTCAGTCGCGGGTTTGATGCGAGATATTTGTCTAGGCGGAGTTTAAATGAATCAACGGTGATGCAGTCTATAACGTTTCGGGGAAGCCCATTCCACAAGTTGACAACTCGATTGAAGAAGAAATTCTTAGATTCGTGTGAGTTAAAAGATTTACCAATAATTTTGCAACCGTTTCCCCGCGTGTAATTAGATTGGTCGATAGTGAAGTACTTACTACAGTTCATATTGTCGATGCCTTTGATGATTTTGAACACTTGAATTAAGTCACCTCTTAATCTGCGCTGGGTTAAAGGAAATAGATTTAATTCTCTAAGACGCTCTTCGTATGGTTTGTTCTTTAGGCTAGGTATCATTTTGGTAACTCTACGTTGAACTCGTTCTAGCTTGTTTATATCTTTTTGGTAATAAGGGCACCAGGATTGAACGCAGTATTCCAGAAGAGGGCGGACTAAGGAATTGTAAAGGGTTAGGATAACTTCTTTGGATTTATGCTCAAATGACCTGCCTATAAAGCCAATTATTTTGTTTGCCTTCTTAACAACTTCTGAACATTGTTGACTCGGTTTTAGGTTACTCGATATTGTTACTCCCAGATCGGTTTCTCTGTTTACATTCTTAAGCTGAGTGCCATTCATCGAATAGTTTGCTTTCTCATTTAGGTATCCGATATGTAGTACTTTACATTTATCCGCATTGAAACTCATTTGCCAAATTTGGGCCCAACATGACAATTTATCTAGATTGTGTTGCATATCGTCAACTTGTTCTTTTGAGAGTACGCTATTTGCAATTTTTGTATCGTCAGCAAATTTTGAGATTGTACAGGTGAGACCCTCATCTATGTCGTTGATGTAAATTAGAAAGAGAATTGGTCCTAGTACCGATCCCTGGGGTACCCCGCTACTTACATTGGTCCATTTTGATGCCTTACCGTTTATGACTACTCTTTGCTTTCTGTCGCTGAGCCAATTTTCTATCCATTTTAACACACCGTCTTGTATTCCATGCGCTTTTAGTTTTAGCAGTAAACGTTTGTGGGGAACTTTGTCAAAGGCCTTTTGAAAATCAAGGTATATAATATCTACAGCTTTACTCTCATCGTAGAGGTTGAGGATATCGTGGAAGAAGTCTAAGAGGTTTGTTAAACAGGAACGTTTTTTACGAAAGCCGTGTTGAGTATCTTTAAGTATGTTATTTTCCTCTAAGTGATTTACGAGTCTGTCTCGTATGACCGTTTCTAGCATTTTACATACAACTGAGGTTAAGCTAATTGGACGATAGTTACTGGGTAGGGATTTGCTGCCTTTTTTGAATATCGGTGTTACGTTGGCTAGCTTCCACTGATCGGGCATAGTTCCAGACTGCAAGGATTTATTGAATAGTAATGTCAGTGGTTTAGAGAGCTCATCCTTAGCTTCCTTTAGAACTCTAGGCGAGATTGTATCAGGTCCAGGCGTTTTATTTACCTTGAGTTTATCTAAACAATTCAATACTTCTCTCTCTGTAACGGTGATATTGCTTAGAACATCTGAATTATCAATCTGAATCGGCGATGGTGTAGGGATATCACTGAGGTCTTCTGTTGTAAAAACTGATGCAAAGAAGGTATTGAGGGCATTACTCATTTGTTCTTCGTCTTTGGTGTATTCTCCATTTTCATCGACTAACGGTCCAACAGTTGAAGTAACAACTTTTTTCTTTCTGATATAACTATAGAATTCTTTCGGGTTTGTTTTACTTTGATTCGCAATATGTAACTCTAAGGTCTTTTTACTTTGCTTAATTAACTTTTTGGCTTTGCGTCGTAGCTCTACAAATTTCAGCCGTTCTTCGTCATTTTGTGAGGATTTTAATCTATCATTAGCACATTTTTTAGCAAGCAGGCAGTTTGAAATATCTTTATTCCACCATTTGGGCTTATTATTATGGCCTGGACGCCGAGTTTTTGATGGTATGCAGTCTTGCACTGCTTTTAGGTAAGTGGCTTCGAATAACTTCCAAGATGTATTTATGTCGTTATTGTGAATTAAAAAGCTCCAGTCAGTTTCTTTAAACATAGCTCTAAGTTTATGGAAGTTTGCTTTCTTGAAATTAGGGACTTTTTCGATGCTACTATTTGGTTCGTTACTAGTAAACTTTAAAGTGAAAGTTATCGTACGATGGTCGCTGTTACTGAATTCATCACCAACATTCAAATTCTCTATTAATTCTTCTTTTGTTGCAAGTACAATGTCAAGAACGTTATTACCACGGGTCGGCGTTCCAACAAATTGATAAAGCGAACTCTCTTGCAAGTTCGTATACAAGTCATGTCCGGAGTGTGAAGTAAGAGTATCGCCCCACTTGGTCACAGGTAAATTAAAGTCACCAAAAATTACGGTATCTTGTGAGTTACTTACATCTGCAATTTGTTCGTAAATTTCTCGGTCAGTTTGCACTGATTGAGCTGGAGGTCTGTATATTAATGCAAGTATTATTTTGGTACCTTTATTATTCTTTATTAGCACAAAAGATGCGTCGACGTTCACAATTTGAGGTTTTGACAAGAGGGTAGGGTTAAGACTTTCTTTGATATAAAGTAAAACGCCACCTCCATTTCGATTTATTCGGCTTTTCTCAAACATTACATAACCGGGAAGTGAATACTCTGCTAAAAAGTCTCTATCTTCTGTATTGAGCCAAGATTCTGTTATGCCAATCACATCATAATTTTCTGTAAACACTAGCTCCTCTAAATCTGAAAATTTATTGCGTATGCTACGAGCGTTTGCATAGAAAACCTTTAAATTTGTTATTTTAGAACTCACGGAACGCTCTTTAATAATATTTTTGGTTCTTGTCGGATCTACATTTATGTTCATGGCTGTCCTCGGTCCTCGCTGTCTTCGGTCCTTATCGCTGGTGGTCCTCGGTTGCCTCTGTTTTTTTCTTGGCGTTGGATGATTTATGTCACTGCTGCTTCTTCTCGGATGGCGTTTTTTGATCCATGGCTGCGGACTGCTTCGTGTAGGAGACGACCCATGCGTGCTGAACCCACAGGGTTTAGATGAGTGCCATCCTTGCGGAACAGAGTAGGCTGGTTGTAGAAGTTGTCCCAGAGGTTGATGAATTCAACTTCTTCCCTCAGACACAAATGTTTTAGTCGGCTATTTGTGCTGAAAGCCTTGTCGTAGAATTTGTCAGGTGCGTCGATCTTGGGGAGAATGCCTGAGATGATGATATTCCCTGACTTGTTTTTGTAGTGCTGGATCATCTTGCGATATTTCTCCAAGCATACCATTATAGTGTAACCCACGTTGTATGTATAGATACTCATTTTGAAAATACAATTCAATTACATATTGTAATAATACATGTCTAATATATCATAAATGTTGGCCATCGTAAGAGTGTGCAATGATTACTTAGCTATAATTTACAAGGCATGAGAACAAGCGTCACTAACTGGCAGCCAGAGGAGGAAGGTTGGGAAGTTGGGGATAGTTTGGGGGTGGAAGGTGGGGTAGACTTGGACCCGAATCCCCCCTTCCACCTGCCCAGGGTGGAGGAGGGAAAGGAAGGACCAACGCTGAGCAGCTTTTAGTACGCGTTACTGTACATATTCTCAAAAAACGGGAAAGTCAAATGCAATTGACTCACTGGACGATGAGAAGCAGAAATATGGCCACCCATATTCTGAGCATGTAATTTGCTTTAGTTCACTTTTCACTTACTTTATTAACTTCTCTCTGCACACCTGGTTAGGCAGACACCACTCTCTCTCTCTGCTATCTCATCCATTGATATATCCTTCTCTATCTATTCTTCCCCTCTTTCTATTTATCCTCCCTCCCCATTTCCCTTCTTTCTCTATTGTATTTGTTATCCTCTCTATCCTTACTTTCTCTTGCTCCTCCTTTTAGTTTCTTCTCTCATGATTTCTTGATTCTTACCCTCCTCTATCCTCACTGTTCTTCTATCTGTATCCATCTGTCCTTCCTTCTATTTCTTGATTCTTACCCTCCTCTATCCTCTCTGTTCTTCTATCTGTATCCATCTGTCCTTCCTTCTATTTATCCTATTTACTGTCTTTATTTCCTCTCTCTATCTGTATCGTCCTTTCTTTTCTCTCAATGCTCGCTTCTCTTCCTAGTCTTTGTTTTCCATCTCTATCTCATTTATCTCTCTATAACCTCTTCCTTCTCTCTATCTATCATGCCTCCATCTATATCCTCTTTTCTTCACACGTTCTCCTTATTTCCTATTTCCTCTCTACTTCTATTCGTTCTCTCTCAATTCTTCTTTCTTCCTCCTAAGTCAAGATTAGCGTCAATACCCATGTCATGTGCTTGGTCTCAATGCTTGGACAATACTGACGAGCGGTGCGTGTGTGTGTGTGTGTGTGTGTGTGTGTGTGTGTAAATTGTGAGCCTGTGGTGGGTAGCTTGGGTGAGTTATCCAGCCTGGTACACAGGGGCTACTGCATATTATCCAGGTTACCACAGTTTACTTCCCCGAATAGAACGTCACAAATATCCACTAACTCCGGATTCCTATTCATTGCATGGTGAACAGAGGTATGGGGTGTAAAGATAATGCCCGTCCATTTCGCCTTGCCCAGGAATCAAACTCAGGCCCTTTAGATTGGAAGTCAAACAGCAACCATTGCTCAACAGGTCACCACTAGTGATGGTAATGGAGATAATGGAAGTGAAGGTGATACTGACGATGACTGTGATAGTGGTGGTAATGGTGATAGTGGTGGTAATGGTGATAGTGGTGGTAATGGTGATAGTGGTGGTAATGGTGATAGTGGTGGTAATGGTGATAGTGGTGGTAATGGTGATAGTGGTGGTAATGGTGATAGTGGTGGTAATGGTGATAGTGGTGGTAATGGTGATAGTGGTGGTAATGGTGATAGTGGTGGTAATGGTGATAGTGGTGGTAATGATGATGATAGCGATGGTGATGGTGATGGTGGTAAACATTGTGATATTGGTGGTAATGGTGATATTGATAGTAGGGTTAAAGATAATGATAGTGGTAGTGATGGTGATAGTGGAGGTGAACCCTGACCACCATGCCAGTAATCAACCATACAGCACCACCACCACCACCACCACCACCACCACCGCCATAATTACCCGCTCACATCATAAAATAATAACACCTGATGTTGGCGACGGCTTTTAATTATATCAAAAGTGGTGGTCAGTGAGGCAGCCTGGCCGCGTACAGTCAGCCAAAGAGTCGTGTTCAGGGAAAATTTTGTGTTTGCTCCCTATACCTCCATTAAACGTTTAAAAAATCCCCCAAGATCCCCCCCCCCCCCCCCCACCCTCTCGAGATAGATGTGTACATTTTTCGGTAGAAATTATGTCCAGACCGATGGGCGATTCCTACTAAATTAAAGGTTCGCTCGGCCAGGACATTTATCTATCAACAAATGTACATATTTATCTTGAAGGAGGGTATTGTGGGATTTTTTTGTTTATAAAGATTGATGGAGGTATAAGGAGGAAACTAAAAGAATGATAGCACAATATGTAAATAATGAAGTATACAGCTCCCCTCCCCCCCCCCCCCTTAAGTATAACTCACAATTATTGGTAGGCAGGATTCTAAGTTAGCTAGATGGAGAAGTAATGGAGATAAACTAAAAACGTCTGAGTGATAAATATATGCCTTCCATGGTACGGTCGCGCTAATAAGTCATGTCCCAGCTGTCATTACGTTTGGCTTGGTCTGTGCTGTATTAATGTCTGTCAGATGTTGAATAGGGTGGGTAAGTGTAGGAACATGGTTGTATATTTCACTCGATATGAAGAAATTAAGCTTAGATATTGCTGATACCAATTATTGATCAAAACATACTTGGTGCCGGGACATCACTTATTAGCGCGATTGTACATAACAGGTGCAAGAAGAGAAGCATAATAATTGCCAAGTGTATACCGTAGCTAAGAAGATAAACGTTAAGTTCGAAGGCTTATGGTAGTGGAGGTAAGAACATACACCATATATGTTAACTGGAACAGATCATGATAAGTTATAGTTCATGAATGTCTTGCAAGCTACTGAAGGACCAAACCTGCAACATCACCATCCCAGGTTATTATACAGGATGGATAAGTTGCGATGTGTTGAGGGTATGGAGGGTTTATTATATTTATATATTTATTTATCTATTTATTTATATATTTTTTATTCTTATCGTAATATTCCAGGAAAAATAGCTTGGTTCATGTAGCATGTCAAGGTAATACTGAACATTGGGTTATATGAGGAGATTAAAGAGATGCTGACAATTTTAGAAAGTACCGTTTGATTTCGAGGAACGTTAAAGCATTCCTAAACAGGCTATAGTGTGAATTGAACGTGAAATTAGTTTGTGAAAGACTGTTTATATATTTAGTTCAGGGTATGATTACATTAATCTTAATCGGTGATATGAGGTACCTGGACAATGACACTCTACTCAACCTTGTTCGAGGGAAGTTCATTTCACTAAGGTTTGTGACTTATGGTGCAGGTATTTATGTATAGCAGGGGGCTAGGAATCCTCCTCCCCTTGTCTACTTCTCTTGCTCGACGAGGCATAGAAACGGGCGAGGGAACGCAAAAGTGGTCCCGGTCCCTGAGAATAGGAACTGAAAAAAAAAATCTGTTCTGGCTCTGTACCTGAGAATAAGAACTTTAAAAAAAAAAAAAAAATTTAAAGACCTCCGTCTACGTATTGTGAAAAACCTGTTATCCTCCGGCAAATTGTGGGGTTGAGTGAGTGAAGGGGGGGACAGTGAATAAATTAATAAATATTGTTAAATATTGTTTTTGTTCGGGATCTCTCTCGTGTCGGCCACCCCCAGCAATGGGGTATGTGCCTGAGTATATACATACATACATACATATCTGATCATTGTACTGGTGTTGACATTCCAGGAAGGTGCAGTATGGCCCCCAAGAACACCAGGGGGTGCTGCTATCAGGTGGTGTAGGGCACGCGGTCAATATACATGATGAAGGTGAGATATGGGTGTGTGGGAGGGTAAGGTCAAGTAGGGTCCCGGCCACGTTCATTATAGCGACCGGAACGGATCACCCTGATTTATATACGGCTCTGGACACAACGATCCGCTCATTAAGGCACATTAGCCCAGGGTAATATGCAGAGCGGAGGATTTACAAAGGACCGCCCCGCCATCTTCCATTTAGGAGATGCTTGTGGCCACTGGTTATGTTGTACAAAATTGAATTAATTACCGTTTTTATGCGCATTACTTACAATTTTCTACTCGGGACTTTGGTGAATATTCAGAGGGGAAAATAAGGCGATGTTTATGTGGCTTAAGGGAGTCTTTATCAATTTAGAAATTCCTCATGGTTACTGAAAATGCAGCGTGAAATGACTCTTAATTTAATTTCGGGTCTCTAAGTGGCCTGTTATGAATGGGTTAAAGTAAGTGAGGCCAAGAGAAGGGCGAGGGAGGTTAATAAGTTACAAGTTAATGAATATAGGACAAAGGTCCTACAGGAAACCGATATCACAGGATTTTCTGGCAATGACGTCATGTTGGGGGGTTTCTGGACACATTGCGTAATAGTTAATATTGTTCTGGTAACCAGATAATGACTCCAACATTTCTCATACTCCAGCGAAATGGGAAATATAATATGAAAGTGTTTAATGTGCTAAGAATTTAATATACTGTTTTATTTGAAAATATAATTATTGGATTGACAATCTTACTGACACTTGGAAAATTATCCCCGATAGTTCACACCTTCGGCAGTATTGTAAGGATATAGAGTTACACAGAGTTACACAGATACTCAGACCACACAGACCTTGCGGTCCCTAATAGGTGGTCGGCCTTAATACTACTAGACAGGGACAGTTTATAGTAGAAGAATAGGACAGCAAAGTAGAAGGGCCTCTCCCCACCCTCCGGCTAAAAAGCAGTACCGGAAAATAAGATGAAGTGTAACCTTACGGGTCAGGAAATGCCCACAAGGAAAGTTTGTATAGAAATAAATTAGTTTGAAAGATAATTTACGCTTACCTACTGATTAATTCATATCAATCCAATCTTCATCAGATGATCGTCCATTTGTTTCTTATACGTATCAATTGAATTACTGTCGACCACCTCCCTTGGTAACTATTCCACTCTTTAACCACACTGTATGTGAAGAAATGTTGTCACATCTAGCCATGCCTTTTTGTTTTCATTAATTTCATTCCATTACCACGGGTTGCACAATTGCTATTAATCGTGATAGTGCACTGATATCTACACTGTCAAATGTAAGTAATAAAAAGAGCTAGAAATATATGTCAAGACCGTCAGGTTATAGACTTAAGGGGAGTCCGACCGTTTGGTTGGTCTATTAATTCATGTATTCATATATTTTTTTAGTGTCCTCCCTAAACCTCCATCAAGCTTAGAAAAACACCCCTTAGACACCCCCTTCATGATAAATTTGTACTTTTTTTGGTAGAAAAATTTCCCGGCCTTCTCTTAAAATTGCAGGCTCGCTATCGCTCGCCAGGAAATAATCGACACCTAAATGGCACAAACGCTCTTTAAATTGACATCGAAATGGGGCGAAAGGTGTTAAAATCGCCAAGCAAATGGGCCGAACGTCTTATAATCTCAAAACTAGTGGGGTTAATCGTTAGGGAGAAGGGGGTCCAGAAAAACGGTCTGCCTCCCCTTAAACAGCTTGTAGTTTGACCCCTGACCCTTTGGGTGAGGTCAATCCTCATAGTATTAGTGATTTAGGTATATAATTACTACTGTTACACGTGACGTATGATCACTATGTATTTACATTTGGTATACTAATTATTAATATCGTATATATGTATGTTTGTGTATGTAGGTGTGTGTATGTATGTATGTGTGTTTGTATGTATATACTGTATATAATTGTGAGGGGGATCTGCCGGGTGTGGGCCATTCGGCTCTCTGCACACTCCTTTTTCCTTATGTTGACCTGACCATTTTTGTGAGGTCAGTCCTCATAGTATTAGTGAGTTGGGCCAATAGTATAATTTGGCCTTATAATTAGGGTTGGGTGTGAGAAGGATCTGCATTGTGTGGGCCAATCGGCTTTCTGCAGACTCCCTTTTTCTTGTGTTCTTCTGTTCTTATATATGTAATTGTTATCTGTATGTATGTAATGTATGTGTGTATATGTATGTATATGAGCATGTATATGTATATATATGTATACTTATATGTATATACATAAGAGTTTGAAAGGGATCTGCCTTGTGTAGGCCAATCGGCTCTCTGCAAACTCCCAGTGTTCTTACAATCTTATGCATAGATTTGTTCCTCTTGCATTACGGCACATATAGTTACGGCACATATAATTACGGCACATATAGTTGTATCATTACTATAATATATTGTTATTAGTTCACTGTGTATGTACGTATCGTGTTATAATTCCACATAGGCTATTATGTACACGTTGATACTAAATATTATGCTGTGTATTGTACTGATTTTCTTAAGGGGAGATTTCCACTTGAGGGAGTTTTTTCTTGACTCCTTTCTCCCTCATGTATAGCCCCATTGCTTTTCTAATTATAAGACGTTCGCCCCATTATTTTGATGATTTTAAGAACTTTCAACCCATTTCTGTCAATTTTAAGACCTTTCGTGCAATTTAGGTGTCGATGTTATCCTGGCGAGCGATAGCGAGCCTGTAATTTAAGAGGAACCGGCTTTCAGCCGGGACATTTTTCCACCGAAAAATGTACAAATTTATCTTGAAAGGGGCTCAAGGGGGTGTAATCTTAAGCTTGATGGATATCTAGAGACCAAACTAAAAACCTCCCCTTAAGTTCAATGATTTGTATCAAATGTATCAGTGATATTGCCATGAACTATAATGTATCAGTGATATTGCCATGAACTATAATGTATCAGTGATATTGCCATGAACTATAATGTGTCAGTGATATTGCCATGAACTATAATGTATCAGTGATATTGCCATGAACTATAATGTATCAGTAATATTGCCATGAACTATAATGTATCAGTGATATTGCCATGAACTATAATGTATCAGTGATATTGCCATGAACTATAATATTACACTAAAATACTCTTCTTTACCATAAATACAAATATTCCTGGACGCAAGTGTCGTGTTTTAGCGGCAATGAACAGATTGCAGTCCAGGAGAGGCTCGGATCAGGCATACAGTAGACTCTAGTTTTCCTCCACATGTTGTTATTAACCCTTTCACGCACATATGACGCAGAGGTTGCCAGATTAGCATTAAGAAATAGAGTTCTCTCACTCTTATAATTACCTCTCCAAAATTAGTGTTCTGCCCACAGCTAACTCAAAGACAACTGCATAGGGTAAGTAACTAAATCATATGTCGGAGAGGGTTAATGTCTGGGTAGTCATCGTAAAGTTGAAGTGTTCCTGCGGCTGGTGTGTCAGCTGGTTTGTATTAATACTGAACCACATTGTCTGAGCTTGTATCCTGTATCATTGTAAAGTCATAAAACAACCTTAACCCTTAGTGTACCAGCGACGTGTGCTTTATTTTATGCTAGCTATATTTAGACGATTTTATGGAGCTCAGGACAGCTCTGTGGAAGTTCAAAGGGTGGGTTGAGATAGCTTGAAGCCTAAATTATCTGTGGTAGTTAAAAGGGTGGGTTGAGATAGCTTGAAGCCTAAATGATCTGTGGAAGTTAAAAGGGGGGGTTGAGATAGCTTGAAGCCTAAATGATCTGTGGAAGTTAAAAGGGTGGGTTGAGATAGCTTGAAGCCTAAATGATCTGTGGAAGTTAAAAGGGGGGGTTGAGATAGCTTGAAGCCTAAATGATCTGTGGAAGTTAAAAGGGTGGGTTGAGATAGCTTGAAGCCTAAATGATCTGTGGAAGTTAAAAGGGTGGGTTGAGATAGCTTGAAGCCTAAATGATCTGTGGAAGTTAAAAGGGTGGGTTGAGATAGCTTGAAGCCTAAATGATCTGTGGAAGTTAAAAGGGTGGGTTGAGATAGCTTGAAGCCTAAATGATCTGTGGAAGTTAAAAGGGTGGGTTGAGATAGCTTGAAGCCTAAATGATCTGTGGAAGTTAAAAGGGTGGGTTGAGATAGCTTGAAGCCTAAATGATCTGTGGAAGTTAAAAGGGTGGGTTGAGATAGCTTGAAGCCTAAATGATCTGTGGTAGTTAATGGGGTGGGTTGAGATAGCTTGAAGCCTAAATCTTGCTAGATGTCCTTCCTAATCTGAATAAAATCGTATAATATAGTTGCCAGAATATAATGAAAAGGACTTTACCGGTACTGTATGAGTTAATACTGAATGACATGGTTTGTAATGCAATTAGGATTTGGAATACGTAATGCAATAGTATGTACTGTAGTTGTAATGCAATAGTATATACTGTAGTTGTAATGCAATAGTATGGACTGTAGTTGTAATGCAATAGTATGGACTGTAGTTGTAATGCAATAGTATGTACTGTAGTTGTAATGCAATAGTATGTACTGTAGTTGTAATGCAATAGTATATACTGTAGTTGTAATGCAATAGTATGTACTGTAGTTGTAATGCAATAGTATGGACTGTAGTTGTAATACAATAGTATGGACTGTAGTTGTAATGCAATAGTATGGACTGTAGTTGTAATGCAATAGTATGGACTGTAGTTGTAATGCAATAGTATGGACTGTAGTTGTAATGCAATAGTATGGACTGTAGTTGTAATGCAATAGTATGTACTGTAGTTGTAATACAATAGTGTATACTGTAGTTGTAATGCAATAGTATGTACTGTAGTTGTATTAGTCTTTTGGGAAATAACAAATGTCCGAATGTAAGAGACACGACAGTGAATGATAATGTATTTTAGTCTGATTAGCCTAGTAGTTGTATTTTACTGTATTGTTGTTAATACTTCTACTAATAATAATAATACTTATAATAATAATCATAAAAATAATAAATATAATAATGATAATAATAATAATAATAGTATTAATTAATAGATACAATAAACTACATAATAAGGAAAACATTTCTTGCAATGTTCAACTATTCAATTTGCTAGGTGTCCAAACTATATAATTATGTGGTGCTGGATAATTTTATACGACCTGCACTAATCACGGAACACTCACGATCACCTCAAACCGACCCGCTTTTGTTATCTCCTTTTCTCTCTTTCTCTGGCTTGTATCCATTCGGCCCCATTCAGCCTACTGCTTTAAGACGTTTACCCCCATCCAGGTGTCAATATTTTCCTGGCGAGCGGTAGCGATCCAGCATATATTTATATTTTGTTTTGACAGCAAGCTAAATTTGTAAATTTTTCGGTAGAAAAATTTCTCCGACGAACCCGGATTTCTCAATACAATGCTGGCTCGTTATCGCTCGCCAGGAAGAAATCGACACCTGGATGGGGATAAACATTTGTTACAGGCAACTTTGCCTTTTGTCTCCTTCACACACATAGAAAACAAAATGTAGGTCGTACTAAGATTAGGTTTGGCTATAAATGAGCTAGTAACTGATGCAATATGAAAGAAGTGTCCCATGAAAAAAACATACCATGACTGTAAGAAAGGTGAGAGAAGCCATCAATGTCACCCTGATATACTGGTGAGCACCAGAAGTTTACATAACAGGTCCTCAATCACGTCTGAATGAGGTGGAATCCCAAGGGGTTAGAGCTGGTTAAGGGGAGGTTTTTAGTTCGTTCCCTAGAATTCCATCAAGCTTAAAATTACACCCCCTAGACCCCCTTTCAAGATAAATTTGTACATTTTTCGGTAGAAAAATTTCCCGGCCAAAGGCCGGTTCCTCTTAAATTACAGGCTCGCTATCGCTCGCCAGGATAAAATCGACACCTAAATGGCACGAAAGGTCTTAAAATTGACAGAAATGGGGCAAAAGTTCTTAAAATCACCAAACTAATGGGGCGAACGTCTTAAAATCTCAAAAACAATGGGGCTAAACCTAAGGGAGAAAGGGGTCCAGAAAAAAATCCCTCAAGTGGAAATACCCCCTTAAGTACACTCTCTTGGCTTATTGCACCACAAAAAACATATGAAGAATCAAGAATTTTGGTGTAGGAAAATAATATAGCACTTACATGTACAAGGTCAGGTATACATGAGTCGGGAATGAGAGAGTGGAGTGAGGGAGGGAGTATTTTGTCCTCCCTCCCTCTCCGAGTTATTGATATCCGCTGCATACAATGCTATGCTCAATACAGGGCCCCCACCTTTTTCGCTCACCGCGGCGTATCATATACGTATGGTATACGTTACATATCGGAGATGAGGGATGGTCCTAGAGTTTTGCCACCGCCTATATGATAATACCAGTGTGTCAGTGTGAGTGTGTGTGTGTGTGTGAGATACAAGTGTATTATGATGCTTAGTGTCTATAGTTGCCATGTAGGCCTATTACTGGTCCAATTTACAGCTGCCGAAACTTGTTGGTACAATTTTTGTAAGCGCTTTAATATCTTGTTTCCAGAAGGCTTATCGCTGTCGCCTAGGAAAACCTAAATAATGGCCTACTACTCACTTATGCCATGAATTTTGGAATTAATAGATTCTTGAAGGTAGTGATCTCATTCTCAATTCTACTATCAAACTCTATGAGTGTATACCATCCCCTCTTCGTAGAGCATGTGGCACCCGTCTTGCAACTCAATCCCACCACTACTCTGTGCAACTCTCCAACCCTAGAGTGAAATGTTATTCTCAATTTTTCTTCCTCTGAACTCTCTCCCAGAAAAAAGTATTTTCCTCTTCCTACAATTTAAATTGCTTCAAACTACGTGTATCCAGAAATTGCTTCAAACTACGTGTATCCAGGAATTGCTTCATACTTCGTGTATCCAGGAATTTTAGCTCAAACGTCCCTTGATTTTGGCCATATCACTGAACTCTGGCAGAGGCACTTGCCACAGGCTGTCCTGCGTTTTGTCTCCTTCACTCAAATAGAAAAAATACAATTATATACTACCTTACTAATGAAACATGGATTAATTTGGTACATTAAGCAGTTACAACGAATAACATAGCAATTGCATAGACATAACATAACATAACATAACAATTGCATAGACACTAACAGAGGCCAAAGAAGTTAATGACTCTCCGACAATACTGACTTTAATTAAAACACATAATTTGTAGTAAATGCTCGAAAGGTTAATTACCACGGTGCTAAGGTGTATCAATTACCAATCCTCTACGCCTGTGTTGATGGCGGGGCGGCGGACACTCTCAAGCAAACCTCTTACAGTTTTAACTATAAGGAGAATCAGGCTCCCTTGGTTTCCAGAGGCGCCTTAACCCTTTCTCGCATTTATGACGCAGAGGTTGCCAGATTAGCAATAAGAAATAGAGTTCTCTCACTCTTATAATTACCTCTCCAAAATTAGTTTTCTGCCCACAGCTAACTCAAAGACAACTGCAGAGGTTGAAGTAACTAAACTAAAGGTTTCTAAATACCCCTGATGGTAACAAAGGATTTAAAGTATCCCCAATAGGCTCAAAAATCGCGTCATATGTCGGAGAGGGTTAATGGGATAGGGTTTATATTTGGTTGGTTTATTTATTGATATTTTATTTGTTTAGTTCCCCCTTGATGGAGGTCTACTCCATCAAGCTTTTAAAAAAAACTAGAACCCCTTTCAAGATAAATGTGTACATTTTTCGATAGAAAAATATCCCGGCCAAAGGCCAATTCCTCCTAAAATTACAGGCTGAAGATAGGTTACGCTAGAATTGGCTGGATTAGTTAGGTTAAATTATATTCCATCTAGTTAAATTAACTATTAATCACTAGGTTAAGGCAACCAGCTTAATAAATAAATACTAGATATAAACATAAACATTCATTTGATCATTATCTTATACTGAAAATACACATTTAATAGTTAAGATATCTAAGCTGAACCTAACCTTAGTAATGTAAAGGTCAACGATTGTGTATAATAATTATATTTTACTCAGTATACCAGTCGACAGGATATTAAGGGGAGGCAGTTGTTTTTTCGAGCCCTCCTCCTCCCTCATGTTTGGCCCTATTAGTTATGAGATTTCAAGACATTCGCCCCATTAGTTTGGCAATTTTCAAACCTTTTGTCCCATTTCTTTGCCAATATTAAGACCTTTCGTGCCATTTAGGTGTCGATTTATTCCTGGCGAGCGATAGCGAGCCTGTATATATGAAGAAGAATCGGCCTTCGGCCGGGAAATTTTTCTACCGAAAAATTTACAAATGTATATCGAAGGGGGGTCTTGTGGGTGCTTTTTTAAAGGTTGATAGAGGTTTAGCGAGCAAACTAAACCCCCTTCTTAAATCATTGAGCCGAATTTGTAACTTATGCTTCACAATACCGTCTGAGCTCCCTTAAACGTGGTAAATAAATATGTTCATTATGTTAGCAGTCAATAAATCTTGTCAGCATCAGTCAAACAAGTTACCCGAATAGCTCCCGATAAGTGTTATACTGAGAATAGCTCCCGATAAGTGTTATACTGAGAATAGCTCCCGATAAGTGTTATACTGAGAATAGCTCCCGATAAGTGTTATACTGAGAATAGCTCCCGATAAGTGTTATACTGAGAATAGCTCCCGATAAGTAAGTATTATACTGAGAATAGCTCCCGATAAGTGTTATACTGAGAATAGCTCCCGATAAGTGTTATACTGAGAAATTGGACTAACAGTAGAGTCCTTGTGACTTATTAATTATAAATAAATAATATTTTTTTCAATCACTCATATACATGATAGTCAATTTATTGAACTTATTAAGGAGGCACGTCCAATGATTCGTTGCATTGGAGTATCTATCTGAATATAGGTGTATTTGCTTGTTCATTCATTTGTTCGCGTCTTTCTGCAACAAACGCAACTTGTGAAGTAAATATACAAGAAAATTGCTGTTATTTAAATTAGCAGTATATACTGTATATGAACACAAGTTCAAAAATCATAACTAAAACAAAATAAACAAGCCTCCAAGTCGGATTTGAAATTTTCCGAATATAGTAAGTCGAGTGGCAAATCTTTTGACAACCGCAGATAATGTTACCACAATTATGGAAGCTGTGGCCAATGTCAAGACACACATTATCTCTCTCTCTCTCTCTCTCTCTCTCTCTCTCTCTCTCTCTCTCTCTCTCTCTCTCTCTCTCTCTCTTTGGTTGAGTATTATGATGCTTGTGCTTATATTGGTAGTAAAATAGGTAAGAATCTTGTACTGTAGATGGTGTGTGTGTGTGTTTTTTTTTTTTTTTTTTTTTATATATATAATTATATGAGTGAGGGAGAGAAAGGGTAGAATTGCCTGCGGCGAGTTTTCTGGAAGGGAGCGACGAGTAGACAGATGGAGAAATTGAGTTTTGGAAGCATTGAAAGTAACAAGGTTTTCTCTGCCCCAATTAGAGGTAGTAGATCAGAAGATAGGTGTTGTATGGCCTCCTTACGTGAGTTTTGGAGTTCCTGCAATGAATAATGTTGTGGAAGGCTAGTTGAATAGTGTAATGTAGAGCCATCAGCATATGAGTGAATGGGGCTGGAGGTGCAGTTGAGAAGGTTGTTAATGAATAATAAGAATATAATTGGAGGCTGATAGAGTATAGGCAGTGGTGGTATTCGTAGTATTAATGGTGTAGGTGAGAGTGGCGGTGTTGTTGTTGGTGTTATTGTTGACGGTGCTGGTGAATATTATATTGACTATGGTGTAGCAGGTGGTAGCAGCTCTATAGGTGGGAGTGGTGTTGGCATAGGTAATAGCGTCGTAGATGGTGATACTGTAAGTTGTGATGTTTTGGGTGGTGGTATTATAGTAGAGTCACCGAGAGACTATATATTTTACCTGTTCAGTGTAGCTCAGACCAGCAGAGAGACCCTGACATCGGTAATAGGACCCGGACAACTAAATACGGGTTATATGTTAAAGGGTAATTACAGGGCCCGTGGCTAACCCAGATAACGTCTTGGGTATGAAGCGAGTAAAAATATTTTCCTTGTGGGTTCATTTTGGGAAATGATGTACAAAATATAATTATTGATATAACGTGTTTAATTATCAGTGTTATAATAAGACAACTTATTGTCAACACAATTATTTTGCAAAATTCATAGTTATATAATATTACTGATTGACGATAATAAAACTGCAAACCATCAGCAAATGTAGTTTCATGTAACTCATTTGATATATATATATATATATATATATATATATATATATATATATATATATATATAGAGAGAGAGAGAGAGAGAGAGAGAGAGGTAGAGAGAGTGTGAGGGAGAGAGAGAGAGAATTTGCGTTTCAATATCAGTGTGTTTGTATTAGCAAGCAAATAGTAGGTAGCAAATAATTTGTCATAGTCAGTATATACAGTACTTTAGATTGTACAACTGGCAGATATATATACTTTATGGTTAGAGTTAGTCAATGTAGTTCAATTAAGGTTCAAACAATAACATTCACAGATAAACTAACATGGATATTTTCTGTACAAATGCTTAGAATCCATTTTATGAGAGAAATAATTGTTACTTCAAATAATCTAGTGATTATAATATAATTCCTCATTAAATTATCACAAATATTGCAGGAGATTACTTTGATGATAAAGTACATTGTTCCCTGAGCCTACAGGCCACCAGTATTTAGATTAGAACAATATTAGTAATAAATAAAATATATACATTTGGTTTGGCTTTCGTACGTACCTATAACATGCAGGTATATGTTTTCGTACGTACCTATAACATACAGGTATATGTTTTTTGAAGCAATATTAATGATATATGAGATTACAGAGTAAAGGAATGCTGAACACATAACATTTCAAAATGACAATGACATCAAAATCTAAATTTAATCGCGTTAAGGAATAATACATATATTTTAGTATCTAGTATACATATTATAAAGAAAATTACGACACAACCGTCTCCATTTAACAACCCAAGGCAGCAAATAAAAAATGCCAAGTGATTTCCAAATTTTGATCTACACTGTAAAAATAGAACGCTTAATTGTAGCGAAAATGGTACACATAAAACCTATTTCATCCTTTATATGTGCTAATTTTAACACTTAATTGATTATGTGAATCATCGTTGTTATAATGAAGCATGGAATGTTTACAGTGCAGGAGATAAGCAACGTGTGGTGGAAACTAACCTCGAAAGGACGAGTTACAAATGGTTCTTTTCTTGGTGCCTCTCCATTACTACAGTAAGGGACCTGAAGCAGACATTAACGCCTATATATCTTCCATACAGTACCTGTTCAGCTCCCTAAGAGCACTTATTAGCTAACGTCTAAATACAAGTTTGTTTTAATTTGCTCTGGTGACTTATCATCACAAATGAGACAGTCCTGAATAACTTTGTCAGTGTTACAAATGATATTTACCACCCTAAAAACGTGAGGGTTGTTCTAAGCTGACTAAAATGGTCTGTCGTTGGCTCGAAAAACTAATTCAACATTTGATTATATAAATAGCATAGACTATGAGGGCTACACATCCTGCATACTACAACTATGCACACGCAACAAGAGTGAAACATATAATTATGCACTAGCAATTTTCCAAGCGGTGATGGTAATGAACGGTGAGTAGTGTCCAGGGGCTGGCTAAAGGGGGGTCACCGGCTAGTTTTCTCTTTCTCTCCTTTTCTCTCTTTCTCTGGCTTGTATCCATTCGGCCCCATTCAGCCTACTGTTGTAAGACGTTTATCCCCATCCAGATGTCAATTTCTTCCTGGTGAGCGATAGCGAACCAGCATTGTATGGAGAAATCCGGCTCCGCCGGAGAAATGTTTCTATCGAAAAATTTACAAATTTAGTCTGATGTCAAAATTATTAAACAAAATATGATGGCTCGTTACCGCTCGCCAGGAAAAAATTGACGCCTGGATGGGAGTAAACGTTTTAAAACAGTAGGCTGAATGGTGCCGAATAGATGCAAGCCAGAGAAAGAGAGAACATGAGAGAAAAAAGCCTGTGACCCCCCTTAAGTATACCGGTAGGTTATCATCTTGCTAAGTATAAGCAATTTGTCCTCATTCATGGCGAAAAGATATGAAATGTTAATTAGGGGGGGGGGGTTCCTGACCCCCCTTATCCCTCGTGTTTAGCCCCAGATTGTAAGGGTATTCTTCTAACTTCTGTAATTTCTGTCCAGAGGAAGTGGTGGGTGGGGAGAGAACCTTTAGCTTTGCTGTCCTTTTTCCCACTCTCTTAGTATAAGGGAATAAGGTAAGGAAGTTTACAGGATACACCAAGTAGTATCACCTGATACCATCTGCAGCCAAGCACGATCCCATAATATGAACACATCGATCCAGCAATTTAAGGTTGGTGTAAAAGTCTCCCTGTGGTGTTGGTTCTATCAGTAAATCGGCGTTGCTTCCCCGCACCCCAGACCCACTATCACTTCATTTCTCGCCCTGAGTAATGGTCGGTTAATACTGGAGAACATTGTGATGGTCGGGGATTAAAAACGTTAATGGAAGGTGGGGTTTTTTTTTTTTTTTTCACAGATTTATTATTTTGTTTCCTCCCTAGACCTCCATCAAACTAAAATAACGACCCCTTGACCCCCTATCAAGATAGATTTGTACATTTGTCCAGGCCAAAAGCCGGTTCCTCTTAAATTACAGGTTCGCAACCGCTCGCCAGGAAAATATCGACACTTAAATGTCACGAATTGTCTTGAAATTGACATAAATGGGGGCAAAGGTCTTAAAACAAACTAAGATCAACGTCTTAAAATCTCAAAAGTAATAGGGCTGAATATGTGGGAGAAGGGGGTCTAGAAAAAAAAACTCATAAGTGAAAATGTCCCCTTAAGTCTGACAGGGCAATTTGGATTATAAGCTGTGAATGTGAACGTTTGCTGGAGGGCACACGTTCTTGACTGTGTTTATGAATGGTTGTAAACGTGTAAGTAATGAAAATCTGTTTTTCTATTCATGTACTTAGTTATATTTTATGTTCGTATATATGTTTACTTTTTATTTAGATAATATTTTATCGATGAATTCTCCGCTTACCTAGTGTCATATATTTATGTGTTATAATATCGTACTTATATCCCGAAGCACTAATTCCCAAGATAAATAACATGTAGCTTGCGGCTGACTAAGCCCTTGATTACTGAGAAGATAACTATATATAGAAGGCTTTGATGGGAGCCTAGAGGGAAGCGATATGTCTCCTCAACGGATATCGGTCAACTAATGAAGCAAACCACAGAAGATGTTTGATGAAGATAAGATAATGAACTGGCTGATTAAGTAACACCCCGTTCTTAACATTAATCATCAATTACAAAACCCCAATGCACTTGAATAAACTAATTAAAGCATATGGTCCTCCCGGGATTCGAACTCGGGACACCACATCCAGAACATAAGCATCTAAACCATTACACCACCAACACAGTTATAACAGAGGGAGAGCGAGAGAGATATTTATTCAACACTGCCATCTGTTTTCTCATCCAATAATATCCATTTATTTGCTCGACGTCTCCTACCATTGTTAAGTTGCAAGTACTTTCGGTACACCAATGCCCACATTATACCTTATTCACTAACTTTCATTTTGTCAACAGTAACCTAGTTCTAAGCAATTTATGAAGGTTAGAAGCGTTCTTTTATCTCTTAAAAAATGCTGAAGTTTTTAGAATGTTTGAGTGTTTTATAATATAGTATGTACCAAACATTAGCGACTGTGAAAAACATATACCGCTAACTTAATTTTCAGGAGTAATATTTGGTTTATAATATATATTTATAAATGCTTAATTTGATCAATACTGTGTATAACAGCAAATTAAATATACATTCTTAGTATTATCAAGATATGTAGATAAGTACTCTCGTTACTAATTTGTTGTACCATAAATCCCTATGTGAATCATATTGTATTGATTCAAAAGGCGTTGATTCATCCATTAATTTCCCAAATTAACATTCCCTTTCGTCCATTGACTGTCCCAACCTTTCTTGAGCCACACGTGTACTCATATCTCACCATCCTAAACTCCTACAACTCTAGCCATTATTAATTCACTACTATGAAACATGTAATTAGTTTTGAGTAATCTCACGCAGCAATTAGTGCATTTCTAAATTGATACAGACTCCCACAGGTCACATAATATCACCTCATTTTCCCGTTTGAATATTAACAAAATTCTTAAGTCAAGGAAGGCCATAAACATTGTGCCTAAAAACGATAATTAATTCAATGTTATGCAGCATATCCAGTGACCACAATCATCTCGTAAATGGATAATGTTGGGGCCAAGCGTTGTAAATCCCCCGCTCTGCATATTACCCTTGGCTAACGCGCCTGGGGAGATTTTTTTACTTAACCCTCTCCGACATATGACGCAATTTTGAGCCTATTAGGGATACTTTAAAGCCTTTATTACCATCAGGGTTTTTTACAAACCTTTATTTTAGTTACTTCAACCTCTGCAGTTGTCTTTGAGTTAGATGTGGGCAGAAAACTAATTTTGGAGAGGTAATTATAAGAGTGAGAGAACTCTATTTCTTATTGCTAATCTGGCAACCTCTGCGTCATATATGTCTGAAGGGGTTAAGAGTTTGTTTTTTTGCTAGACCTCCTTCTGCCCATTTGCTTCGATATTTTAAGACGTTCGCCCCATTAGTTTGGCGATTTTAAGGAGTTTCACCCCATTTGTCAATTTTAAGACCTTTTGTGCCATTTACGTGTTATTTTTTTCCTAGCGAGTGATAGCAAGCCTGGAATTAATAAGGAATCGGCCTTCGGCCGGAACATTTTTCTGCCAAAAATTTTACAAATTTAGCTTGAAAGGGGATCTAGATGGTGTAATTATAAGCTTGATGGAGGTCTAGGGAACAAACTATAAACTTCCCCTCAATGACCAGGTTACCGACAACACTGCCCAGATCCCTTCAGGTCCGCATATAGTGGAACAACACCCTTCAAGGTCCGCATATAGTGGAACAACACCCTTCAGGTCCGCATATAGTGGAACAACACCCTTCAAGGTCCGCATATAGTGGAACAACACCCTTCAGGTCCGCATATAGTGGAACAACACCCTTCAAGGTCCGCTGGAATCCCTGCTAAATCCTTCTATATATGAAACTATATAGTACATAGTTAAATTAATAATTACAAAAATAAATAAATTAATAAATAAATAAATATCAAAATATATACAGTATATATAATAATATTAATAAATCAATAAATATACCAACAATTATCCACTACCCCCTTAACATACAGTTGATACAATCTTCTGTCTCCTAATTCAACCCAACCTAATTTTTCTAATAATGATATTTATGTTATGTTAATTACCCTAGACTAACGGCATCAAACCATAACCTAACATTAGTTGGGCTTCACTAATTGACATTAACCAACCGTAGCGAAGAAGTTGACAGGAAGAGGTTGAATTAAATCACCGACCACCAACCCAAACATTTTCATTTCATAATTAAGAGTAAATTAGGACCGTCACCGAATTTATATGGCAGTTTTTTTGTTCTATGAGGTCAGTGGATAATTACTGTGGTGGTGGTGCGATATGGTTGACCACTACCCCGACCCGATGCCTTCACCATCGTCACCACTCTGTTCACCACCACCACTGTCTTCACCACAACAAATTTTACCATCATCTCGACTATTGTCCTAATCACTATCATCATTACCACTATTATTATTTTTACCATCACCACCATACTCATTCTTCAGAGCTCTCATTGTATACAGTCTCCCTTGCGGCGAGTGCAAGGCACTTGCCTTTCAACACAGTCCCACTCCTAATCTGTCCAGTTCTCCAACCCAAGAATTTGCAAATTATCTCAGTCTTTCTTCTACTCAACAAGTGAACTCTGGAACTCTCTCCCTCAATCAATCTTTCCTTCATCCTATGACTTAGACTGCTTTAAACTTTGTGTGTCCAGGCATTTTGACTCCAACGTCCCTTGAATTTGGGTCTGTCACTCTTTTAACTTTGTGGGGAGACACTCGTTACAGGCCTTTTGTCTCCTCCATTCACGTAGACAAAAAATATATTCATGGATGTAGTGAGGACTTAGAGATCTTGGATAAATGCACTTATCTTGGTAGCATGATCTATAAAAGTGGTTTGCCAGACAACGATGTCAATTTATGCCTCGGCTTAGTATATGGGGTTATGGATTCACTCAACAAAGGTATATGGCATTGTCGAAACCTGTGCTGCAGAACGAAGCTGCAGATCTTTAACCCTCCTGGCCCGGGCTAGCTCTCCTAATGACAGTGCGGCGTACCCGGGCGATCTGGCCGAAAAACGTCTAGGCCTAGGCTACCGTATTTTGGTTAATTTTAACTGCTAGAAATTTCCCACGCATCTATAAATGTAGTGCGGTTTCCAATCTGTAGACTGGCGTTGAGTAGAGCTCTCTAAGTCAACTGGTTCAGTTGTGATGACGATTTTAGTGGAGAGCATTTTCAGGCAATGTTAGCTATACGACGATCTTTTCACTACTGAAACAAAGACATACAGACATACAATAACAAACGAGTCTTCTCCTTCTTGTTTTCGGAGGTGCGGTGTCGCAACGATCGGCTTTGTTTACATGCGTCGGACGCACAGCGTTCAGACCAAGCTGAATAGGCTTTCAAGCTTACTGTCTATTAAAATGACACCCGGGTACCGGCCCATCTGCCGTGGTGTCATATTAAAATGACACCCGGGGAGGAAGGGTTAAGATACTGGTGCTCTCAGTATAGATTTGGGATGTGGACACTTAACAGTGAGTTGAAGAGACTCATCAACTCCTTTGGTACTAAATGTCTTCGCAGGATCATGGGCATTCGCTGGCATGATTACATTCCAAACAAGCGACTACTTCGTGAAACTGAAACAAGATAAATTAGTTGCATGGTCCATGAATGCCAATTTCGTCTGTATGGGCATGTGATCCGCCTCCCTGAATCTGACCCTGCTCACCAGGTGTATTCTGACCCTGCTCACCAGGTGTATTCTGACCCTGCTCACCAGGTGTATTCTGACCCTGCTCACCAGGTGTATTCTGACCCTGCTCACCAGGTGTATTCTGACCCTGCTCACCAGGTGTATTCTGACCCTGCTCACCAGGTGTATTCTGACCCTGCTCACCAGGTGTATTCTGACCCTGCTCACCAGGTGTATTCTGACCCTGCTCACCAGGTGTATTCTGACCCTGCTCACCAGGTGTATTCTGACCCTGCTCACCAGGTGTATTCTGACCCTGCTCACCAGGTGTACTCTACACAGACGACAACCCTGGTATGCCCCATTGCTTGATTACGGAGCGTAGGTGGTAGCCGCCTTTCAACACACTCCCACCCTAATTATTCTGTCCAACTCTCTAACCCAAGAGTGAACTAATTTTCCCAATCTTTCTTCCACTTAACAAGTAACCTCTGGAACTCTTTTCCTCAATCTATCTTTCCCTCATTCTACAACTTAAAATGCAGTTTTGCATGTTGTCTATTTCTTGCACATAAAACACAAATACTGTGTGGTTCTGGATCAGAGTCAGAGATCTCTTGGGTAAATATTTCAATCAGCCTCGTTATTAGTTTACCTACATAATTATTACAGTTAAACTTTAACGATATTACGACCTCAATTGATATAGATCTAATATTCAGTTTGCTTTAGATGTTCTACAATACTGTAAATTATACACACTCTTATTAATTCACAATCACCGTTGGTGGAGATATATCGAAGAGGCTCTTATGATATTGTTTGCCAGTAAAATTATCAGAATAATGTTACGATTTCATAGTGAATCCGTATACTGTGTCCCCACACTCACGTACTCTAAAATGGGTGTACGTATTTACCTAATAGTGTTTACCCAATTGTGTTTTACAGAATTGAGATTGATTTGTGCTGTGTCCCGTCTTTTATTAGTTTACCGTATTAACTGTGTCTAGGTTTACGTGTGTATACTCGCTCTCTCTCTCTCTCTCTCTCTCTCTCTCTCTCTCTCTCTCTCTCTCTCTCTCTCTCTCTCTCTCTCTCTCTCTCTCTCTCTCTCTCTCTCTCTCTCTCTCTCTCTCTCTCTCTCTCTCTCTCTCTCTCTCTCTCTCTTTATGTGTCTGTGTGTGTGTGTGTGTGTGTGGAGCCTATTAGATGATCCATGGCGTAGTAAATGTGCGAAGTGCCCCAACCTTAGTGTGTGTGTAGTGTGCCTGTGGTGTTCTGTATGTATGGCAGGTGGTGGGTGGAGCTCTTCTGACCCCAGGACCCTCGTGCCCCGCCACAGGGATGGAGTTTTTATACAATCGGTAGTGCTGAACAAGATCACATACTCCACAAGTCTACCAACAATATTACACTTGTTAGGTTAGTTACTTAAAATAGGACTTCAGAGGCTATCAACCCTTCTGGATTATTAAGCCAGCACACTGTAAGTCAAGATTAGCTTTAGGACTGGAGCCTCGTTTTGAGAACTCCAATCCTTTTATTTATTTTTTATTTTTTTTCTATGTGAGTGAGGGAGACAAAAGGCAGAATTGCCTGCATCGAGTGCCTCCCCCAGAGTCGAAAGGGTGTATCTCTGGTTTACCCAAGTACAGTATTTGAGATGCCTCTGAATGGAAATATTTAACCAGAAAAACGACTAATGGGTGATAAGCACACCTACAACCAAGTTATCAAGGGATTACTCATATTTTTGAGGATACATATTTTCTTTTGGGTGGAAGGGACTCGTCAGCCTTAGTCAGCAACCCATCTAGGGGAGTAAATCTTATACAAATACTTATTGGTCAACTAATGGGGAAGCAGGTTGATAGACGGACTAGTCTCCCGCCACGGTTGAAACAATGGTGGTAAAAAGATACCTTAAAGGCCTCGGAGACGGATGGACCCTACGTTGAGTGGTGAATCCTGTAAGTCCTTGAATAAACTAATAGGAAAAAGGCCCGCTAGGGGGCATTTTGTGTATGGCTATCCTAATATAGGTGAATAAGGCGTCCAGCAATATATAAATAGTTTGATAGTATTTTCTTCCGTGGTTAACTCCTATACCAGCGAAGTTTCTTTTTAATTTGTTTCTAGCTGTATTTAGACAATTTTGTCTAGTTTAAGAAGGATATGTGATAGTAAAAAGTATTAAATGAGATAGTCTAAAGCCTGTTAATTGCTGAAAGCCTTTTGTAAACTGATTATAATCGTCTAAATAGTAGCCAGCATAAAGTTTAAAGGACGGCACCAATAGTGAAAGGGTTAAGAGGATTACTTCTTATATTTTAGTCAAAGTATTATATTTTGTGGTTACCGAAAACAGATTAAATACAATTATATATTTGTTCTCCCCTTATAAAATAACATTTATAAAAACTGACAAATAGCTGCGATATGCCACTTCAGGTCATCCCAATTCCCTACCTGATTGATTTGATAGTTTACCAAGAACACAATTATACCCTGTTCAAAATTAATAGTCCAGAAAACGTGAACCCTAACCCCTGTAACTCAAAAAGGGTTAGAGAAAATGGGCTGTGAATGTCCACGCCTATTCCCTGGCTGACCCTTCCCAAATGGTAAAACTATTAGTTCGATTACTCTAGTTGTTGTGAGTTCTAGAGGTAAATGTTGAAGAGTTTTGGCCTACTTACTTGGAATAGGGTATAGTTACGAGTCCGAGCAACTATACCTTACCAGATCTCCCAGCTTCCCCTGCCCCTCGAGGCTCTCTGGTAGTAACGCCAGGTGGATACACTACACCACCAACGACTGAACTATACTATATTTTATCTGAACCGGAACATTCATACAAGTTAGTGGTAATATGGTAATAGTTAGTGTTTACTTTGATACAATTTTGTGTTTTGTGAGAGAGAGAGAGAGAGAGAGAGAGAGAGAGAGAGAGAGAGAGAGAGAGAGAGAGAGAGAGAGAAAAAAGAGAGAGAGAGAGAGAGAGAGATAGAGATCGCCCATGATAGCCTTGGCAATAATAATATGTGACATTATACACATAAGTATCCCAACAAATTTGTATATGTAAATCCCGACTTGGTAAATCATGTAGAGAAACGTACCCAACCGCTACCTGCAGTATATTTCACTACGTTAAGAGGAGAAACTATGCACGGAGAGGATCAGTGTGCGTAATTCTATGATCGATGCATATATTAGCTATCTGGCATATATATGTTTGTAATTTAATTGATCTTAGTAAGTTTCTTTGTAAGGTCGTTCCTAATTGAATAAACACATCCGGAGGTAATTAAAAGTGAATATGTAATATTATACTAATAATGTTCATGTCTATCTACAATATTCTACTTTGGCAGTCGTAGAAAAAAAATCCAGGGCTGTTAGTCCAACGCAGAATCAAGTTCGGTAATTGTTAAGCTTCTATATCTTAATAAGATGAGTTAATGCGGAGTGGAAATACGCATGTGCAATAACCAGGTCTTGGTTTGTAGAATGTCATGTTAAGATGGAATTATAGGATATGTTTATTTGGAGAGATAACTAAAGCGGAGTCCCATATGTGTTCAGTTCTTATCGGAGGCTTATATATTTATCAAGCAAATAACCAATTGTCAGGTTGAGGGCAGTTGCAGAACACTGATTGATGTCTTCTACAAAGGTTGTGTTGGGTGGAGTATAACTTAAACATTGAGTTGCCACCGTTGTGTTACCATGCTGGCTGTGTTACCATGCTGGCTGTGTTACCATGCTGGCTGTGTTACCATCCTGGCTGTGTTACCATGCTGGCTGTGTTACCATGCTGGCTGTGTTACCATGCTGGCTGTGTTACCATGCTGGCTGTGTTACCATGCTGGCTGTGTTACCATGCTGGCTGTGTTACCATGCTGGCTGTGTTACCATGCTGGCTGTGTTACCATGCTGGAGCTGTGTTTAGTAGCACAGCTCCAGCAGGGTTCAATTCTTGTCCTATGAGTCTTATGTATAATAATGTATAATAATGTATAGTCTTATGTATAATATTGCTTCGTACAAGGAACGACTGGCTTCGTCTGCTTCCCCGAACACTCACAATTGGCTATAATCATCTCCGCACCGTGAATACTAATCGACTTGGTGATGTTCTTGACAACGTGTTATTCTTGGTATAAAATGAAGAGTCAAACTGACTACAACTAATGTAAGTCATTACATTTGTCGAAATAGCTTTAACGTTCATATTTTCAAAAGGCGAAGTTGCTGTCATCAAGTTGATTAAGCTGTTACGGTAAGTGCTTGAAAATGTTGGGTTCTATGATTTATATTCTGTAATGTCTGACAGAGGACGTGTTTACATGGAGATCTGCATTAGTTAAGGCGGAGGTAGTTGCTTTTTATCCCTCATGTTTTGTCCTATTGGTTTTACGATTTTGAGACATTCGTTCTATTAGTTTGGCGCTTTTAAGACCTTTCGCCCGATTATTTTGTCAATATAAAGACCTTTCCTGCCATTTAGGTGTCGATTCTTTCTTGGCGAGCGATAGCGAGCCTGTAATTCTAGGAGGATCCGGCCTTCGGCCGGGACGTTTTTCTACCGAAAAATGTACAAATTTATCTTTAGGTGGGGTCTATTTTTTTTTTTTTTTTAAACTTGATGGAGGTCTAGCGAGGTTACTGTCAAATTAATAAATCTATAAATAAATAGACCAAAAACTGACCACAACCCCCTTAAGTCCCAGTGTATTATGATATGCGTTTAGTGGTTTATTATGAAGTGTAAACGTGTTATTTATTATGAAGTGTAAACGTGTTATTTATTATGAAGTGTAAACGTGTTATTTATTATGAAGTGTAAACGTGTTATTTATTATGAAGTGTAAACGTGTTATTTATTATGAAGTGTAAGTGTACGTTATTTATTATGAAGGGTAAACGTGTATTTATTATGAAGTGTAAACGTGTTATTTATTATGAAGTGTAAACGTGTTTATTTATTATGAAGTGTAAACGTGTTATTTATTATGGAAGTGTAAACGTGTTATTTATTATGAAGTGTAAACGTGTTATTTATTATGAAGTGTAAACGTGTTATTTATTATGAAGTGTAAACGTGTTATTTATTATGAAGTGTAAACGTGTTATTTATTATGAAGTGTAAACGTGTTATTTATTATGAAGTGTAAACGTGTTATTTATTATGAAGTGTAAACGTGTTATTTATTATGAAGTGTAAACGTGTTATTTATTATGAAGTGTAAACGTGTTATTTCAGATGGTCCTTATAGCACTGTAATGCCTGTCAATGGAGCTAAAATTCAATGTCAGTTTAGGTTATATTGGAGTTGGTGTGAAGGTGAAGGTGAAGGTATTGAGGGATAAGCCTTTACAACGGCACCTCGTATTTACATTCTACTTGTCAGTGTGTTATGTATTATAGTATTACCTCGGCTGATAGGATTTACTGGGCCCCTTTACCTTTTGCTAACATTTATCATTCTTCTTGCCCACATATTATATAAAGCCTTAGTTCTTTTCTTTCCAAATCGTCAACATGAGGAACGTAGTTTCTTACAAGTTTCGCGCTTCATAGGCGCCATATTGCATCCATCTCCCAGTCTTCTCCCTAGCAGAAGTGTGTGTGTGTGTGTGTGTGTCTGTTCATATAGACCAACAACTTTCGTGAAATTTAAAGTATTTGTTTGCATTTGTGCTGAAGCTAAATTGAATTCGTATTTCCCTTATAAATATTGTGATAGTTACAAACTGGTAACATTGGAGCTACAATCCTACTAGACCATTTTACATAATGGAATATATATATATATATTCATTTTGTTTTTGTGCCTATTTTACACTGGTTTTCAAAGCTAGACTGGAGGTAGATTACCTTAGGTAACATCATTCTTATGCAAGTATATTCCAGAAGGTGCCAGATCGGAGTTGCGGAAAAAAGTTGAGGAAAAGAATCCTTGTGTGTTACTGACCTTAGTGGAAATTAAAAATATTTACGTAAGTCATCAGTGTGATTTATTATGTTAAAAGTTTATGTTATTTTAAAAGCTTGGCTACAATATACACGTCCAGATGATATATTGTGTGTCGGTCATACTAATCCTGCAGCCGGTGAAGTGTTATATATGACTGCTGTTTATTTTACATAATAAGTAGCTTGGAAGTCAATGATCTTATCTACATGACTGAGCGAATAGCGCTGACATATTTAGCAGATGTGATGATTGTACATTAGCACATCATAAAACAAGGAGAACCTTTTAAATGGAGGAAAACAAACACTTATACAGTATATATATATATATATATATATATATATACAAATCTTCTAGTGGTAGCTAAAATAATATTTTCGAGCTCAAAGGATAAACCCATTGAGCTCGGAAATACCTTACTACATGAATGGATTCGTCTAGAGATAAATTTAGATTAGGAAACAATTTAACCAAGATTATATTAATCTGCAGAAGTAGACTTATGTATCATAAAACATTGAAGTTATTTGAACTTCTCTAAATAAACAAAGAAGGGTGGGGCAGTTTTGTTACGGTTTAATGAGATTAAGCTTTTGATAACTGAGTAGGCTATAGAAAATGTATTCTTATATACTGCCAACTCGAAAACTCATATATGTTATTTGTAGATTAGTGTCCCTATCAAGTTCTTATGAAACTCTTTAAGCATGTTCTGTATAACGAAGTGTAGAACATATATCTTTATAAGGTCAACTATATTTGTATGCTCTAGATTCATGCAAATACTCAAAGTTTTTTTCTCCCTTGGTCTTAAATATTATCCCTCGGAAGGTAATCAGATCCAGTTCTTCTACTTATCTACTACTCTACTGAAACTACTATAGTTAGTATTTTATCAGTGATAGGCCTATGTATGCATTATATATCATTGATTCCCTCGTTGGATCTTAGGGGCGACGAATTAAAGAATGATTTACTAAATAAATTGAACAAAATAATTATGATACTAACAACAATAATACAAATATAACAATCAATATTATAGATAATAATAATAATAATAATAATAATAATAATAATAATATTACTAATATAAATATATAATATAATTAACCTCTTCTGTGCCGGAGACGTCTTTTTAATTATATGCTACCTATATCTAGACGATTTTATGCAGTTTAAGAAGGATCTGTGGTAGTAAAAAAACAGGTCAAGTGAGATAGTTCAAAGCCTGTTAATTGCTGCAGGCCTTTTTTAAACTGAATACAATCGTGTAATATTAGCCAGAATAAAGTTAAAAGACGGCACCGGTACAGAAAGGGTTAACAAAGCGTACGTGGCCAAGGGAGCAAGGGTAAAGCCGGTATCACACGAGCACTTTTTCACTCAACATTTATCCTCAACATTGGTCTGGCAGCTTATGAGGTCAACATTTAAAATATTTCGGTTAATTAAATTCATCTAGCATTAGTCTAGTTTCCGATACCAGTGCAAACTATTCCAGAAATGTTGCCAGAAAAATGTTGATTATCGAATGTTGACTATAAAAGCTCTTGTGTGATACCGGCTTAAGGGGAGGTATTTAGTTAGTTCCCTAGACCTCCATCAAGCTTAAAATTACACCCCCTTGAGTCCTTTTCAAGATAAATTTGTACATTTTTCGGTAGAAAAATGTCCTGGCCGAAGGCCGGTTCCTCTTAAATTACAGGCTCGCTATCGCTCGCCAGGATAAAATCGACACCTGAATTGCACGAAAGGTCTTAATATGGGGTGAAAGTTCTTAAAATCGCTAAACTAATGGGACAAACGTTTTGTAATATCAAAAGCAATGGGGCTAAACATAAGGGAGAAAGGGGTCAAGAAAAAAATCCCTCAAGTGGAGATCTCCCCTTAAGCAACTCACTCTGTTCACATCGTATTTATGTATCGTATAATGGTATGGGAACCGGCATAAATGTCACTCGCCACTTGGATAAACATCTCGCAAAGTCCGTTTACAAAGACTTATTTCACTCATCACTTACAAGGCTTAAGGGGAGACAGACCGTTTTTCTGGACCCCCTTCTCCCTAATGCTTAGCCCCACTAGTTTTGAGATTTCAAGACGTTGGTTCCATTATTTTGGGTATTTTATGACTTCACCCCATTTCTTTGTCAATATTAGGACCCTTCGTGCCTTCGTGCCACTCCTCGGAGCTTTCCCAGTGTATACCACCTCCTCTACGTAGGGTACGTAGTACCCGCCTTGCAACACAATCCCACCCCTACTCTGTGCAACTCTCCAACCCAAGAGTGAAACGTTATTCTCAGACTTTCTTTTATTCAACTGCTGAGCTCTGGAACTCTCCCCCAGAATCAGTCTTTTCCTCTTCCTATGACTTAATTTGCTTCAAACTCCGTGTGTCCAAGCATTTTAGCTCGAACGTCCCTTGATCTCGGCCCTGTCACTCTTTGAAATCTGGGGGAGGCACTCGCTGCAGGCAGTTATGCCTTTTGTCTCCCTCATTCACATAGAAAACAAAAATTTAGGCGTCGATTTTTTTCCTGGCGAGCGACAGCGAGCCTGTAATTATAGGAGGAATCGGCCTTTGGCCGGGAAATGTTACTACCGAAAAATTTACAAATCTATCTTGAAGGGGGGTTGGGGGGGGGGGGGGGTTAAGCTTGATGGAAGTCTAGGGAGGAAACTAAAAATATATATGAATACAATCATTAATAGACCAAACAAACAGCCACTGTCCCCTTAAAGTCTGACAGAATAGAACTAATGTGGTTTAGGGAATTGAGTTACCCTCGTACCAGCCAGATCCTTCACTCAAGACTTGTTGTAGTGGGCATTTTGGCTCGAAAGTCCCTTGATTTGGGCGAGGCACTCGCTACAGGCAGTTCTGCCTTTTGTCTTCTTCACTCACATAGAACAAAAAAACATATATATATATACTGTATATATATATGTATATATATATATTTCTCTAGTCTCTCAGTGGGGATCGAACCATCGACCATCAGGATGATAGCCGACGCTTTAATCAATTACACCACGGCAGTGGTGTAATGGCAGTGGTGACTGCCGTGGTGTAATTGATTAAAGCGTCGGCTATCATCCTGATGGTCGATGGTTCGATCCCCACTGAGAGACTAGAAACATTTAGTGGCTCACGTGTATTTGTGATATATTCTCAATATATATATATATATATATATATATATACTGTATATATATATATACTGTATATATATATATACTGTATATATATATACTGTATATATATATACTGTATATATATATATACTGTATATATAAACAACATCTTAAAATATCAAACTAATGGGGTAAACATGAGGGAAAAGGAGGTTCGAAAATAGATCCCTTAAGTGCAAATCTCCCCTTAATGAAACTACTGTATTAAGGTTGGAAACAAAGAGGTGGTGTTGGTCCTCACACCTCGGCTCTCACCTTCATCACTACCTTTCTTTGGAGTTATTAAAGGTGTGATCACCACCACCACCACCACCACCACCACCACCACCCAGGTACCAGAGTGTAGGCCTGTGTGTGTGTGTGTGTGCGTGTGTGTGTGTGCGTGTGTGTGTGTGTGTGTTCTTAAATAAGTAAACTATGGTTAAGTGGGTCTAAATGTGTTTATCCGGAAGGTTTGAGAATTTCCATTGTATTGGTGTCTAATTAATTGTTCGCAAGTGTCCAACAGAATGCTAATCTAGAATTATATATATATATATATATATATATATATATATATATATATATATATATATATATATATATATATATATATACATATATATATATATATATATATTATATATATATATATATATATATACATATATATATATAAAGAGAGAGAGAGAGAGAGAGATATATAGTTACAAGGCGTTACAAAGAATAGTTTGTATCTCGAATAATTTGCGGTTCATTTCCGGGGAGATAATCGAAGTGGAAAGCGAGACATTGTGTAGTAAATTGCACTCACTGCATATTGTGCATAATGCTATCTACTCGCTTCTTGAACTGCTCAACTGAAGAACTGTTGACAACTTCTGAAGGAAGTTTGTTCCAAGTAAAACAGACCTCATATGTGAACACGTTTACACAAATACTAATGCTGAACCTTCTCAATTCTAACTTCCTGCCATGGTTGCGTGTTGTATTCGTATTGAGGCTAAGCATTGTGTTACGATCCACATTGTCGACCCCACTAAGTATCTAATAAACTTTAAAGAGCTGACCTCATAGTCTCAGTGTTTCCAACGAAAAGAGATCAATAGCTTTCCAGTCGACCTCATAGCTCAGTTTTTAATAGATGGAATAAACTTGCACTCTTTCCAGTAATTATGTCTTTGCTGAGTGCTGGTGACCAGAATTGTCTTTGCTGAGTGATGGTGACCAGAATTATGTCTTTGCTGAGTGCTGGTGACCAGAATTATGTCTTTGCTGAGTGCTGGTGACCAGAATTATGTCTTTGCTGAGTGCTGGTGACCAGAATTATGTCTTTCCTGAGTGATGGTGGCCAGAATTATGTCTTTGCTGAGTGCTGGTGACCAGAATTATGTCTTTGCTGAGTGCTGGTGACCAGAATTATGTCTTTGCTGAGTGCTGCTGACCAGAATTATGTCTTTGCTGAGTGCTGGTGACCAGAATTATGTCTTTGCTGAGTGCTGGTGACCAGAATTATATCTTTGCTGAGTGCTGGTGACCAGAATTATGTCTTTGCTGAGTGCTGGTGACCAGAATTATGTCTTTGCTGAGTGCTGCTGACCAGAATTATGTCTTTGCTGAGTGCTGGTGACCAGAATTATGTCTTTGCTGAGTGCTGGTGACCAGAAATATGTCTTTGCTGAGTGCTGGTGACCAGAATTATGTCTTTGCTGAGTGCTGGTGACCAGAATTATGTCTTTGCTGAGTGCTGGTGACCAGAAATATGTCTTTGCTGAGTGCTGGTGACCAGAATTGAACAACATACTCCAGGAGAAGCCGTATCAGAGCGTAGTAGAGCACTAGGACTATTTCCTTTTATATATAAATAAATTGTCTCTTATCATAGCTCAATAATTTCTGAGCTTTCTTCACTACTTCAATATACTGCTTGGAAAACTTTAGGTCTCTTCTAATCATTACACACACATCCTTTTCAAAATCAGTCACATCTAATGACATTTCCAATTGCAAATAGCCTGACTTGGGGTTTGCATGGCCAATATGTATCACCTTGCACTCTGCCATGTCTCAGACCATTCACTCAGTCTGCTAAGATCCATTCTCAGCTATTCAACACCTTTTAGGAATCTTCACATGTACTCCAAGCTTATTATCATCTGCAAACTTTGAGATCACAGTCAACAGACCAATATTAATGTCATTGGCACATATGATAAACAGAAGTGGGCCAAAGGATAGATCCCTGTGGAACTCAAGATGTGATTGGAGTCCACTCAGAAGAAACGCCAGAGGAAGAGTGAGAGAGAGACTTACTTATAGGTTAATTAAAGAGTGCCGCCCCTGGGGTTGGCCGAGAGATGCATGATGGTAGGAAGAAGGAAGGAAGGAAGGTGAGGGTGGGATGGTAAGGAAGGTTTAGGCCGAGTAATTTAAGTGGCCGAAAGGGCGAGTTTGGACCTAATTTGGGGAGGGAATGAATGGTAATGATAAAAATAATGCCGAATATCTGGCTATTATTTTAGGCTTCTTAAATACTCCATTAACAATATTTGGGGGGCAGTAGGTCCTTAAGGATGGGGAAAATTATATGTAGAGTGGATCCACATGTACCAGTGCAATACATATTATAGTTTATTGCCTAAAGGTCACAAAAGAAGAGGCAAACAATACTATAATAATAATAATTGAGACATATGTGTGTATATATTAATGGATAGAACCTGATAAATATATAGACTTAGGTTTGAGGGACATGTGGAGTTACGTGATGTAATTGCTGTGTAACGAGTGGTGTATTGCTGTGTAACGAGTGGTGTATTGCTGTGTAACGAGTGGTGTATTGGAGACTTTTATGGTAATTAATAAAAATATATATTACTCCACGTTGGCAGAGTCGCCAATGTAATTCAAGGTATCATTATAATATTATTTAATAGAGTGGCAAACAGGATAACGTGTGTATTATATTATCCCTTCATGTTAGGAGGGATCCCGAAACAAGGTACAGTAATGCTTATGGTAATTCTGACGATCAATATCTTATGGATACAGCAGGGGTGATAGGCAATGAGACTAAGGGAGTCGGTTCTTTCGCAGGGGTGGTAGGAGGGCAGAAGGGTATCAGTTTTCTGTCATAATCGGCTGCTTCTGCTTCGTCATGACCGGAATAGGATCATCTTTATCAAACTTAATACCGAAAGTAGATTATGACTTAAGTATGGTAAAGAGGGGCTGTAATTCTTCCCGTTTAGTGAATCCACATAACTTGTTAATGTCTATTGTAGCATAACAAAGACTTTCTTGACTTTAGACATCGACATAACAAATCGATATCAAAATGTGAAAAGGAAGCCGCTGGGATAATGCAGAACAAATTCAAGTTGGCAATGAAGCAATTCGGCTATTTTACCTTTTGGCCTCGAGTAATTTCACGGTAGATTGGTCTGGCAGGATGAAGAAGTTACCTGTCTTGTGGATTTGTAGTCTAGAGGTGTTTTATGGTAGGGTGGTTGTGTATGGTTGTTGTTGTTGTTGTTCCCCAAGCTGCCTGGCCGAACAGCCCCAAGGCCCCGAGCAATTCCAAGGCCACAACCGAGTGCCCCCACAGAACCCTCCCCGCCGACCACAATAAAGCCTGGGTGACCGAAGCCACTCCATGGCGGGGAGCTGAGGAGGGTGCGGAAACGCCCGGGAAACCAAAGCCCCACCCAGGGCCCTGTGCCCCTTAGCAATTATGAAGAGAAAGTTGAGGGGCAAGGGAAAAAATGTGACGCTTTGGCTTCCAATCTTGGCAGATTGGGAGGTCAATCCACGGAAGAGACGCCGTCACCTGAGATCCAGAAAACATATAAGTCAAAGGAACAGTCAGAGTAAGCTATGGGTATGGCAGAGATTGCTCAGCTCTCACTCTGATAGACCAGCCCATCACCACATGACTAGAACCCAATCCTCTCAGCATCAGCTAGGAAAGGCCCTAGAAAGCCGCCTTTGGCGGGGGGGGGGGGGGGGGATAGCTCCCCTATTTCAACCCCTTTCGGGTTGGGCACCCGCCTGTTGTGTATGGTTGGTGAGGATGGTTGTGTATGGTTGGTTAGGGTGGTTGTGTATGGTTGGTGAGGGTGGTTGTGTATGGTTGGTGAGGATGGTGGTGTATGGTTGGTGAGGGTGGTTGGTGTAGATGGATGTGTATGGTTGGTGAGGGTGGTTGTGTATGGTTGGTGAGGGTGGTTGTGTATGGTTGGTAAGGATGGTTGTGTATGGTTGGTGAGGGTGGTTGTGTATGGTTGGTGAGGTGTTGGTGTATGGTTGGTGAGGGTGGTTGTGTATGGTTGGTGAGGGTGGTTGTGTATGGTTGGTGAGGGTGGTTGTGTATGGTTGGTGAGGATGGTTGTGTATGGTTGGTGAGGGTGGTTGTGTATGGTGTGAGGATGGTTTGTCTGGGTTGGTGAGGGTGGTTGTGTCTGGTTGTGAGGGTGGTTGTGTCTGGTTGGTGAGGGTGTGGTGTCTGGTTGTGCGGGGGTGTGGTATGGTTGGGAGGTGGTGGTGTATGTTTGCGGTGGTTGTGTTCTGGTTGGTACGTTGGTTGTGTATGGTTGTGAGGGTGTTGTGTCGGGTTGGGTGAGGATGGTGTTGTTGGTGAGGGTGGTTGTGTCTGGTTGGTGAGGGTGGTTGTGTATGGTTGGTGCGTGGTTGTGTATGGTTGGTGGTGAGGTGTGTATGGTTGGTGAGGGTGGTTGTGTATGGTTGGTGAGGGTGGTTGTGATGGTTGGTGCGATGGTTGTGGGTATGTTGGTGAGGGTGGTTGTGTATGGTTGGTGAGGGTGGGGTTGTGTATGGTTTGGTGAGGTGGTTGTGTATGGTTGGTGAGGGTGGTTGTGTCGGGTTGTGAGGTGGGTGGGTGTATGGTTGGTGAGGTGGTTTGTGTATGGTTGGTGGTGGTGTATGGTTGGTGAGGGTGGTTGTGTATGGTTGGTGAGGGTGGTTGTGTATGGTTGGTGAGGGTGGTTGTGTATGGTTGGTGAGGGTGGTGTATGGTTGGTGAGGGTGGTGGTGTATGGTTGGTGAGGATGGTTGTGTATGGTTGGTGAGGGTGGTTGTGTATGGTTGGTGAGGGTGGTTGTGTATGGTTGGTGAGGATGGTGGTGTATGGTTAGCGTGTATGATTGTTGGAGGAATAGGTATAATTATGCATTATTTTGCATTTACTTACAGGTATGGGGTACGTACCAGGTATATATACATATTTACAGGGTGGCTTAGAATTTGGTTACCTACCTGACAGAAAGTATCAACGCTGCTTTCCGATACATTTGCATAGCCAGGCATTAGACTCCATGTTTCCCTTATCCTATGACTTAAATTGCTTCAAATTCCGTGTGTCTAGTCATGTTGGCTCGAACATTCCTTGATATTGGCCCTATCACTCTTTAATTCTTTCACGCATTTATGACGCAGAGGTTGCCAGATTAGCAATAAGAAATAGAGTTCTCTCACTCATATAATTACCTCTCCAAAATTAGTTTTCTGCCCACAGCTAACTAAAAGACAACTGCAGAGGTTGAAGTAACTAAACTAAAGGTTTCTAAATACCCCTGATGGTAACAAAGGCTTTAAAGTATCCCCAATAGGCTCAAAATCGCGTCATATGTCGGAGAGGGTTAACTCTTTTGTCTCCCTCATCCACATAGCACATCAATAACTAAATAATTAAAACAGAAGACTGCGTGCATCACCGTATGGATATTTTGTGTTAACAAAGTTGTCTTCAGTTCAAAAGAGTATGTAATGGTTGTGAAGAGTATGTAATGGTTGTGAAGAGTATGTAATGGTTGTGAAGAGTATGTAATGGTTGTGAAGAGTATGTAATGGTTGTGAAGAGTATGTAATGGTTGTGAAGAGTATGTAATGGTTGTGAAGAGTATGTAATGGTTGTGAAGAGTATGTAATGGTTGTGAAGAGTATGTAATGGTTGTGAAGAGTATGTAATGGTTGTGAAGAGTATGTAATGGTTGTGAAGATAATGTTGGCTAAAGCATAGGATTGAACCAACAGCCTATGTTGTAAGACAGCGTTCATATTTTCTGCTAGGTTGGTAATCCAGTTCTGCGCCACCCTGTATGTAATAAATTATGTTTATGTGGGTATTAATCTTCCTTTATTTGGCTCTGTCTCGAGTTGGCCACCCCCAATAAAAAAAAAGTATGTGCCAGATAATATAGATAGAATAGATAGCTCTATATATCCTATGTATGTATGGGAATGTTTTATTGCATATGTACCGTGTTGTTGTTGTTGTTGCTGTTCCTCAGGCTGTCTGGCCGAGCAGCCCCAAGGTCCCGAGCATGGCCAAGGCCATAACCGAGCGCCCCCACAGAACCCTCCCAGCTTACCACTAATAATGCCCAGGTGACCGAAGCCACTCAGAGGCGGGGAGCTGAGGAGGGTGCGGAAACGCCCGGGAAACAAAAGCCCCACCCAAGGCCCTGTGCCCCTCAGCAATTATAAAGGGAAAGTTGAGGGGCAAAGGAAAAATGTGACGCTTTGGCTCCCAATCTGCCAGGGTTGGCAGTAAGGAGGTCAATCCACGGAAAAGACGCCGTCACTTGAGATCTAGAAAATATATAAGTAAAAGGAACAGTCAGAGTAAGCTATGGGTATGGCAGAGAACGCTCAACTATCATTCTGATAGACCAGCCCATCACCCAACCGTGTTTATCGCATATGCACCGTGTTTATCGCATATGTACGTGTTTATCGCATATGTACGTGTTTATCGCATATGTACCGTGTTTATTTATAGTTTTTATCTATATATCCTATGCATTTATTGGAGGGTTTTGTTGTTTATTTACTGAATTTATTTAACAGTATTTATTGAATACATCATTCATTGGCATTCATTAAATATTTGTCACCAAAATGTAATGAACTACCTATCAATGATATAAACAATAGATGCAAAATAAAACCAATCAGCCACCTCCCTACCTTGTTAAGCCATCACTTTTCTCCGGGTACTTATCTCAGGAACCAGTTAGTATAATAGTAACTTGTCAGAAGGTGTTGTTCCGCCGCTGCCGACAACCTGGTGGCCTGGCGTGGCTTAAGGGAGGTAACCTGCTTTTTTCTCTCTTTCTCTGGCTTGTAACCATTCGGCCCCATTCAGCCTACTATTTTAAGACGTTTATCCCCATCCAGGTGTCAATATTTTACTGGTGAGCGATAGCAATCCAGCATATTTAAAAAAAAAAAAAAAATTACAGCAGGCTAAATTTGTACATTTTTCGATAGAAAAATGTCTCCGGCGAAGCCGGGTTTCTCCATATAAAGCTGGCTCGCTATCGCTCGCCAGGAAGAAATCGACACCTAGATGGGGATAAACGTTTTAAAATAGTTGGCTAAATGGGGCCGAATGGATACAAGCCAGAGAAAGAGAGAAAAGGAGAAAAATACAAAATAAAACAGGTCACCCTCCTTAAGGGGAGGTATTTGGTTTTTCTGGGCCCCCTTTTCCGTCGTCTTTAGCCTCATTGTTTTTTTTTGTTTTTTTTTAGATAATAAGACATTCGACCCATTACCTTGACGATTTTAAGACCTTTCGCTCAATTTCTTTTCAATATTAGACTTTTCGTGCCATGTAGGTGTCGATTTTTTCCTGATGAGTGATAGCGAGCCTGTAATTTAAGAGCCAGCCTTCGGTCAGGAAATTTTTTCCACCGAAAAATGTACACATTTATCGCGAAGGCGGGTCTCGGGAGTGTTTCGTTTAGCTTTATAAAGATCTAGGGAGCAAATTAAAAATATTGATGCATAATAGTATAAACGAATGTAGAAAATAAATAAATACCCTTAAGGGGAGGTTTTTAGTTTGGTCCCTAGATATCCTTCAAGCTTAAGAATGCACCGCCTTGAGCCCCTTTCAAGATAAATGTGTACATTTTTCGGTAGAAAAATTTCCCGGCTGAAAGCCGGTTCCTCTTAAATTACAGGCTCGCTATCGCTCGCCAGGATAAAATCGACACCTAAATGGCACGAAAGGTCTTAACATTGACAGAAATGGGTTGAAAGTTCTTAAAATCGTCAAAATAATGGGGCAAGCGTCTTAAAATTGAAAAACAATGGGGCTAAACATGAGGGAGAAATGAGTCAAGAAAAAAATCCCTCAAGTGGAAATCTCCCCTTAACTCCCAGATCTTTGCTACGGCAGGAGTTTGGTAGGTTGTGGGCTGAGGAGGATATCCAGTAATTAATTGCAGTGCCGCCTGACAGTTGATAAATGGCTACCACATTGATCTGTCCATACGAATAATGCTTCGTCACTCCATAATGCATCTTCCCACCTCACATGGGCCTCATTCATTATGTGTTCGTTATATGGTGGTTGAGAACTTTGGCCACTCCATCAGGATCCACAATTTTGGAATTAAGTTTGGTAAATCAGAAGATAATTGAGATAACTGGTGGTGTGAGGGATATTACCGATATGTGCTGCATCATCATCATCATCATCACGGTGACTGGGTGGCATAAGATTGATTGATTGACTGGATGTTGATTGACTGGGTGGCATAAGATTGATTGATTGTATGTTGAAAAATCGCTAATAAAAAATCCAGGAGATTCAAGACAAGCCATTTCATTCCTCATTTTGTTTCAAAATGTATTAGTGTAGGTATAATATCATATTAAAATTGTAAATAACTAATAAATTTAATTAATAATGTTATATTTAGTAGAAATGTTAAAATATAGTAAGAACAACATAGAAGTAACAACTAGAATACTGAACTCCACTGACAACGTTATCGATCATAGTTCAAATGTATCTGTCAAATGAGAGTCAGAAGGTGAAGTGTGAATTGTGTCAAATGAGAGTCCGAAGGTGAAGTGTGAATTGTTTTACCCCATTGATTCGTAAAGATCCTTCCGAAGTTGAATACAATAATTTAATAACAGCTAGAATGAAATTATGAATAAAGTTATAGTACTGAGAGCGCTAACAAATGAGACGAGAGACAAAAGATCAAGCAAATGTTATGGTAAAGACGGAACTATATTAATTAGTTTTAGTCATGGATAATTGATAAGAGATAGTAGTAGCAAAAAGTTAGTAGCATCATTTATTCATTATTATTACTATTATTATTATTATTATTATTATTATTATTATGATGAGTATTATTTATTTATTTATTTTCGTAATGGTTAGTGCGCGGAATTTCGGTGTGAGTATCCTAGGTTCGAATCCTTGGGGTACCACATGTATTCATTAGTTTCATTGATGTCATTGATTAGGTTTATTGGTAAGTTAATTGGTGGTTTGCTGATAATAAGAATCCAGTAAGTGAGGTTGGGATTGATGAAGGAGCAATGGTCTTCAGGAGTTTGGTTTGTCTGCTCTTCTGCGTAATTACCTCGATAACTAAGTTTAGAAAGATTGTATATTATAATTATTACGATGTAAATTAATGGAATGATGATCATGTCTTGGAAGTTCTAAATGAGGTCGAAATACCACCTTTAGGACCATCTCCTTGGCAGATAGATTCATCTTCTCATATTAATAAATATTTGTTTAATATATACCATACATATCAAACGTAGTAGCACAGCAAACAAAAGATATTTGGAACATCTTTGGTGTTGAATTAAAATCTTGACAGCTTTAGTATTCATTATGACATAATATATTCAAGTATATAATCAATGATGATGGTGTTTTGTCCTATAGAGCAATGACTCAGCCCATAGAGATAATTATGTTGTGTAGTAAATGGTTAGCCTAATGGAAGGAAACTTAATCTTAAAGTGGGTCACATAATACTATATCGTATTTTAAGTTTCTTTATTTAAATAAGACATCATTATCAACTTCTTTAAGGCTGGTTTTGAATCAGTCAGTCCTCTCCTTCGTAGTACACAAATATAATGAGTTATTTTGACTAGAATAAATATGTTTAAATTCTTGGAAGTAGAATTAAACTGTATATCAATAAATGCTATATATTGTTGATCTCTTTCTGTACACCAGCCGAACCACTCCTAACACGGCCATGGTTGAGATCACCAGGTTACAACTCTATCTGAAAGCAAACAAACAAACACATATTATTTTTAATAAGCTTGGGACATTAGTTATATTGATTTGTGAATTAAATCATTGATAATGTAATGATAGCTTACGATGGATGTACACATATACTGTACAAGTGACATACGCACACACACACACACACACACACACACACACACACACACACACACACACACAAACAAATATATAGCCCCATACATTGAAACACATGATATTGCTTAAGGGGAGATTTCCACTTGAGGGATTTTTTTCTTGACTCCTTTCTCCCTCATGTTTAGCCCCATTGTTTTTCTAATTTTAAGACGTTCGCCCCCATTATTTTGACGATTTTAAGAACTTTCGACCCATTTCTGTTAATTTTAAGACCTTTCGTGCCATTTAGGTGTCGATTTTATCCTGGCGAGCGATAGCGAGCCTGTAATATAAGAGGAACCGGCTTTCAGCCGGGACATTTTTCTACCGAAAAATGTACAAATTTGTCTTGAAAGAGGGTCAAGGGGGTGATATTTTAAGATTGCTGGAGGAGTAGAAAACAAACTAAAAACCTTCCCTTACCAATTTCCACCTTTCACTCATACACTCAAATATGTAGCATCACAGACACACACACACAAATAGACACACACACACACACATACACACACACAAATATAATAACCATTATTATGACGTAACTTCAGCATAGTAGAACTCATTAACTTATTTTATTCTGGTTATTATCAGATAAATATATTATGCCTAGAAAGAATTTGTGAAGTCAAAGGGTTAATTACAATTGAGTTTACGTCTTAGATTGCAAGAGGTCCATCTTGAGCTTAATGAAATCATCTAATCTACTATCGTCCGTTAATTATAAGTCGGCAAACAATCTTGGCCATTAACCTCTATAACTCATAAACGACTAAAGTAATCCAACTATTATTTCTACCATTCAGGAAGGGTCAGCCAGGGATTAGGTGTGAAAGTGTATAGCCCGTTTTCTCCAGCCCATGAAATAGCTACAGAGGTTTAGGGTCACGATTTGTGGCCTACCTAAAATGAATCGACTATAGTATGAAGTGTTTTGTTTGCATGTGATTTGTATTATATTTATTCAGGGTGTCAATCCGGAGCAATTTGTGTTTGAAGACTTGAACAAATATGTGAAGAAACACAAGACAATTAACATGGAATAGCATTGTTTTGGCCATGTTATCAATTAACATGGAATAGCATTGTGTTGGCCATGTTATCAATTAACATGGAATAGCATTGTTTTGGCCATGTTATCAATTAACATGGAATAGCATTGTTTTGGCCATGTTATCAATTCCAAAGACATACTTTGACCTATAAACCATAATTTAATTTATATATATACAATTAGAAAGACTAAAAATAATGGAATCGGTTTTTGTTTGACACACAATTTATATGTAATATGTGGCATAAATGTGCGTATGTGCGCAGCTTAAGGATCTGTGGTACCGTAACTAAAAGGGTTGATTGAGATAGTTTGAAGCCTTATAATTGCTGAAGATCCTTCCTAAGCTGAATAAAATCGATTAGTAGTAGCCAGAATATGATGAAAAGGACATCACCGTTGCAAAATGGGTTAAAATGATCGAATATCCTTAAATCATTACATCTCATTATTGCACACGATAAGTATCGCTGGACTGGAAATCATATTAAGAGAGAGAGAGAGAGAGAGAGAAACGGACAATATATTATGACGTAGTTAACTCTTAAGAGGGGGGGGGGGGGGGGGGGGGGGGGGGGGGGGGGGGGGGGGGGGGGGGGGTGGGGGGGGGGGGGGGGGGGGGGGGGGGGGGGGGGGGGGGGGGGGGGGGGGGGGGGGGGGGGGGTGGGGGGGGGGGGGGGGGGGAGGAGTTTCTGGCCCCCCTTGTCCCTCATTTTTAGCTTCCTTAAATTTCGGATTATAAGACGTTCAGCCCAGTAGTTTGGCGATTTTAAGACTTTTCGCCCTTTATTTTTGTCTTTAAGATCTTTCGTGTCATGTAGGTGTCGATTTTTTTCCTGACAAGCGATAGCGAACCTATAATTTTACGAGGAACAGGCCTTCGTCCTGAACATTTTCCTACTGTAAAAATTTACATATTTATCTTTAAGAAGGGAAATGTTTTATTTTTTTATTTTTATTTTTTTAAGCTTGATTGAAGTCTAGGGAGGAAACTAAAATTAAAAAAAAATCGAAAATATATGAATAAGCAAATAAATACACCCATCACCTCTTCAGTATACTAAAAGGCATTAAATTACTTTATTCTGGCTATTACCTGATGATTATACTATGCCTAGAACTAGTATGTGAAGCTTACCTCTTATATTGCAAGACGTCTCTCCTAAGCTTAATGAAATCCTGTAATGCTACTAGATTGTTACTTAAGAGGCCCCCTCATATTGATGAAGGAAATATATGGATAGACTATACAAAGTAATTAATATTACCTATGTGCTGGTGTAGAGAAGGTCAGTATAAAGCTCCAGGACGTCCCTCTCAAACCACATCACCACCCACTCCGTCCACGCCACCTATAATACAGACATAACTTGTTAGTAAATAGTATTGGTGTAGAATAAATATGATACATTGATTTTATCCGTTTACAAATATATATATATATACACATCCCACCCCTACTCTGTGCAACTCTCCAACCCAAGAGTGACTTTCTTCTATTCAACACCTGAGCTCTGGAACTCTCTCCCAGAATCTGTCTTTCCCTCCTCCTATGACTTAAATTACTTCAAACTCCGTGTGTCCAGGCATTTTCACTCGAATGTCCTTTGATTTTGGCCCTGTCACTCTTTAACCTATGGGGGAGGAACTCGCTACAGGCAGTTCTGTCTTGTTTCTCCCTCACTCACATAGAGAGAAAAAAACATACGATATCATGAAGTTGATATATATTATTATTCGACTTTATCCTCATAAAGACAAATTTGTTTATATGTGTATATTAGGTTTACTGTGATCAATTCAACCCCACTTTTATTTCTGAATGAGACGTATTCCACACACAGTGTTTTATACCGTATAATTATACTGTATATGGTTCACATACTGTATATGGTTCACATACTGTATATGGTTCACATACTGTATATGGTTCACATACTGTATATGGTTCACATACTGTATATGGTTCACATACTGTATATGGTTCACATACTGTATATGGTTCACATACTGTATATGGTTCACATACTGTATATGGTTCACATACTGTATATGGTTCACATACTGTATATGGTTCACATACTGTATATGGTTCACATACTGTATATGGTTCACATACTGTATATGGTTCACATACTGTATATGGTTCACATACTGTATATGGTTCACATACTGTATACGTTTTCCAATGTTTACCTTAAAACTATATACTCATCAGTTATCACCCATTGTTATATAATAAACTATTGTTAACCTCCCTTCAGATGGTCTCTTCACAGGTTCTCTTGCGCTTGTACAGTTGGCCACATGAATTTATAATGATAATGTCGGACAGGTTGGGAGAAAGGTATCTTGATCAGGATTCGAACCCTCTCACTCCAGGTATATTTAGGAGAGGTGGGCATCGTAACCACTCGACCATACTCCGTTCATGGTCGAGTGGTTACTGCCTCTACCTCTACCAAATCTACCTGGCGTGAGCACATGAATTTGTTTCCACTCCGTGATTGTATGTATTAAAGTAAAAATAGCATGACATTACAACCCCAATTTGCTATCCATTCGTTGATTGAACATATAAATCAATGAATGCATAAGAAACTACAACCCTAATTCAACCACACCATTTGTTCTTCCATACATAATATTCCACATGGCTGGAAATTCATATTGCCAACTGTACTTCTGGCCTTGTGGTCCCTCATTATGTACCGGTGACATATTTTCTCACAACTTTCCACACTACTGTCAACTATTTTGCTTTCAAGTGAAATAATCAACCGATGAAATTTTATTTATATAAATGCATGATATATTCACATACATTAATATGTTATAATTCCCTGATAATGAATATAACTAATTAATGCTTCACATTTGCTTTACTAGGCTTGAGAGTATGTGTGTTTCAACACAGCAGCTTATGTTTCTTCTATCTATCTATCTATCTATTGCCGGACGCCTTACTCCCCTTACGAGGGTGGCCATACACAGAATGCCCCCAAGCGGACCTATTCCCTGTGAGAGGGACAACCCGAGCCAGTTTAGTGAAGGACTTACAGGATTGACCACTCAATTTAGGATCCGTCCAACTCCGAGGCCCTCTGTGTATCTTGTTAGCACTCTTTTTCTACAGTGGTGTTCGGCTAATCCATCCACTAACCTGCCTTACCCTTAGGTAAGCAGTACGGATTTGTATCAGATTTATTCCCCTAGACAGGTTGCCAACCAAGGCTGACGAGTCCCATCCACCCGGATTTGTATAAGGTTGTCTCCCCTAGATGAGTTGCCGACCAAGGCTAACGAGTCCCATCCACACACACGTAATTCACTCACGCTTTCTTTCACCCTACCCCACTTGCCCTTTCATATTCCTGTATAGAAAATGAGATGAATGAACTACATATGGAAGACATATACGTTAGTTCATAGGAAAATACTACGAAAGGGTAATGGGGAATTCTATTACGATATAATTATGCTCTAAACAGCTGTTGAGCTTACCTCAAATAGTTTACCGCCGTTTGTGTAGTTGTATCACACACACCACACACCACACTCGCCCACCCGAGGTTAGAGCAGTTCGGCCAGGGTGGTGATGTAGGTCTGAGCCAACTGGAGAGTGTCGTACTTGGACAGTTGACTGTCGTCAAACACCTGAGGCAGGACTGACCGAAGACGATCAAAAGCTATATTGAGGTTGTCCATCCTGCGTCGTTCTCTGGCGTTGGCCGCCAGCCTCCTCTTCTTCCTGACACCGTCCGTCACGTCCCTGCCTCCCCGATGCTTACGGACACCACCAGACAATTGTTTACATTTGTTTTTTCTTTGAGGTCCTGGAACACTATCAAGTCGCTGTTCTCTCTTGATTTCTATGGAGACGAGAGGTGCTGTGGAAGGGACACTGTTAGGCGACGCACTATTACACACATTGTAGTCCTCTGATTTAATCTGATCTTGGTTCAAAGGTTGACAAGGACTGGTGACTAATTCACTACTGGATAATGTTGTGGTGTCGGTGAATCTGGTGTTGGTGGCCGGGGTGGTATAGAACTGTGTATACTGATCTGGTAAACTGATGGAGGCCGCGGTGGTTTGTTGTCCGTCCTGCTGGGCCATGGTGAAGGGCGCCCAGGCGTCACTGGGGTTGGCAGGAGACACTACAGACGTAATACCAGGGGAACACAGGTGGGTGGGAGTTGGAGGTGGGTTAGAACCTGGGCTAACAGACTCGTAGTCACTATCGGGCGTGGGAGGGCGGGTAGTATAGTGGGCGGCAGTGTAGGCGTCAGTGAAGGCGTCAACCATCTGTTGGTATATGACACCAGCATCCTCCATCTTGGAAAATCACAGATCACGCTCCCGGCGGCTTGGTCACTGTCGCGCTGTCACTCTGCTCAGATAAGGGGCGAGAAACATGTGGGCACCGAGAGCGTTGAGAATATACTGATGGGCGGTGCTGTCTGCCGCCTATATATACCTGGGCAGGTGATGTGGGCGGGGCATGGCCAGCATCATACACCCTGTTGCTACTATCATCCCGGGTGCCCACAATTACCCACAACCTTCTGCTCAGCATCATACTCCCTGGTGCTACTGGCCTCCGTATGTGCCCATAATGACCAGCTATAGCTATTACCAGCAGCCCCTCAGCCCTATAGTTCACCTTTTGTTTACCCACAATTTCTCACTGCGACTATCTTGTTTTGTGAGCAGAACAAGCTTTGTTTTACTTGAAACACCCTTAAGCCCCAAACCTGGGTAGCCAAAGGTAGAAGTAGAAAGTTCCTTAGTATAAACAAATTACCCAAAAGTTATTGGTGGCCACTTCCACCCTTAACCCCTTCTGTACCGGCGACGTCTTTTTAGTATAGTCTTGCTATATTTAGAGGATTTTGTTCAGTTAAAAAAACATCTGTGGTTGTATTAATGGTTTAGTGAGATATTCGACGCCTCTTAATTGCTGGAGGCCCTTTTGAAACTGAATAAAATCAATATCCTTCACTGGGTCATCCCTATTCTAACCAGTAACTTCTATTGTCGTCAGTGGTGCTAACAACTACCAACAGCCTCTGTCCTGTGTCGCCCTGCATGGAACAGTTGGCTACATAGTCATACTACCAACAGCCTCTGTCCTGTGTCGCCCTGCATGGAACAGTTGGCTACATAGTCACACTACCAACAGCCTCTGTCCTGTGTCGCCCTGCATGGAACAGTTGGCTACATAGTCATACTACCAACAGCCTCTGTCCTGTGTCGCCCTGCATGGAACAGTTGGCTACATAGTCATACTACCAACAGCCTCTGTCCTGTGTCGCCCTGCATGGAACAGTTGGCTACATAGTCATACTACCAACAGCCTCTGTCCTGTGTCGCCCTGCATGGAACAGTTGGCTACATAGTCATACTCATTATCATACTCGGCCGATTTTAGCACACACGCACACACACACACACACACAAACACACACACACACACACACACACACACATCCACATACACATACACACACATTCACATACCACAAGCGACTGAAAAGGGGAAAATGTCTGTGCGGGAGAGAAGGATATGTGGTAGTAAATATGGTTAATTAAGATAGTTTGAAGCCTGATAATTGCTGGAGGCCCTTCCTAAGCTGAATATAACCGTATAATAATAGCCAGTATAAATTTAAATTGACAGAACTGGTGCTGAACGGGTTAAACAAAATTGCCTACCACTCATTTTGCTGTCTCGTCATTTCGTCAACCACTCATTTCGACATTTTCCTCTATGGATCCAGTTACGTTGTTTTCTATTAATGTATGATCTGCTATGGTAAGCTATACTATGTTATGTTACATATATTATGTTACCTGTTATATGTGTTCTTCTCCTGTCACCTTTTTATCCTTTCTTGTGTCTCTTGCTGATCCTCCTTACTCCTTGTGGAAGTAAGGGACGGCCATTGACTGACTGACTGACTGACCTAAAGATAAATATCAGATTTAGCATATTATATTTGTAATCTTAAGCTTTATAACTATATGTCAACTTGATTACATTATTGTTGTATCAGCTTAATATGAAAATTCAAATTCAATATAGAACTTATGTTATAAATAAAAACGTTTCCACTATATCCAGTGGCTAGCAAGCCTAGCAAAATAGTTACTGTTATGGAAAAAAAAACTATTGTCTTCACTATAATGCTTTTATTAAAGTGAGGTGAAAATCTGTATCAAGGCAGGGCTTTCTCTGTCTGCGTACTTCATAAACTCTAAATGGTAGAGTTGTCTCTTGAACAATGATATGCAAATTTAGCGTCAGGTAATACCTAAATTGATTAGTTCTATTAATTTACATATATCATATCAAATATATGTATTGCGAACTTGTATGTGTTCTTGGGCGCTTGCGTGTGCGTGTATGTGTATTTATCAATATGAGTGTGTCTGTGGGTGTGTATGTGTACATCAGTGTGTGTGTGTGTGTGTGTATGTGTGGTCCATGACTGGCGGCGCTCACCGTGACAAAGTGTCACCGTGAATCATGGGGTAATACTCATTATATATTATGTGGTCAAAATGAGGAGGACATTAAAGTATACGTCTGCCTGCGTCTATTGGGAAAGGTTAATGACCGTGAAGGCGGGGTCAGGTGGTCAATTTTACCATCAGGCGTACTTGGAGTCACAGTAATCAGCATAAGTCAAGAGTCAAATCCCAGTAAACACATATATTACAGCTGTATCCATTATTATCGAACTGAATTTGGGAATATGGTGTCTCATAACTATATAGCCAATTGATATTTAAGCTTAGCATTATTATAATGTTTCCCTGAGAGACTGCATAAAGTGCAGAGGCTGAAGTCGATTATACATATCCCACCACACTCGGCGCTATCAAGGTTCCGCGGGTTAGGATAGTCGGGAGGTCCCCAGATCGGCTTGGAAGCAAAGATACCTGCCCTTATTGCTCTACTTGGCGGGCCAACACCTTTGGCCAGAACGTTCCAAACTCTGCCCAGTACGTCCCAACACCTTTCCAAACTCTCTCTCTCAGACATTGCCATCCCACGAGCTTGGGAATCCTTTCAGTTCAAGAATACAAGCAATGGACGGTACCACCTCCAGCTTCTGTTTCCCCATTGCCAACACCTGTACCTGCCACCACCGACCGTCCAGCAGCTGCCTCACCATCATATGTTTGTTCAGAGTCCACCATCGGAGAGGTGGTTGAAGTGAAGGAGGACGAAGGAGATAGCAGAGATCGGGGTCCAGTCAGTCTCAGCCAACAAATGACCTCATAGATGAAGACAAATGAAAGCAGATAAATACAGTAGCTTCTTAGGCAGTTAAACTCTGCAAAGAATTTTGGATTTGTTCATGAGCCTGAATTGGATGGGTTATACGAGCATTCATTGAAACATGCCTTACAAATCCTATACTCAAGATGTAAGACGGTCCTAGCTAGATCATCATCATCTCCATCATCTCCTGCCTTCGCACACCTTTTACCTCACCACTTTCCCCTAACCCGCAAACATATTTATATACTGTATATACTGTATATACTGTATATACTGTATATACTGTATATATGTCTCCTCTCTTCCCTTACACTGCCCAGGCCCCCCACCCGTCAGCCAACCCCCACAATTTACCGTGGACTGCAGGTCGTTTACTTTTACAGCGACAGCGTCTGTTGGTCACCTCAGTCTGTCATTAGCGTCACAGTAATGATGGCTGTTGTGTCTACTGTTTATGATACCCCCCCCCCCCCCTCTCTCTCTCTCTCTCTCTCTCTCTCTCTCTCTCTCTCTCTCTCTCTCTCTCTCTCTCTCCCCCCTTTCTCTCTCTCTCTCTCTCTCTCTCTCTCTCTCTCTCTCTCTCTCTCTCTCTCTCTCTCTCTCTCTCTCTCTCTCTCTCTCTCTCTCTCTCTCTCAGAAATTATTGGGCTATATTAAGAGGCAATTTAAGTGTCGAAATAAGGAAATAGTCCTCACGCCTTACAACGCTCTGATACGGCCTCTCCTGGAGTATGCTGTTTAATTCTGGTCTCCAATACTCAGGAAAGATATAGAACGACTAGAAAAAGTACAAGCTAGAGCTACAAAGCTTATTCCATCGCTTTGAAGATTGAAATATGAGGACCGGTTGAGAGCTCTTGATCTCTTTCGTTTCGAGACACGCAGTCTACGAGGTCAGCTCGTTGAAGTTTTTAAAATACCTAATGTGTTTGTTAATGTGGATTGTAGCAAACTGTTTAGCCTCAATATGAATACAACACGCAGCCATAGCTGGAAATTAGAATTGAAAAGGTTCAGCACTATTATTTGTGGAAACTTTATAAGCTCGGTTCTACCTGGAGCAAACTTCCTTCCGAAGCTGTAAATAGTTCTTCAGTAGAGCAGTAGATAGTATTTTGCACTCTGTAATGAGTGTAGAGCACTACAACAATTTTTGAAACGGTATTATACAATATAATACAAATTTTGATGTGACATGTTTACAAGGAGAAACAAAAAGTCTTATAAATGAAATAGGCCTAGTAGTGAAGCAGTTAAGTGAAACAATCGTTCAAATGGTGATGCAAGCATGAAATTTGGTACAGGTATTCTTCAAAGCTCACTTTCAAAGCACATACCGCTGGCCACGCAAAAATTCAATATGGCGACCATTTTTCAAGATGGCCGACACATCTGACTGAGCCCTACTGTTATGGGTCAGTTAATTGAAAGAAAAAAAAGACATGAATACTGTCCAATCCATTTTTTTTGGCTCTAACGTGGTAAGTGAAGGTAATTTTGTCCAAAGCAGTTGCATATTAGACTTTAACTAAGATGGCGTCCAAGATGGCCGCCATTAACCCGAGGAGGCCGGATTTTTTTGGCGATTTTCGGTAGTGTTTATGGCTTAATAGCTAATCAAAGAATAAAGATAGAGAAATGAGTCATAAACCACGTGAGAGAGGTCACTTTTCTGCATTTGTCTCGTAACAAAATTCAGCTCCATAGGCCCAGTAGTTACTGAGATATTGCTTGTTTTCGTGAGGTAACTTTTCCGTGATTTTCCGTGTTTACGCACCTTTGCCATAGTGAAATTTCCTTAAACCCATTGTGTTGACATCACGGTAGTTTCGGGTGATATTGGAACTCGGTGAAATTACCGCAAAAGTACCGTGACGTAATACAAGTAAATAGCAGCCATCAGCAGGCTATTTAAAGGCTATTTAAAGCTGTGCTATTTGAATAGTGTATCGGCCTTCTGGGGTTAAAGACAAATTTTGTGATATCTTGGCTATTAGTAGAGCTAGACAAATGATTTTTTCATCTAATCCTACATTTTTGAGGTCAGAGAATTAGAAAGACTTGTCACATTATTAACTCATCAGGGTCATAAGTAACTAGACAAAGTGAAGGAAGATTATATCGTAGGAAACGGCCCAATTCACACCATTTATACATATCCATTGAGTACAAATAACATTAGTAAAAATACCATAGAATCAAAGACTCACACCTCACATTTGCAAGTGCACAGAGCTGTACAGGAGAGACCCAGCCTGTAGCACTTGCACCTGCCACGACAGTCTGATTTACAGACCACAGTTGGTCAGCTGTTCGCAACTCTTGTCTATGGGGGAGTTGGCTGTCCAGAAGACCGTGCCATTCTTCACCAACCTTCTGCCATCCCCAGTCAGCAGGACTCTCTGCTTCTGGTTGACACTGGGTTGCTTGGGCCCAAACACAACCAGACTGGAAGGCAGCTCGTCTAGTGTGCTGAAGTAGAGCTGCTCTTGTTGGTGGAATGGCCTCATAAGGCCTCTGTTTTCTGGCAAACATGTCAAGCCTGGCCTCATCCACAGTGGTAGCAGTGCTGAACCTGTCATACATCAGTATGACAAACCTCTCCAGTATCTCCAGGTCACCATCTTCCACTGTAAGAGGGTACTGGCTCAGCTTGGAGAAGACAGGGGAGGCCTCTGGACAAACATCCCATGTCTGCCAGGCAGTTTTCTTTCCCTTGTTACGGAAGGCTGAAACAGTGTCACACCCTGTGAAGGCATGAAAGAATAACATGCCTTTAGCCTTCTCCTGCCCCATACAGCGATACAGGCCATGCACACTGATCCAGCGCCGGCTTTGACCGTGACCAAATGCCACCCATAACTGCTCTAGCCCCAAACTCTGAAGGGCTGGAAAGGCACTCACTGCAATGACCACAACATCTGTATCATTTGCCTTGACCATGACGGCTTTGACCAGTCAGTTTGTCTTATGGGAAAAATGGATTTTGAAGCTGCCATTTTGCTTTCTGATTAAGGCCGAGGGTATATCCTTTTACCACCTTAACGATATTACACACACATTACTTTATGGGATACAACTAGGTTCGGGTGACCTACACCTAGCCCGATCATTCATCCAGTGCCGTGTAAGTCCCGTGTGATCTGTACACCATCCAGGTAAGTACATGAGCAAGTCATGTATAGCCCCCTTACCCTTGGCTCGGCTCTCCCGCGCTGGCACACCCTGTCAATTCAGGTGCGGCTATCTAACTCTATCTACTAACTACCAACTACTGTCTAGTAGCTAATTGATATGGGGCTGTTAGAAAGCATTTGGGACACTAAATTAAACTACACTACAACTTATAGTATAGTGCAGTAAAATAAGCTGACACTGAACCCCATGCTGAGTTGCACAGCAGCGATGTTACCAGTGTGCCCTGGTTGTGTGTTGACATCACTCTATTATATTTGCAAGATCTCATCACTGCCTCAGTCCTTACTAACAAATGTGAAAATGGCTCCATTGGATTATCTGACCCAAAGAATGTATGTGCACACCAAAAATGTATGTGCACACCAAAAATGTATGTGCACACCAAAAATGTATGTGCACACCAAAAATGTATGTGCACACCAAAAATCATGTATATATGTTCAGTAGTTGCTTAGATATGAACATATGAAATTAATGGACGCCATCTTGGATGCCATTCTAAAATTCCAATTATAGACTATGACGATGATTAAAACAGTGCTTCTCATTAATCTGGTTACCAAGAAACAGTTTTCTCTTTAAATGTTCACCAGGTAATAATTAAAAAAGAATTAAGCAATATATGGTCAGGCACGGCAGCCATCTTGAAAAATGACCACCATCTTGGATTTTCGCGTGGCCAGCGGTATTTCTGAGAAGAATGGACCTTGAAGGGTACATGTACCAAATGTCATGCTTGCATCACCATTTGAACGATTCTCCTGAAATTTGCAGTTATCTGCTCCACTATAGCGCAACATTGAAGATATTAGTAGCCCGCCAATGTTGTGGAAATCGTGAGGATTATAATCCGTAGTATTTTTATGGTACATTAAGGGGAGATATCCACTTGAGGGACTTTTTTGTTGACCCCTTTCTCTCTCATGTCTAGCCCCATTGCTTTTGAGATTTTAAGATGTTTGCCCCGTTAGTTTGACGATTTTAAGAACTTTCACCCCATTTTAAGACCTTTCGTGCCATTCAGGTGTCTATTTTATCCTGGCGAGCGATAGCGAGCCTGTAACTTAAGAGGAAACGGCCTTTGGCCGGGACATTTTTCTACCGAAAAATGTACAAATTAATCTTGAAAGGGACTCGAGGGGGTGTAATTTTAAGCTTGATGGAGGTCTAGGGAACAAACTAAATACCTCCCCTTAAAGAGTATAATTGGGATGTTATTAACCCTTCTTGGCGTGAGAAACTCTGGCGCCTTCCTCACGACTCCATAAAATGGCGTTTTTGTTTTTTCTTTGGTCTAGCCTCGTGCTACTTATTTTGTAAATACTCCAACTTGTTTACAGTCGTCATGTCTTAGGGTTTCTATATGTTCAGTTCGAGTTTGTAGATTAAGAAATAGTGTGTAGTAGGCTATAGCTTGTATAGCTTTGGGCATGTGTACGAGTAGTTTTTACCCTTATATAAACTTCACATTCCCACATATCTTCAGTCCACTCGCACATACATTAAAAATTACCTATAAGGTTCATATGTACATAGTGTCTCCCCCTCACTTTCATGTTGATTCATCCTTACTCACTGAATATATATATATATATATATATTGTATATGTGTGTGTGTGTGTGTGTGTGTGTGTGTGTGTGTGTGTGTGTGTGTAGTAAAACTCGCTAGGAAAATTTAAACAATGGAACACCAAGCTTTCGTCTATTCTCTCAAGACATCTTCAGGGCCAATAACATAGTCGTTAGTGATTAAATTATAGAAGTGATACATGCCCAAAACATTAATTATAGAAGTGATACATGCCCAAAACATCAATTATAGAAGTGATACATGCCCAAAACATTAATTATAGAAGTGATACATGCCCAAAACATTAATTATAGAAGTGATACATGCCCAAAACATTAATTTACCAGGTATAGGTTATAAAATGGTATGCCAATTGTTATAACGGAATGCTTGTATACAGCCGTACAAGTCTCGGTTACATGTATTACATGCCATTGCTATTTTAGAGCTGTTGCACCTGTGATGATCACCAACACCCTTCCTGCACACTAAATACCCCCTGTCCGGCAAAAAAGGTATAATTTGATGATATTAGCACCGATGGCCGTTGATAAAGTCTGGCGCATCACAGCTTCAGTGATCGGGTGGTGATAACACCTTTATGGCTGGTGATAACAGGAACACTGACAGATACCGCCTGCCTCACCGGCGAGGGATAAACCTACTACAACACGTACAGTCAACAAATATATACTACACAAAGGAATACAAACAGCAACTGAGCGACTGGTCCAGATGAGGCTGCTCGGTTTTAAGTAACTGATGATATAGCACATATAAGCACAACTCTATATACTTTACTTCACTTATTCAACTATGAAATTTACTAGGTGTGTTTATTGTTATTGCATGCATATTTCTAGACGTATTTGAAGAACGATCATGTCTCACCTTTCAAATATTAAAGTTCATTTATTGTAAAATATCCCGTACAAATGGCTTCAAATTAGATAACTTCCGCTTTAAAAAATACATATATTAGCATTGGGTTGGAAATAGGTTGGTGGGTATGTGGAATAAATTGCGTAGTACTTTAATCAGATCCGTAACAGTGACAAAATTTAAACGTAATTTTGGATCGTCATATTAGTTATATGTATTGGGTGTTAAAGGGATCTGCCTCATGTGGGCCGGTAGCCCTCTGCAGATTTCCGTGTTCGTTCTTATGTTAACTTCTTGTGGCAGCTTATTCCAATTGTTCACGATGTGCCTGAAAGATAAATGCTTAGCTTGATATGACTTGAATCGCTGTCCAACAATCTTAAAACCATTTCTCCTTTTGCAATTTGACTGGTCAACTGTGAAAGACTTGTGAACATCTATATTAACATGACCCTTGGAGATTTTGCATACTTCAATTAAGTCTCCCCTCATTCTGCCCTTTGTCAGCGTAAACATGTTGAGCTCTTTAAGCCACTGCTCATTTGGTGTATGTCTTATGGTTAATAATGGTTCATAACGGAATGTCCTATGGTCTGTACTCCTCAAAGTGCACTAGATCTCTACCTTCTACTCTACCAATCAATCTATGAATTTATGTAACATTCGCGGCCTTTCCTCTCTGTAGAACAAGATTCCCCACGCAACTCGGGTTATAGAGATTTAATTTTAATTCTCGCCCAGCCAAAACACGAGAGTCATTAATATCAAGTATATTTCACAAATACCACGAGATAATAAATTAAACAAATTCTGTATGGTATCCTGGAGTATGGATCCTGAGACTTGTGCATTAATTGATATACATTCTCCAAGTAGGATTTCCCTTCTCCATAATATAAATAGGAACAGTTTAAAAATCCTTTATCACTCATTGATGTAGTTGATCAAAAGCTTGGACACTCGTTCTGAATGTCGGAGGTTCGATCCCGACAGGGAGTATTTAAATATATATATACACTATACAGGGTGGTGCAAAAGTAGGTTGACAGTCGCCATTACCATTTACCATATATTACTGCAGGCAACCTACTTTTGCACCACCCATAAATATATATATATATATATATATATATGTGTGATTGGATTTTTTTTTTTTTTAATCTCCTGCTACTCCTCCAGAACTTGAGGAGGGTCACTAAAGTTTCACCAGGTTGACATACTGTGATTGTGTACTCAAATGAGCTTACCCTTGATTTCGTAGCTGGTCTATGACCAACAACACCAACCCAACTCAAATTCTTTATCGATAGCTATATCGCTGCTGGCCACATGTTTATGTTCTAACACAGCCAATCCAACTAATCAGGCCACTTCATATTAATTACCAACTAATACAACGTTTTCCATTTACTTCATATTAATTACCAACTAATACAACGTTTTCCATTTACTTCATATTAATTTCCAACTAATACAACGTTTTCCATTTACTTCATATTAATGACCAACTAATACAACGTTTTCCATTTACTTCATATTAATTACCAACTAATACAACGTTTTCCATTTACTTCATATTAATTACCAACTAATACAACGTTTTCCATTTACTTCATCCTATGACTTATACTGCTTCATGTTCCGTATGTCCAGACAATTTGTCTCTACCATTCCTTCGAATTTGGCTCGGTATCCCTCTTTCAGCTTTTGGGGAGGCACTTGTTACAGGCAGCATTGCCTTTTGTATCCTTAATTCATATAGAACAAAAACCGTGGTAAGACAAAGAATCTTTATATTTACTTAAACGGATACCGATCCTGCCGTTGACTAATGCCATAGCATTATATTGTCAACAATGCATGCTATAGTGTACCTGTTAACTACATAACATGTATATATAAATAATTAGGCTTGGCACAGGGTTGTAGAAACAGGTCAGAGAGTCAAGCATTGGTGATTTGCTTTACCCATTCAGTCACAGACTTCAATGCAATTCCAAACTTCTCACTCTAAGAAAAATGCTTTGTGACGAATGAATCTACTGCAATAAAGAACATACTAAGTCAATAGTGAAACACATAATGCACCAAATGAATCCACCGACTCTCCAAAACTTCGGTAATACGCTCTTGGGATGACCGTGGCGCCATTGCAACGCGGCCCCATTGATAAAACGGCCCTTTTGGTTGGCAGCCAGTCTTACTTTGACTAATAAAGCTTGGGATAGGTTATGATAGTGTAAACTAGTATAGACTTAACATACTTTAGGTTACGGTTGGTTGGCAAGATTAACTTTTACACAGGCGAGGCTAGAAATTCGAGGGGCAAATATGTTTGTGAATATACCGTAAGTCAATCCCCCGACGCCGTATATATAATGACTACCATCCAACCCCTCCACCAATGCCTTCCACCAGACCCCCTAATAACCCGTGACTGTCCAGCCGCCCTTTGGTCCCCACCGCCACCACCGATAGAATTGTCCACTCGCTGTTTTGTGTCCGGCTGGCTGCGTTTCTGATCCGGGAAGACCAATGTTTAGGAACTTTATCCCTTACGCGATTTGGGTGATTAAGTTAGTATGATATTTGATATACCTTAATATGATTCCGATACGATTGCAGAATAGCTCTTATACTAAACTAAAGTATAATAGCGTCCAAATCACGATAAGATTAGCTTTAAAATAACTGAAAAACTTTCGGAATGCCCTCTAATACTCCTAGTGTTACTTAATGTTGTTGTCAGTGCATATGCTATCAATTTACAACTATTGACTACCAAACATTTCCAAACTAAGCATTCTATATATATAATGATATGCTTATATTACTATATCTAACGGTTTATTATATGAATATTGAATGATATTGGTAGTTGTTCAATTTGTGCTTACCAAATAGTGGATATAGGCCGCGTATAAGAGGTCCGCCATGAGCTCCGTCCACCTTAATTAACCGCCTGAATGAAGGTCTGGGGTGTGTTCACTGGCCAATTTACCCACAAGCCGTACAGTCACTTACAAACATTAGTGGACCCTATGTTTTTATTGTTGCATAATATATATCTCTGGATATACTTTTGGATGAAACTTGCTTTTCAATAATAATTATATATATAGTTTTGTAGTTGATGCACAGATAATTAATATTCATAAATTCGTTGCCAAACATATACTTCCATAATTAGAAATGGATGAGATCCACATATTTTCAAACAATCTACTTAATAGTGTGGAAAGGTAAACGTATTAAATATAGATAAACAGAACCCTGGGAACAACCTTTATAAACACGGAAGCGAGAAACAGCAGGGAAGAGATTAGTAGATTATACATGACTACACTACTAGAGAGAGAGAGAGAGAGAGAGAGAGAGAGAGAGAGAGCGAGAGCGAGAGAGACTTTTTCATTAATGACGATCATATCGTAACTTTTCCGAAATTGACTACTATTTAGTTGTCCTATATTAAAAGTAATGACATCTAATAGTTACGTTGCATCCATTGAGACGGTAGTAAATGGTAATAATGAGATGGCTTTTGTTCTCAAATCACTATTATTCTACGAGAGATGCTTTCGATTAAATAAGATTAATTATAAAATTGATTAGAGCAATAACTCATGAAGCTCATCTTAAAGCTTAAGAACATCGGTACGTAGGAACAGGAAAAGAATAGTAATAATGTGGTTAACTAAAGAAAAAAGTCTCTGCAGAAAATAAATCCTTGTCAACACTTGTTCTGAGCACTGAATAGGTCTGGTTGAGTGTACGATTCTGTAGTTCATATTATGCTAGTAGAGAAGTATATGTGTTCTGCAAGCACCGTCAAACCATATGCATATGGACATACGTTCACACAGACTTGTACCATGTTTATTGAGTGTACTGCAGTTGTTGTTCCAGTTATTGTATTATACCTTGTGAAGGTGAAGAGGTCTTATAAACCCCCACGACCATATGTGTTACAATATTTAGACCACCCACCTTCCTCTCTGCTGTTCTGATGACTGGTAAACATTTGGCGTAACTCGTCATCGTGGCAGACCGGACACTTTTACAAGATTTAAGGCCACAAATAGACCACTTAGGCCTACTTTGGGTGACCGTGGGCAGGCCTAGGCGGACTGCACCTCAGGCGGGCACGAGCTATAATCCAGGTGGGGTTTTATTTACTTACGTTTTTCTTCCACGATATCAGGTTGGAGGAGGAGTAGATAAATTCACAGATGGCAACAAGATATATTAATAGATTTATTTAGTCCCCACGCAAGAGCATGAATGGCCATTCACTGATTTACCTATAATATGTTTTGACTTCAATTAATTAGTCAGTTAATCAGTCAGTAGCCAATCCATAAATCATTTGAAAGTGGTAAGTACGAAATATCAATCAATCAAGGAAGTTTACAAAGTGTGTTGAGCAAATCTGTTACTGTCGCTGTTACTGTCGCTATTTGGTGGAGTTTGTGTTTTGTGAGAAAGTGTACGCCATTAACCCCTTCTGTACCGGCGACGTCTTTGTAATTTTATTCTGGCTGCTACTAGACGATTATATTCAGCTTCAAAAGGACCTCTAACAATTAACAGGCTTCGAACTATCTCACTTAACTCTTTTTTTACTACAAACAGGTACTTCATAAACTGCACATAATCGTCTAAATAAAGCAAGAATATAATAATAATGACGTCGCTGGTACAGAAGGGATTTAACGATGTGTCTATGGCAGGAGGTCAACGGGTCCAATTATATTTACCACGTAGTGAATTACGATATCTAAGGTATACGTAAAATCAGAGAAGTTTCAGGAGAACCCCGGGAAACCCTCTGGCTCAAGCAAAGACTAGGAATGGCTATCCTCCGGGGCAATGCCACCAGCGTCATGAGCTCAGTACGACTGGGCCATGCCACGAGTGAGGCCCGGGCAGGAGTGGGTATCCGTAGTCTTTCCACGGGTAGGGTATAAAAATCAACTTTATTTTTATTTAACATGTTTGATGTACATAAATAAAAGGGGATGTGTCGGATGGTTGAAAGCCACAGTTGCTCGCGCGTTTGGGGCTAGCAACACGTATTATGAAAAACATGTCTAATCATACAATTCACTGTCTCTCACTTCACTCACTAACCCCCGTAATTTACCGGAGGATAACAGGTTTTTCACAATACGTAGACGGAGGTCTTTAAAAAAAAGAAAAAAAAAGGCATACGTATGATTAGACTCAAACTTTGGTGGTTGTCTGTGATAACTGGTGAGTAAATGAAGTACACCTTGACAGTTTAGTGTGGTTTATATAAAGTAACTAATTACAGGCATTTGGTTGTCTTGTAGGTTAAGATATCAATGAGCATAATACACAACCGCATTTACTTCGCGTGAGAGAAACTGAGGCACAATAATTAGGTATTTACTAATAGTGATTGCCAGTTTGAAGATAACATTTATTTAGAGTGTTATTGGGAGATAAGGCGATGATTGTGTATTGTCACACCAAGACAATCTCAACTAATTATATTTATATTTAAGGACTATTAATTTTAAACAGATTCGTTGAAATATTGAATCATGCTAAAAGTAATTGAAACCTATACAGGCAGCCTAAACCCGTAGAGGAGGTCCTTAACCGAATTATGGAAGCAGATCTGATACAAATTATTAGGGTTAGATCACTTGCTCTGTGTGCATTGAACCAAACCTCTCCATAGTATGTGGACGATTCTTCGCTTGATTTGTCCTTTTATTTTGTGTATTATCAATGGAAAGAATAATACAGAAATATCAATACACAAATGGACAAACCATAATACTGAGTGTTTTAATCGTGTATGATGCTGCCCCCCCAATATGGATAGATAAACCGAAGAACACTGTTTATGCTTACCATGTTTTTTTTAACTGAGCAAAAGCGGTCTAATAATAGCCAGAAATATAGCTTAAAAGAACGGCACAGGTACTGAACGGTGTTAAGACAATATGAAAGAACCAGGTCGTCTGCTAAGGGTATATCAACTGAAGCGCATATTTCCTCAAAAACAACATTTCAGCAACTCTATTAATATCTGACTAAAATGTGTTTTATAAATAACGTGTAGCACATAAACTACAGTATATATCATTAAAGTAAAGATCTCGATACCACGCAAAATTATAGTCCTACAGAATTTCCAGGACAACTAAAGATGCAGCTGAAAGGTTACTGAACAAAATACTTGCATGAATCAGCCTTAGGGGAGCAGAGCAGGACGACACGGCTCTCAGGGAGGACCCCGGCTTTATAGTTAAGTGTTTTAATTGGTCTTAATTATTAGTGGAGGGGATCCAACACAAAAAAGCCAAGTTAGAGCATTAATTATGCGAACACAGAGGGAAGGAAAGCCGATGGCCGCCGTGAGAGTCTTCTTGCCGCGGTCGCTGGGGAGGGAGTCACGCCGAGAGCTTTTTCTAAGCACATTTTAGATGAAAGCTTACGAATTAAAATTGCCATTAGAATTGCACACAAATACTATTCTGTTTTAATCTATCTGTTGATACTTATTGTAGGACATGAATAAATTAGCCTAACTTGTTGTCATAATTAAAGCTGCCCATCTAATTTGGCCTGGGTTAAGGGGACGATCTCCACTTAAGGGATTTTTTTCTTGACCCCCTTTCTCCCTCATGTTTAGCCCATTGCTTTTGATATTATATAAACGTTTTGCCCCCATTAGTTTAGCGGAGATTTTAAGAAACTGATTTCACCCCATATTAAGACCTTTCGTGCCATTCAGTGTCAATGTAATCCTGGCGAACGATAGCCAGCTTGTAAGTAAGAGGAACCGGCCTTCGGCCGGGACTTTTATCTACCGAAAAGGGTTGTACAAATATATCTTGAAAGGGGAGGACTTCAAGGGAGGTGTAATTGTTACAGCTAGCTGTGAATGAAAGGATCTAGGGCAAACAAACTAAATACCTCCCCTTAAGGCTCTCATGTGAAAACCGTTTTTACAATATGACCAGCCAAGCGTTGTTTGTCTCTTATTCGCCTCACAAATTCTTTCGCCTGCATCATGACTCTGAAATCCGCGAATTAGGAATATATTATAAGGCTAGGTTTAAAATATACTTCAGATAAGTTTAAAAGTCCAATATATTGTATGTTGGTATAATCTGCTAGGCTTGGCGATAGTTTAGGTTAGATTATGTTAGGATAGGTTATATAGGAGGATATATTTGATAGGTTATATAGGATATATTTGATAGGTTATATAGGTTATATTTGATCGTTGCAATTCTAAGCTATACTAGGCTAAGTTAGGTGTGGGCGAAAGTACCCTCCAAATGGGAACGAAATAATTGTGTGCGAAAATACCTGAGGGTTATCAACTACATAATTATCAGAAGCCGACAGCATCAAGGTACTCGTTACTGAACCCTCTAATTCATTCATGACTGAGGGTTCAATTGCTTTTCTTGGCTCTCACCTCATAATCTGCTTGAACTATTGTGCTATTTGAGTGCTGTTGTGTCCAGGGCATGTAGCTGATTATTATAAATATTGTTGGTCGATACCGTGTAATTTAGATACATGCAATGAGATTAATTATACTCCCATCTACCGGTTTAATATTTTATTCAGTGTCCCTACTCACTGCTGTTTCATCCTCTTGTCTTGATAATGTTAATGTTAGTGCGCTGGATTTCGGTGTGAATATCCTCGGTTCGAAGCCTGGCGAGTACCACATTGTACTCGTTAATTTCATGGATATAATTAGTTAGGGTATATTTGTTATTTGAGCAAGTGATTGGTTGAGCTAATGATATAAATTGGTTGGATGAAAATATTATGATGGTTGAACTGCGTGTGTGGTGTGTTAAAATGTGTTTTTTACAACACACACACATTCATTCACTTTTACAATCTAAAACATGAGTCTGTTTCTTTCATCTTTGTTAAACCTAATAATAGACCAAGGCACGTTGTCATCAAAGAAGTAGAGGTATCAGAACACATATTCGTCTATAAGAGAAAGAGCGACAAAAAAAAAAAACAGAGATATAAGAGACTACATTGCGTTCCACGTGGCTAATATGATATTTACTAATAAGTACATTTATAGCCTAACAATAAAGTAACATTATTGATATTGATGGTTCGAAGGAGAACATATGAGGCGAATTGAATGAGTGAGAGAATAAAAGGGTTGGAGGGAAAAATTAAGAGATAATATAGAAGAAGAGAGCATGTTGTGTGACGACTGAGAGGAGGGGAGGGTGGAGACAGGAAGTACAGGTGCCCAGATGGTCCAGTAGGAGGGTAAAGGTGGATTGGTGCTGTAAGGAGAAGTGGCTCAATATGGAATACAGGATACACATTATGTTATTACATAGAAATTGTGCCAACAATAACAAATCGCTGCGTGAACATTGGGAAAGTATATTGTTTTTATTAGAAATGAAAACGGTAAAGAGGAAAGACCTAAATCTGACGACTTCGTCTTCTTAATTCTTAATAACCATTTGAGAAATTGAGTTAAATAAGAAATTGCGATGGATGAAAGGAATAGAGCAAACGGAATAAGGTTAATCTATTAAAAGATGACATATAAGAAAGAGATAAATTAGGGAAAGGGGAGGAAACTAAACAATGCATGGAAAAATAAGAGACGACAGATGGGTTAGACTGAAAAAATTTACAGGATAACAAAAAAGTAGAATGGACAAATAGAGGAGAAATAGGAAGTAGATGGATAGATAAAGATATAATAAGTAGATACAGAGGTTGTATACAGTAGATTAGACACAGTCAGTGGTGGGGAAGGTACGATAATTAATCTGCCACTACAACCAACCAGAGGGTAGCCACTGCCATATCTCAGTGTGGAACGGAAACAGGTGA
>CM064573.1:64653400-64928865 GCA_032716605.1 Paralithodes platypus
ACCATTTATACATATCCATTGAGTACAAATAACATTAGTAAAAATACCATAGAATCAAAGACTCACACCTCACATTTGCAAGTGCACAGAGCTGTACAGGAGAGACCCAGCCTGTAGCACTTGCACCTGCCACGACAGTCTGATTTACAGCCACAGTTGGTCAGCTGTTCGCAACTCTTGTCTATGGGGGAGTTGGCTGTCCAGAAGACGTGCCATTCTTCACCAACCTTCTGCCATCCCCAGTCAGCAGGACTCTCTGCTTCTGGTTGACACTGGGTTGCTTGGGCCCAAACACAACCAGACTGGAAGGCAGCTCGTCTAGTGTGCTGAAGTAGAGCTGCTCTTGTTGGTGGAATGGCCTCATAAGGCCTCTGTTTTCTGGCAAACATGTCAAGCCTGGCCTCATCCACAGTGGTAGCAGTGCTGAACCTGTCATACATCAGTATGACAAACCTCTCCAGTATCTCCAGGTCACCATCTTCCACTGTAAGAGGGTACTGGCTCAGCTTGGAGAAGACAGGGGAGGCCTCTGGACAAACATCCCATGTCTGCCAGGCAGTTTTCTTTCCCTTGTTACGGAAGGCTGAAACAGTGTCACACCCTGTGAAGGCATGAAAGAATAACATGCCTTTAGCCTTCTCCTGCCCCATACAGCGATACAGGCCATGCACACTGATCCAGCGCCGGCTTTGACCGTGACCAAATGCCACCCATAACTGCTCTAGCCCCAAACTCTGAAGGGCTGGAAAGGCACTCACTGCAATGACCACAACATCTGTATCATTTGCCTTGACCATGACGGCTTTGACCAGTCAGTTTGTCTTATGGGAAAAATGGATTTTGAAGCTGCCATTTTGCTTTCTGATTAAGGCCGAGGGTATATCCTTTTACCACTTTAACGATATTACACACACATTACTTTATGGGATACAACTAGGTTCGGGTGACCTACACCTAGCCCGATCATTCATCCAGTGCCGTGTAAGTCCCGTGTGATCTGTACACCATCCAGGTAAGTAAATGAGCAAGTCATGTATAGCCCCCTTACCCTTGGCTCGGCTCTCCCGCGCTGGCACACCCTGTCAATTCAGGTGCGGCTATCTAACTCTATCTACTAACTACCAACTACTGTCTAGTAGCTAATTGATATGGGGCTGTTAGAAAGCATTTGGGACACTAAATTAAACTACACTACAACTTATAGTATAGTGCAGTAAAATAAGCTGACACTGAACCCCATGCTGAGTTGCACAGCAGCGATGTTACCAGTGTGCCCTGGTTGTGTGTTGACATCACTCTATTATATTTGCAAGATCTCATCACTGCCTCAGTCCTTACTAACAAATGTGAAAATGGCTCCATTGGATTATCTGACCCAAAGAATGTATGTGCACACCAAAAATCATGTATGTGCACACCAAAAATCATGTATATATGAACTGCTTAGATATGAACATATGAAATTAATGGACGCCATCTTGGATGCCATTCTAAAATTCCAATTATAGACTATGACGATGATTAAAACAGTGCTTCTCATTAATCTGGTTAGCAAGAAACAGTTTTCTCTTTAAATGTTCACCAGGTAATAATTAAAAAAGAATTAAGCAATATATGGTCAGGCACGGCAGCCATCTTGAAAAATGACCACCATCTTGGATTTTCGCGTGGCCAGCGGTATTTCTGAGAAGAATGGACCTTGAAGGGTACATGTACCAAATTTCATGCTTGCATCACCATTTGAACGATTCTCCTGAAATTTGCAGTTATCTGCTCCACTATAGCGCAACATTGAAGATATTAGTAGCCCGCCAATGTTGTGGAAATCGTGAGGATTATAATCCGTAGTATTTTTATGGTACATTAAGGGGAGATATCCACTTGAGGGACTTTTTTGTTGACCCCTTTCTCTCTCATGTCTAGCCCCATTGCTTTTGAGATTTTAAGATGTTTGCCCCGTTAGTTTGACGATTTTAAGAACTTTCACCCCATTTTAAGACCTTTCGTGCCATTCAGGTGTCTATTTTATCCTGGCGAGCGATAGCGAGCCTGTAACTTAAGAGGAAACGGCCTTTGGCCGGGACATTTTTCTACCGAAAAATGTACAAATTAATCTTGAAAGGGACTCGAGGGGGTGTAATTTTAAGCTTGATGGAGGTCTAGGGAACAAACTAAATACCTCCCCTTAAAGAGTATAATTGGGATGTTATTAACCCTTCTTGGCGTGAGAAACTCTGGCGCCTTCCTCACGACTCCATAAAATGGCGTTTTTGTTTTTTCTTTGGTCTAGCCTCGTGCTACTTATTTTGTAAATACTCCAACTTGTTTACAGTCTTAATGTCTTAGGGTTTCTATATGTTCAGTTCGAGTTTGTAGATTAAGAAATAGTGTGTAGTAGGCTATAGCTTGTATAGCTTTGGGCATGTGTACGAGTAGTTTTTACCCTTATATAAACTTCACATTCCCACATATCTTCAGTCCACTCGCACATACATTAAAAATTACCTATAAGGTTCATATGTACATAGTGTCTCCCCCTCACTTTCATGTTGATTCATCCTTACTCACTGAATATATATATATATATATATATATATATATATATATATATATATATTGTATATGTGTGTGTGTGTGTGTGTGTGTGTGTGTGTGTGTGTGTGTGTGTGTGTGTGTGTAGTAAAACTCGCTAGGAAAATTTAAACAATGGAACACCAAGCTTTCGTCTATTCTCTCAAGACATCTTCAGGGCCAATAACATAAGTCGTTAGTGATTAAATTATAGAAGTGATACATGCCCAAAACATTAATTATAGAAGTGATACATAGAAGTGATACATGCCCAAAACATTAATTATAGAAGTGATACATGCCCAAAACATTAATTATAGAAGTGATACATGCCCAAAACATTAATTTACCAGGTATAGGTTATAAAATGGTATGCCAATTGTTATAACGGAATGCTTGTATACAGCCGTACAAGTCTCGGTTACATGTATTACATGCCATTGCTATTTTAGAGCTGCTGCACCTGTGATGATCACCAACACCCTTCCTGCACACTAAATACCCCCTGTCCGGCAAAAAAGGTATAATTTGATGATATTAGCACCGATGGCCGTTGATAAAGTCTGGCGCATCACAGCTTTAGTGATCGGGTGGTGATAACACCTTTATGGCTGGTGATAACAGGAACACTGACAGATACCGCCTGCCTCACCGGCGAGGGATAAACCTACTACAACACGTACAGTCAACAAATATATACTACACAAAGGAATACAAACAGCAACTGAGCGACTGGTCCAGATGAGGCTGCTCGGTTTTAAGTAACTGATGATATAGCATATAAATTATAAGCACAACTCTATATACTTTACTTCACTTATTCAACTATGAAATTTACTAGGTGTGTTTATTGTTGTTGTATTCATATTTCTAGACTTATTTGAAGAACGATCAAGTCTCACCTTTCAAATATTAAAGTTCATTTATTGTAAAATATCCGGTACAAATGGCTTCAAATTAGATAACTTCCGCTTTAAAAAATACATATATTAGCATTGGGTTGGAAATAGGTTGGTGGGTATGTGGAATAAATTGCGTAGTACTTTAATCAGATCCGTAACAGTGACAAAATTTAAACGTAATTTTGGATCGTCATATTAGTTATATGTATTGGGTGTTAAAGGGATCTGCCTCATGTGGGCCGGCAGCCCTCTGCAGATTTCCGTGTTCGTTCTTATGTTAACTTCTTGTAGCAGCTTATTCCAATTGTTCAAGATGTGCCTGAAAGATAAATGCTTAGCTTGATATGACTTGAATCGCTGTCCAACAATCTTAAAACCATTTCTCCTTTTGCAATTTGACTGGTCAACTGTGAAAGACTTGTGAACATCTATATTAACATGACCCTTGGAGATTTTGCATACTTCAATTAAGTCTCCCCTCATTCTGCCCTTTGTCAGCGTAAACATGTTCAGCTCTTTAAGCCACTCCTCATTTGGTGTATGTCTTATGGTTAATAATGGTTCATAACGGAATGTCCTATGGTCTGTACTCCTCAAAGTGCACTAGATCTCTACCTTCTACTCTACCAATCAATCTATGAATTTATGTAACATTCGCGGCCTTTCCTCTCTGTAGAACAAGATTCCCCACGCAACTCGGGTTATAGAGATTTAATTTTAATTCTCGCCCAGCCAAAACACGAGAGTCATTAATATCAAGTATATCTCACAAATACACACGAGATAATAAATTAAACAAAATCCTGTATGGTATCCTGGAGTATGGATCCTGAGACTTGTGCATTAATTGATATACATTCTCCAAGTAGGATTTCCCTTCTCCATAATATAAATAGGAACAGTTTAAAAATCCTTTATCACTCATTGATGTAGTTGATCAAAAGCTTGGACACTCGTTCTGAATGTCGGAGGTTCGATCCCGACAGGGAGTATTTAAATATATATATACACTATACAGGGTGGTGCAAATGTAGGTTGACAGTCGCCATTACCATTTACCATATATTACTGCAGGCAACCTACTTTTGCACCACCCATAAATATATATATATATATATATATATATATATATATATATGTGATTGGATTTTTTTTTTTTTAATCTCCTGCTACTCCTCCAGAACTTGAGGAGGGTCACTAAAGTTTCACCAGGTTGACATACTGTGATTGTGTACTCAAATGAGCTTACCCTTGATTTCGTAGCTGGTCTATGACCAACAACACCAACCCAACTCAAATTCTTTATCGATAGATATATCGCTGCTGGCCACATGTTTATGTTCTAACACAGCCAATCCAACTAATCAGGCCACTTCATATTAATCCAACTAATACAACGTTTTCCATTTACTTCATATTAATTACCAACTAATACAACGTTTTCCATTTACTTCATATTAATGACCAACTAATACAACGTTTTCCATTTACTTCATATTAATTACCAACTAATACAACGTTTTCCATTTACTTCATATTAATTACCAACTAATACAACGTTTTCCATTTACTTCATCCTATGACTTATACTGCTTCATGTTCCGTATGTCCAGACAATTTGTCTCTACCATTCCTTCGAATTTGGCTCGGTATCCCTCTTTCAGCTTTTGGGGAGGCACTTGTTACAGGCAGCATTGCCTTTTGTATCCTTAATTCATATAGAACAAAAACCGTGGTAAGACAAAGAATCTTTATATTTACTTAAACGGATACCGATCCTGCCGTTGACTAATGCCATAGCATTATATTGTCAACAATGCATGCTATAGTGTACCTGTTAACTACATAACATTTATATATAAATAATTAGGCTTGGCACAGGGTTGTAGAAACAGGTCAGAGAGTCAAGCATTGGTGATTTGCTTTACCCATTCAGTCACAGACTTCAATGCAATTCCAAACTTCTCACTCTAAGAAAAATGCTTTGTGACGAATGAATCTACTGCAATAAAGAACATACTAAGTCAATAGTGAAACACATAATGAACCAAATGAATCCACCGACTCTCCAAAACTTCGGTAATACGCTCTTGGGATGACCGTGGCGCCATTGGAACGCGGCCCTTTTGGTTGGCAGCCAGTCTTACTTTGACTAATAAAGCTTGGGATAGGTTATGATAGTGTAAACTAGAGTAGACTTAACATACTTTAGGTTACGGTTGGCAAGATTAACTTTTACACAGGCGAGGCTAGAAATTCGAGGGGCAAATATGTTTGTGAATATACCGTAAGTCAATCCCCCGACGCCGTATATATAATGACTACCATCCAACCCCTCCACCAATGCCTTCCACCAGACCCCCTAATAACCCGTGACTGTCCAGCCGCCCTTTGGTCCCCACCGCCACCACCGATAGAATTGTCCACTCACTGTTTTGTGTCCGGCTGGCTGCGTTTCTGATCCGGGAAGACCAATGTTTAGGAACTTTATCCCTTACGCGATTTGGGTGATTAAGTTAGTATGATATTTGATATACCTTAATATGATTCCGATACGATTGCCGAATAGCTCTTATACTAAACTAAAGTATAATAGCGTCCAAATCACGATAAGATTAGCTTTAAAATAACTGAAAAACTTTCGGAATGCCCTCTAATACCCCTAGTGTTACTTAATGTTGTTGTCCGTGCATATGCTATCAATTTACAACTATTGACTATCAAACATTTCCAAACTAAGCATTCTATATATATAATTATATGCTTATATTACTATATCTAACGGTTTATTATATGAATATTGAATGATATTGGTAGTTGTTCAATTTGTGCTTACCAAATAGTGGATATAGGCCGCGTATAAGAGGTCCGCCATGAGCTCCGTCCACCTTAATTAACCGCCTGAATGAAGGTCTGGGGTGTGTTCACTGGTCAATTTACCCACAAGCCGTACAGTCACTTACAAACATTGGTGGACCCTATGTTTTTATTTTTGCATATATATCCCTGGATAGGCTTTTGGATGAAACTTGCTTTTCAATAATAATTATATATAATTTGTAGTTGATGCACAGATAATTAATATTCATAAATTCGTTGCCAAACATATACTTCCATAATTAGAAATGGATGAGATCCACATATTTTCAAACAATCTACTTAATAGTGTGGAAAGGTAAACGTATTAAATATAGATAAACAGAACCCTGGGAACAACCTTTATAAACACGGAAGCGAGAAACAGCAGGGAAGAGATTAGTAGATTATACATGACTACACTACTAGAGAGAGAGAGAGAGAGAGAGAGAGAGAGAGAGAGAGAGAGAGAGAGAGAGAGAGAGAGAGAGAGACTTTTTCATTAATGACGATCATATCGTAACTTTTCCGAAGTTGACTACTATTTAGTTTTCCTATATTAAAAGTAATGACATCTAATAGTTACGTTGCATCCATTGAGACGGTAGTAAATGGTAATAATGAGATGGCTTTTGTTCTCAAATCACTATTATTCTACGAGAGATGCTTTCGATTAAATAAGATTAATTATAAAATTGATTAGAGCAATAACTCATGAAGCTCATCTTAAAGCTTAAGAACATCGGTAGTAGGAACAGGAAAGAAAAGTAATAATGTGGTTAACTAAAGAAAAAAGTCTCTGCAGAAAATAAATCCTTGTCAACACTTGTTCTGAGCACTGAATAGGTCTGGTTGAGTGTACGATTCTGTAGTTCATATTATGTAGTAGAGAAGTATATGTGTTCTGCAAGCACCGTCAAACCATATGCATATGGACATACGTTCACACAGACTTGTACCATGTTTATTGAGTGTACTGCAGTTGTTGTTCCAGTTATTGTATTATACCTTGTGAAGGTGAAGAGGTCTTATAAACCCCCACTGACCATATGTGTACAATATTTAGACCACCCACCTTCCTCTCTGCTGTTCTGATGACTGGTAAACATTTGGCGTAACTCGTCATCGTGGCAGACCGACACTTTTACAAGATTTAAGGCCACAAATAGACCACTTAGGCCTACTTTGGGTGACCGTGGGCAGGCCTAGGCGGACTGCACCTCAGGCGGGCACGAGCTATAATCCAGGTGGGGTTTTATTTACTTACGTTTTTCTTCCACGATATCAGGTTGGAGGAGAGTAGATAAATTCACAGATGGCAACAAGATATATTAATAGATTTATTTAGTCCCCACGCAAGAGCATGAATGGCCATTCACTGATTTACCTATAATATGTTTTTGACTTCAATTAATTAGTCAGTTAATCAGTCAGTAGCCAATCCATAAATCATTTGAAAGTGGTAAGTACGAAATATCAATCAATCAAGGAAGTTTACAAAGTGTGTTGAGCAAATCTGTTACTGTCGCTGTTACTGTCGCTATTTGGTGGAGTTTGTGTGTGTGAGAAAGTGTACGCCATTAACCCCTTCTGTACCAGCGACGTCTTTTTAATTTTATTCTGGCTGCTGTTAAACGATTATATTCAGCTTCAAAAGGGCCTTAAACAATTAACAGGCTTCGAACTATCTCACTTAACCTTTTTTTACTACAACAGGTACTTCATAAACTGCACATAATCGTCTAAATAAAGCAAGAATATAATTATAATGACGTCGCTGGTACAGAAGGGATTTAACGATGTGTCTATGGCAGGAGTCAACGGGTCCAATTATATTTACGACGTAGTGAATTACGATATCTAAGGTATACGTAAAATCAGAGAAGTTTCAGGAGAACCCCGGGAAACCCTCTGGCTCAAGCAAAGACTAGGAATGGCTATCCTCCGGGGCAATGCCACCAGCGTCATGAGCTCAGTACGACTGGGCCATGCCACTGAGTGAGGCCCGGGCAGGAGTGGTGTATCCGTAGTCTTTCCACGGTAGGGTATAAAAATCAACTTTATTTTTATTTAACATGTTTGATGTACATAAATAAAAGGGGATGTGTCGGATGGTTGAAAGCCACAGATGCTCGCGCGTTTGGGGCTAGCAACACGTATTATGAAAAACATGTATCCATCATACAATTCACTGTCTCTCACTTCACTCACTAACCCCCGTAATTTACCGGAGGATAACAGGTTTTTCACAATACGTAGACGGAGGTCTTTAAAAAAAAGAAAAAAAAAGGCATACGTATGATTAGACTCAAACTTTGGTGGTTGTCTGTGATAACTGGTGAGTAAATGAAGTACACCTTGACAGTTTAGTGTGGTTTATATAAAGTAACTAATTACAGGCATTTGGTTGTCTTGTAGGTTAAGATATCAATGAGCATAATACACAACCGCATTTACTTCGCGTGAGAGAAACTGAGGCACAATAATTAGGTATTTACTAATAGTGATTGCCAGTTTGAAGATAACATTTATTTAGAGTGTTATTGGGAGATAAGGCGATGATTGTGTATTGTCACACCAAGACAATCTCAACTAATTATATTTATATTTAAGGACTATTAATTTTAAACAGATTCGTTGAAATATTGAATCATGCTAAAAGTAATTGAAACCTATACAGGCAGCCTAAACCCGTAGAGGAGGTCCTTAACCGAATTATGGAAGCAGATCTGATACAAATTATTAGGGTTAGATCACTTGCTCTGTGTGCATTGAAACCTCTCCATAGTATGTGACGATTCTTCGCTTGATTTGTCTTTTATTTTTGTATTATCAATGGAAAGAATAATACAGAAATACAATACACAAATGGACAACATAATACTGAGTGTTTTAATCGTGTATGATGCTCCAATATGAATAGATAAACCGAAGAACACTGTTTATGCCTACCATTTTTTAACTGAGCAAAAGCGTCTAATAATAGCCAGAATATAGCTAAAAGAACGGCACAGGTACTGAACGGGTTAAGACAATATGAAAGACCAGGTCGTCTGCTAAGGGTATTCAACTGAGCGCATATTTCCTCAAAACACATTTCAGCAACTCTATTAATATCTGACTAAAATGTGTTTTATAAATAACGTGTACACATAAACTACAGTATATATCATTAAAGTAAATCTCGATACCAGCAAAATATAGTCCTACATAATTTCCAGACTAAAGATGCAGCTGAAAGGTTACTGAACAAAATACTTGCATGAATCAGCCTTAGGGAGCAGCAGACGACACGGCTCTCAGGGAGGACCCCGGCTTTATATTAAGTGTTTTAATTGGTCTTATTATTAGTGGAGGGGATCCAACACAAAAAGCCAAGTTAGAGCATTAATTATGGAACAAAGAGGGAAGGAAAGCCGTGGCCGCCGTGAGGTCTTCTGCCGCGGGCGCTGGGGAGGGAGTCACGCCGAGAGCTTTTTCTAGCACATTTTAGATGAAAGCTTACGAATTAAAATTGCATTAGAATTGCACACAAATACTATTCTGTTTTAATCTATCTGTTGATACTATTGTAGGACATGAATAAATTAGCATAATTGTTGTCATAATTAAGCTGCCCATCTAATTTGCTGGGTTAAGGGGAGATCTCCACTTAAGGGATTTTTTCTTGACCCCTTTCTCCCTCATGTTTAGCCCCATTGCTTTTGATATTATAAAACGTTTGCCCCATTAGTTTAGCGATTTTAAGAACTTTCACCCCATATTAAGACCTTTCGTGCCATTCAGGTGTCAATTTTATCCTGGCGAGCGATAGCGAGCCTGTAATTTAAGAGGAACCGGCCTTCGGCCGGGACATTTTTCTACCGAAAAATGTACAAATATATCTTGAAAGGGACTCAAGGGGGTGTAATTTTAAGCTTGATGAAGGTCTAGGGAACAAACTAAATACCTCCCCTTAAGCTCTCATGTGAAACCGTTTTTACAATATGACCAGCAAGCGTTGTTTGTCTCTTATTTCGCCCACAAATTCTTTCGCCTGCATCATGACTCTGAAATCCGCGAATTAGGATATATTATAAGGCTAGGTTTAAAATATACTTCAGATAAGTTTAAAGTCAATATATTGTATGTTGGTATAATAATGATAGGCTTAGCGATAGTTTAGGTTAGATTATGTTAGGATAGGTTATATAGGATATATTTGATAGGTTATATAGGATATATTTGATAGGTTATATAGGTTATATTTGATCGTGCAATTCTAAGCTATACTAGGCTAAGTTAGGTGTGGGCGAAGTAACTCCAAATGGGAACGAAATAATTGTGTGCGAAAATACCTGAGGGTTATCACTACATAATTATCAGAAGCCGACAGCATCAAGGTACTCGTTACTGACCCTCTAATTCATCATGACTGAGGTTCAATTGCTTTCTTGGCTCTCAGCTCATAATCTGCTTGACTATTTTGCTATTTGGTGCTGTTGTTCCAGGGCATGTAGCTGATTATTATAACTATTGTTGGTCGATACCGTGTAATTTAGATACTATGCATGAGATAATTATACTCCCATCTACCGTTTAATATTTTATTCAGTGTCCCTACTCCTGCTGTTTCACCTCTTGTCTTGATAATGTTAATGTTAGTGCGCTGGATTTCGGTGTGAATATCCTAGGTTCGAAGCCTGGGAGTACCACATGTACTCGTTAATTTCATGGATATAATTAGTTAGGTATATTTGTTATTTGAGCAAGTGATGGTTGAGATAATGATATAAATGGTGGATGAAAATATTATGATGGTTGAATGCGTGTGTGTGTGTGAAAATGTGTTTTTACACACACACACATTCATTACTTTTACATCTAAAACATGAGTCTGTTTCTTTCATCTTTGTTAACCTAATATAGACAAGCAGTTGTCATCAAAGTAAGTAGAGGTATCAGAACACATATTGTCTATAAGAGAAAGAGAGACAAAAAAAAACAGAGATAAAGAGACTACATTGCGTTCCACGTGGCAATATGATATTTACTAATAAGTACATTTATAGTAACAATAAAGTAACATTATTGATATTGATGGTTCGAAGGAGAACATATGAGCGGAATTGAATGAGTGAGAGATGAAAAGGGTTGGAGGAAAAATAAGAGATAATATAGAAGAAGAGAGCATGTTGTGTGAGACTGAGAGAGGGGAGGGTGGAGACAGGAAGTACAGGTGCCAGATGGTCCAGTGGAGGGTAAAGGTGGATTGGTGCTGTAAGGAGAAGTGCTCAATATGGAATACAGATACACATTATGTTATTACATAGAAATTGTGCCAACAATAACAAAGCTGCGTGAACATTTGGAAATATATTGTTTTATTAGAATGAAACGTAAAGAGAAAGACCTAAATCTGACGACTTGTCTTCTTAATTCTTAATAACATTGAGAAATTGATTAAATAAGAAATGATGGATGAAAGGAATAGAGCAAACGGAATAAGGTTAATCTATTAAAAGATGACATATAAGAAAGAGATAAATTAGGAAAGGGGAAACTAAACAATGCATGGAAAATAAGAGACGACAGATGGGTAGACTGAAAAATTTACAGATAACAAAAAAGTAGATGGACAAATAGAGAAATAGGAAAGTAGATGGATAGATAAAGATATAATAAGTAGATACAGAGGTTGTATACAGTAGATTAGAACAGTAGTGGTGGGGAAGGTACGATAATAATCTGCCACTACAACCAACCAAGGGTAGCCACTGCATATCTCAGGTGAACGGAAACAGGTGATGCTGCTCTCTCTCTCTCTCTCTCTCTCTCTCTCTCTCTCTCTCTCTCTCTCTCTCTCTCTCTCTCTCTCTCTCTCTCTCTCTCTCTCTCTCTCTCATATGTTGATCAGCAATATCTATTCCTCCTTTTTGTTCTGATTCCTATACTTACATATATGGCACCCCTTGTATTAATTGGGTTCAAGAAGATGAAAGACACAGACCCATGTTTGAGATGTAAAAGAATGAATGTGTGTGTCCATTTGCAAAAGCAAATATTCACACACACGCACACACACACACACACACAACAAATATACTGTGGAACTCTCTCCTTCAATCTGATTTATCCTCATCATAAGATTCAAGAATAAAGAGACAATATTATATGTTATTTAGTTTGCTCCCTCAACTAAACTAATTGGGCGAACGTCCTAGAATCTCAAAATTAATGGGGCTAAACATGAGGGAGAAGGGAATTCAGAAAATACCCATTTACACACATTTATTTGGTTATATATTTAAATTTATATTAGTGTCTTAGTTTCCTCCCTAGACTCTTAAACTCTTTAAAGATTCGTTTGTCCAGAAATGTTGACGGAAGCATACCTTGAATTTGACCATGTCACTCCTTCGACTTAAAGAGACACTTGATACAGGAAACTGTGCCTTTTGCCTCCTTACACATGGGGAAAAAATGCGTTAGTGACGTGTGGCAATGAACGTGTGGCAGGCGTGGACTGAGGGAAGGACAGGTGTGTGGCAGGCTTTTGAGTAGCCATGGACCGGAAGGAAAGAGACACAGGTGTTCGCACTCCTTTTCTGTATTATAAAATATAGAGACACTTTATTATTCAGAGACTGGTCCACTATAGAGATGTGTGTTTGTTGTTATATAGTTACAATACATAATACATTGATAACAGGCCAGATTATGTTATTCGGAGTTTGGAAAATCTAGTTCCTCATATGTGTTGCCACTACTACTTGCCACGTAAGAAGTGATACCAATTGAGTGACCCTTGTAACAAAATATAACCTAAGCTAACAAAATAATATGGTGCCACTATATCTTAATCGAACTGTTTGATTCAACAATTATGCAAGTCGATATTTTTGTATATGATCTGGAAGAAGTAAAGTAATATCTCAGTTTGTATGTTCGAAAAATCAAATTGATGTTTATAACTTCGCGTTATAGATAAACACTATCAGTACCTAAAGCCGGTATCACACGAGAGCTCTTAGAGTCAACATTCGACGATAAACATGTTTCTGGCAACATTTCCGGAATATTTTACACTGATATTGGAAACTAGACTGATGGTAGATGAACATAGGTGACATAAATATTTTAAATTTTGACTTCATAAGCTGCCAGATCGGTGTTGAAGATAAATGTTGAGGCAAAAAGCGCTCGTGTGATACCGGCTTAAGTAGTGTGTGGTTCTTCTCTCCTTCCCTACCACTGTTTTTAGTCCCAGGTCTATACTGACAGAGAGGTTTCGCCTACACCAAGGTTACTTTACCTATACATAGAGATGAGAAAGTTAGGTTAATATTTCATTTTGATTAATTAGCATAGGTTCGATTTGGATAATTAGGCTGTTTTATATTAAGATTTCATTAAGCTAGGTAAAGTTAATGTGGGTAAATTAGCTCTGGGTGTGGGTGAAAATACTTGTAGGCGAAATTACCGTAATACTATATTAATGACCGGAGTGGTCGATATATTTAGTACACCAATTAGTCCTCCTGACACACCACACCAGTTGTTTTTGTCCGGTGATCCTAATTATACTGGTGAACAATTGACCGGGTGAGTTAGTGCCTTAATAGTTATAGTATTATTATTACTAACGATACCGAAGAGCTGCGGACCCTGTAATTTGGTGCTATAAATGGTACAGGTGTCAACGAGTTGAACATCTGTGGTCGGTCGTCGGTAAACCTGCTGTTGATGTTTTTGTTGTTATTGTTATCGCTGTTGTTATTGTTTGAGGTGGTTATACTGAGGTGTAATAATTGTTGCTAGGGATAGTGCTTTTCAGCTAGATTTACAAAAGCTGTAGAACCTTTCTGTCTCGAGTCCTGGCTGGTTGCACTGCTGAACCAGGGAGGATTTATTCCCTTTCCTTGACAGCTATGACAAATGGGTCGCATCACATCCAAATGTATTACATTGTCTGTCTTAGTCAATTAACATCATGTTCCACCATTAATATTTAATTACATACCATACTGAAACAAGCATCCAATTATATGGCGCATAGTTTGTTTTTATCTACAGTCTATTCTAACTGAGATTATGTCGTGGCTTCACCAAAGTAATCTGCATGTGCTGAAGCCTGCAGAAGATTCCGTTAGTAAGTCTAGTAATCTGGCTTGATATGGCGTTCCTTCCATCAATTTGTGATTTTCTTGTTCTCAATCGGCCTAGACGTTGATGTTTGTCATGGAGTGTTTGTAATTCATCTTTGTTGTTCTTGGTCTGTATACCTGTGCCCTCTTACCTAGATTTACCATTAAGGGGAGGTTCTTAGCTTGTTTCCTACTCCTCCAGCAATCTTAAAATTGCACCCCCTTGACCCCTTTTCAAGATAAATATGTACATTTTTCGGTAGAAAAAATTCCCGGCCAAAGGCCGGTTACTCTTAAATTACAGGCTCGCTATCGCTCGCCAGGATAAAATCGACACCTAAATGGCACGAAAGGTCTTAAAATTGACAGAATGGGGCGAACATTCTTAAAATAGCCAAACTAATGGGGCGAACGTTTTAGAATCTCAAAAGCAATGGGGCTAGACATGAGGGAGAAAGGGGCAAATAAAAAAATCCCTCAAGTGGAAATCTCCCCTTAAACTCTCTTGCTCGTGCCTGACACCTCCATGTATTCCTTTTCAATATCTTACAACAACAATATTTTGGTTAATATTCTCACTTGGTTAGCAGTAGCTGTTTGCATTGGAAACTATATTTAATCATGTTATGAACTGTATTTCCTTCGAGCGTTGTATTAATAATACCATACTCTCGGGTTCAGTCATACAAATCCCAATCTATTACTACACAGGGTTCTTATTGAATTAATGACTATAAGACAAATATCAATATATTTTAGTTGAAAATTATAACGTACAATAAATCAGTTGGCGTTATTATAAACTACCAAGAAAGAAATGATTGAAATCATGAGTGATATATTATGAGCTAACATTGCAAACACTTCCTTATCTCCGAGACTGACGATTCGGTGTCGGCTGCATCACACGGGAGCTCTGATTAACATGCATGATTCTCCGGATGGCCATTAACTGCATGATTAACAGCAGGCAATAAAGTATGATAGAAGAGCACATCATTCTAGAGCACAATGTATCCGAACAGGCGTTATCGGTGAATAGTTGTGATATACTGCGAGTAACTGGAGGATATGCAAGCAAAAAAATAATTACTATGAACAAGAGAAGAAGAAAGAGAGAGATAGATAGATAGATAGAGAGAGACAGAGGGAGAGAGAGAGTTAGAGTTAGTTTTCTATGTGTAGGAAGGAGACAAAAGGCAATGTTTATTGTAACAAGTGTCCCAAAGTTGAAAGAGTGATAAGGAGCCAAATTCAAGGTATGTTAGAGTCAAAATATCTGGACACCCTTTGTTTGAAGTAGTTCAAGTCATTGGATGGGGGGATTGAGGGAGAGAGTTCAAGCTCTTGAGCTTACTTATTGAGTAGAAGAAAGACTAGGAAAATCGGTTCACTCTTGGGTTAGGGAGGAAAACAATACATCATTGACCTATTAAAATTTACGAGGCTGCTTGCAACTAATCTACCAAGCCTATGTTGGGTAAAGATAGTATAGCACAGTATGCAGGAAACTATACATTAGTGAACGCAGTTAATCGATATATTTATATTGTTAACTGTTTAAAGTTTGGACATTACTAGATAATCAATTCCATATATACTGTATTATATATATATATATATATATATATATATATATATATATACTGGATAATATACAGTATATACATATACTGTATATATATATATTTTTTTTTTTATTTTTTTTTATTTTTTTTTTTTTCTAAATAATTTTGAAGCTGTTAAACATGCAGGGGTGTTATCACTATGCTTGCAATCTTAGTATTTATGAATTTTGAAATTACACGAGAAGCCATCACCGATGTCATTGACATTAATAAAAAGATGAACTGGTCCAACAACTGATCCCTGGGGCACTCCGGTTGCGATATATTTCCAATCTGAGGCTCTACCATTTATTAATTATTTATTGCTTACACCCAGTAAATCAATTCTTAATCATCGAAATATAAATCCTTGTACCCAAGCAGCGTTCGCTGGTCCTATTTACTCATGATTTGGCTGGCGTGGGGCCATTTTGGCATTGTTCTTGAAATGGAATCTATATGTTTTGAAGCCATGTAAAGGTGATGTACTTACTGGACCCTGGTAGGTGAAGATATGGGCCCCGTAGGTTGTACGCAAGGCCGGACGAGCTCATAAGTTGCTCGTCTTTGGTTCTTACTCCCTTTATTCGCTTTTCTCTACTCACCTTCTGGGAGGCAGATGTCACTCTCTGCTCTCTCATTCATTGGTATGTCCTTCGCTATCTATTCTTCCCTTCTCTCTACATTATCATTATCAGTATATCTGATAGTGTATATTCAATGTTAAGGTAGATATTAGAGTGCCCAAGATGGCGTTACAATAATAGTTTGTCCGATCTCTCTATTCTAAAGTTTCCATCCACAGGTCAGCCTACACTTGTGATCGAGGTGTGTAGATGATAGTATTAGACAGAGATCGTGGTGGTAACGAGAGTAATCCAAGCTTAACAACGGTAACCTCATCATCATCCTTGGCCATTAGCACCAGCTTATTGAAGTTATTTGCAGGTTAACAACACATAATTCGTGCTTAATATTGGTCTATCGTGATCTGTGGTTCAATAAAACTGGATCGATTGGAGAGAGGATTGTGGTTATCTGTTTTGTGTTGTTCTTGTCTAACCACGTGTATATACTGTATATATATATATATATATATATATATATATATATAGAGAGAGATATTTTGTGTTCAATGTGGATGAGGGAGACTAATATATTATAATGTATCATATAATCACAAGCCTAATATTACTCTTTCAGTATTCGAGGACGCGTTTCTTCATTATGTTCAGACTTCTCTTAGACGATTGTAGGCAGATTGTAGGCAGATTGTAGGCAGATTGTAGGCAGATTAGTAAGAGTTTCTAGGAATCAAAGAAGTAAAGTCTTTCTCAATTTACCCCAACTCCCACAGGTCCTTCCTAAGCTAAATAATATCGTCTAATCATAACTGAAATGGTAGGAAAGAATGCGTCATATTATCCTAAAAGGGTTAACTACGTGTAGATGCCTGCAACAGAACGACCGATATAGCGTCACGTCACGTACAATATTCTCGTTATCTCTTCCACATGGCCTTCTATCAAATCACTGTTCCTAATTATCAGCCAACTGTTATGCTAGGAGCTTGATGTGAAACTGCCTTACAAACGACAGACAGAACCTAACTATTCATCAATTGTGCAGTGTCAACTATTCATCAATTGTGCAGTGTCAACTATTCACCAATTGTGCAGTGTCAACTATTCACCAATTGTGCAGTGTCAACTATTCATCAATTGTGCAGTGTCAACTATTCATCAATTGTGCAGTGTCAACTATTCATCAATTGTGCAGTGTCAACTATTCATCAATTGTGCAGTGTCAACTATTCATCAATTGTGCAGTGTCAACTATTCACCAATTGTGCAGTGTCAACTATTCATCAATTGTGCAGTGTCAACTATTCACCAATTGTGCAGTGTCAACTATTCATCAATTGTGCAGTGTCAACTATTCATCAATTGTGCAGTGTCAACTATTCATCAATTGTGCAGTGTCAACTATTCATCAATTGTGCAGTGTCAACTAATCATCAATTGTGCAGTGTCAACTATTCATCAATTGTGCAGTGTCAACTTTTCTTGCTCATTTTGTGAATGCTCGTTTATCAGCTTTATCTCCATATGTTCATTTCAATATACAATTGGTCTTCGGTGTCATTATAACATAGACTTGTCATGATAATTCGATACAATGTCCATTACACCAATAATAATATAATGAACACGAAACGTTTGATACTCCCTACAGCCTGCTTTATTCCCCAACTCCATATATACTGTATATCTAACTGTACACTATTTAGTTGTCTTAAGGGGAGATATCCACTTGAGGGATTTTTTTCTGGACCCCTTTCTCCCTCATGTTTAGCCCCATTGCTTTTGATATTTTAAGACATTCGCACAATAATTAAGAACTTTCGCCCCATTTCTGTCAATTTTAAGACCTTTCATGCAATTTAGGTGTCGATGTTTTCCTGGCGAGCGATAGCGAGCCTGTAATTTAAGAGGAACCGGCCTTTGGCCGGGACATTTTTCTACCGAAAAATGTACACATTTATCTTGAAAGGGGGCCTAGAGGGTGACATTTTAAGCTTGATGGAGGTCTAGGGAACTAACTATAAACCTCCCCTTAAGATAAAGGTTGCACAAGCCGTCAATAATCAGGGTACAGTCGCACTAATAAATCACGGCTCAGCTGTAATTACGTTCTGCTTGCTCTGGGCTGTATTAATGTCTGTCAGATGTTGAATAGGGTGGATAAGTGTAGCAACATGTTTGTATATATCTCACTTGAAATGTATAAATCAAGTTTAGATATTGCTGAGACCAGTTATTGAACGAAACATACATACTTGGTGCCGAGACATCACTTATTGTATTAGGCCGATTGTACTTAAGGGGAGATATCCACTTGAGGGATTATTTTCTTGGCCCCTTTCTCCCTCATGTTTAGCCCTATTGTTTTTGAGATTTTAAGACGTTTGCTCCATTATTTTGGCGATTTTAAGAACTTTCGCCCCATTTCTGTCAATTTTAAGACCATTTGTGTCATTTAGGTGTCGATTTTATCCTGGCGAGCGATAGCGAGCCTGTAATTAAAGAGGAACCGGCCTTCGGCCGGGAAATTTTCGGTAGAAAAATGTACAAATTAATCTTGAAAGGGACTCAAGGGGGTGTAATTTTAAGCTTGACGGAGGTCTAGGGACCAAACTAAAAACCTCCCTTTAACTCATATATCAGAGACGTGTTTTTCATTTTATGTTGGTTATATTTAGACGATGTTATGCATTTTAGGAAGGATCTGAGGTAGTAGAAAGGGTTAAGGGAGATAGGTTGAAGCATTTTAATTGCTAGAACCCTTTAAAAACTGAATGAAATCGTCTAATAGTAGCCAGAATAAAGTTATAAGGACGGCACCGTACAGAACGAACAACGGAATAGTAATATAATCCAATATGTTCTTGGGGAAGACAATTTGATAGAGAGGGTGATTTTGTAAGATATCTAATACAAGTGAGTTATCACCTACTTTTGAATATATTCTGAATCCATTGTACAGGTTAAACATGTGTTCATTATTTAATCTGTAAACATCGTTTTTCACCGGCGCACATATAGTGATTTTACGACAACAAAATAGGTGATGATATATTTTTAAACGCCTATATAGGACTTGTGTATTTATTAATATAATAAAATAATAATATAACAATCTTCAACAATATGATGAGCACTGTGATTAAAGCCTCACAGTAATTACCATGAGGTAGATCAAAATACAAGATAGTGGCTGCCTGTGGTACAGAGCCGTGACGAATATAGTGCCTCTGTCATGACGTTCCTGTACTGACCTGAGTAATTAAGGCTACATGTAACAAGTGGCTGAGAGTCCCTCACCAGACCCACCTGTAAGTACACAGGTGACTGACAGTCCCTCACCAGACCCACCTGTAAGTACACAGGTGGCTGACAGTCCCTCACCAGACACACCTGTAAGTACACAGGTGACTGACAGTCCCTCACCAGACCCACCTGTAAGTACACAGGTGACTGACAGTCCCTCACCAGACCCACCTGTAAGTACACAGGTGACTGACAGTCCCTCACCAGACACACCTGTAAATACACAGGTGGCCTCAACAGACACACTTGTAAGTGTGATTTTCTGTGCTCCCATATTGTAAAGGAAATCTGGTACGATGACACTTAAATAAGTTTTATTTATAATGATAGCCTGCTAATCACTTCTGTATTAAAAGTCAAATAATTCACAAATATTCTCGACCAGCCTTACGTTATTATGGAAGCTTAATTATCCCTTCCATCGAAAACAGCAATCCTCACTACCACTCCACTCATTTGTCAGGACCTTGTAACCTCCATTAGAGTACCTTTAGACTTAACAAGGCGGCATCCTCTACACATCCCTAATTGTATGCAAATTTAGACAACTGCATCCTGCTGTTCATTTAGGTTGTATACTATACAATCACAAATAAGTTGGCTACATACAATACCGGTATTCTTTATTCACAATTTTGAGTATGTTTATTTTCTTTATTTTCCATATAAAAATAATCTATTAAGAACGGTAAATTCAATAACGACACAGGAAGGTACATGATATGTTTATTTTCTATGGTAATAATTATCATCATTATTTCCATGTACAAACTTGGATGGGACCTGTTTGACTTCTTATATGTTTGAGGCCAAGGTGATGAACGAGCACGTTTTTATTCTCTGAAGCTGCAGGAATGTTTGAGAGTTTCACTAAATATTTTCTCCGTCTAAGAAGATAAGGAGATTTTCACCGGACCAAACTTGATTGAACTGATAAGAACCCACCGTTCAGGCCTGGGGTATCATCATGGAGGCCGAACCCCAAGATCATCAGATAATTGCTACTGTCATGCTAACAAGACATAACAGTTTTATCTAATAATAACAATTTATATATCCGCGATTGAGCAGTGTAGAATGAACCTGAAGACCATATAGTTATATATCAAAGTCTCTGGAAAGATTAATAACTGAAGATATATTTGTAAGTTATGTCGATTGTTCTCAGTATTACCACTTTGGTGAGGCTTGGTTGTTTCAAAAGATAAAAAATAATAGTTCTGTGGTAACTCAGAAATAATAGTTCTGTGGTAACTCAGAAATAATAGTTCTGTGGTAACTCAGAAATAATAGTTCTGTGGTAACTCATAAATAATAGTTCTGTGGTAACTCAGAAATAATAGTTCTGTGGTAACTCAGAAATAATAGTTATGTGGTAACTCAGAAATAATATATAAAATTGTCTAACGGTATCCAGCACAAAAGAGCTTTATCGTGTTAATTGGATTAAATAAAATATCGGATTGCGTTCAGCTATGCATATGCCAGAGTTTAATGCAGCCAAGCTACTTCTTTCTCTCTTGTTGACTGTAATAGTTTTCCGGCAGACGTTATTATTTACTGATAATAAAAACACCGGATTTAACGAAAACATGTCCATTTCTTTAATAAACAACAAGGCATTAGAAGGGAATTACTTCTAATAAGTATTATCATTCATTATTGCAACTTTGCCATTAATATCAATAACTATAAGATAGATAATTCCTCGGTCTTGGTTGCTGGCCCAATACAAATTAAGAAGTGGTAGCCATGATATTAACAGCCCCACGGGCCACACTCAACCTCCACAAGCAATATCATAATATACAAAAGGGGAAAAGCTGAATATTGTGCTACCCTTATAATTAGTATCCACAACACACGTCATTATGTAACACACGTTATGTTGTAACAAAAGTTGTCTCCCTGACGATAATTTGAAATTAGTAACAAGGATCAATCATTCTCAAAATGTTGATGTAGTGTATCATCATTGTTCCTTTCAACATTTTACAACCAATCGATGGTGGATTAATCCGCTACATCCCGATTCCGTTATAGCCTGTTTTAAACAATCTCGCGGTGCAATGTCGTGTAGCCGTTTAGGTATCACAGAAATGTTAGTTCATTGACCCTTGTTATGGAAGACACACCTGTTTGCACGCATGGAGCTCATAAGTCGTGTTGTAGCTCTTCTTCATTCAGTTGTACCATCTGAGCAATTCGACAAAGCTGCAAGTGAGTGTATGGTGTCAATTGTGGAAAATGACTTTTATAAATAAACTTGCTGTCTTGGTGTGGAACGTTGTAAACGCAGCGAAATGACCCACTTAACGAGTGTAGCAGACATCTGGCAGGTTCACTGTGTTCACTTTGGCTCTACAAACAACTTTAGTCTTAGTGTTGAATGTCGTGGAGGCAATCGTTTAGGAGTAGTGTGCCAAATGTTCTGGAGGCAACATTTAGCAAAACTACCTACTTAGGAACTGTAGCTGAAATCCGGCAGGATCACTTTGTTCATTTTGGCTATGTGAACAACTTTGGTCTTAGTATTCAATGTCGTGGAGGCAGCCATTTAGGAGGAGTAGTGCATCAAAGGTTCCAGAGATGACAAAACTCAGTGAAACAACGTACTTAGCGAGTATAGCTGAAATGCGACAGATTTCACTTTGTTCATTTTGGCTGTGCACATTTTTTTGGTCATAGTGTTCAATGTCGTTGAGGCATACACATCCACTCCAAGGAAAATATATTTGATTTCAACTGATTGTTAGACTTTAGAGCCACTTTGTAATGCCAACTGTTCCAGTGCCCTCCCTGATGCTGCAGTTCGTATAGTAATTTCCTTTTTAACCTTATGTGTCAACCAGCCATCAATCTCAAAGTTGTTTTTTCTAGATAATTAATGAAATAATTTCTAAAAAAAAAAAAAAACGAACCTCCGTATAATTGATTTCCAATGAATCAGTATTTACACAAAAGTTGCATACAATTAAAATGAGCCTACCGATGACTTAATTAAGTATCTTCCTCTCTAATAATAAGTATATAATAATATGTTTAATACTTCGATTGCCTCTTTTACTTTTTAGTTTCCATTCCTATTCCTAGTAACTTCCTGCAAGGGACTTACCCCATCCATCGCTCAGTGTCTAGGAAATAATGGCAAGTATTGACTGCCTAGTGACTCCAGGTAGATGGTCAGATCTATTGAGAAGAAATCATTAATCTTGTTGGTGTTCAATGGAGACATTTTTACTTTACAGTAATTGGGCACCTTTTCACTGTCACACGTTTAGAGAGATACGTATCTTGCATATACAGGTATATCTGGATAATAAGAGTCTTAATAATGTACATGTCAAGATCACCTTTCACAACTGCCAAATTATATGTAACGTCAAATGCTAAACTTCATTAAACAGTGACATGTAAATTACCATATGGTATGGTGGTAGCTGTTTAGTCTTTGCCAAGTGATGGATATAGCTTTTAGTGAAACCCAGTGTCATTCTGTCTATACATAAACAGTAGCACACTTGATCAATAAGGAAAGTTCAAAGACTTGTTTTTCCATTAATCAATTAAGCCTCTGGAAAAATGGAATTGAGGACCTTAAATAGAAGACGATTAAAACTTATAAAGCTGTTCCAAGAGGCCTTATACATTTGGGGAACCGAATAATGTTTTGGATAGCTTCAAAAGTGAAGGCAACGGGAATCACTTAAGCAAGTCAGAAACTGTCAGTCAAAATTCTAGTTGAGAAATCAAATTAAAGTGTAGTTGGTTAAAAAACAGAGTAACACTTTCATAACATAATTAATGATATGCCAGTAGTTGATTGCAGTTAACGTAATATATAAAGATAAATTATATGTGTATAGTAATTACAAGATCTCAGGTAATGAGACAAAATACAAACTTTATAATGTACTTAAGACTGTAGATTAATAGTTTATCGATATCACACAAATATAATTTATGTTTTATGAACTAAGGTTGAATATCAATAAACGCTTTATGCTAGACTCAATACTCTTAATTAATGTGAAACATAGTCAAATTCTGGGAAAAGCAGCATAGCGGTGATAGAACAATCGATGTCGCCTGACAAAATAGGTATAACTGATATTAGATTTTGAATAAAGTATTAATTAGATTATACGGGGTTTCTTTTTTCCAATAGATACTACTCTCCTTAATTAAAAGAAATATATGTTCCTGAGCAACAGATTAGGGGCAAACCTAGACATCACTGATATGAGGTTATGAGACTAAATGCTATAACATGGTGTGAGTCGAAATAGCGACAGTGCTATAAAACACTTATAAAACACTCGTCTTAGTCATGCCGTGTGATGAACAAATGTTTGTGATTATGATGATGATGGTGATGCCTACAAACATGCTCCCTCTTTTGTATGGTCTAAGAAAATCCGATACAAATAACAGGGATATTGCTGCGAGTGACTGACCTCGAGGGTGACATTGACAAACACTAATAACTAAGACTGAAGGTCGGTGGTTTTGATCCAGAGTACACAGTGTTTTGTTTGTGTCGGGAGAGGTATATGTTGTCAGTGCCTTGGAGAACATTCACTTTGGTGTCTAGCAGCGTTGGTGGTACGGGTCTTCACACGTCAAACGGTGGCAGTCGTGGTTGCAGCTCAGTATCTTATCACGCTCGTAGTAGTTAGGAGGAGGATCATGGGGTTCTCGGTGTTTAACGCATCAAGCTGTTACGGTTATGTGTCGACTTGGCGTATATTTTATAAGTCATATCTTTAAATCCTTCTGTACCAGCGACGTCATTTTAATTGTATTCTAGCTATAATTTAGAGGATGTTGTGCATCTTTAGAAGGATCTGTGGTACTAGCGAAGGTTAAGTGAGATAGTTTGAAGCCTGTTAATTGCTAGAGGCAATGAATAAAATCGTCAAATAATTGCCACAATATAATGAAAAGGATGTCACTGGAACTGAAAGGGTTAAGATGATGATGTTGGGGTTCTTCGTGTTTTATGCACCAAACTGTTACGGTTATCGGTCGGTTTTGCGTATAATGTTTATGCCGTATCCTTAAACATGACCAAATGTTGTTTCCTAACTCTTGACGTATGAAGAACTGTTTGTTTATTAAATAAAGTTGATTCACCAAGTCTTTAAAGCTTGCAACTGATTTTTAAGTATATTGCTCAGCCACTGCAAACGATTCAATCTGACAATATTTTGAAATAATGGACGACTATCTTATTACGCATTTAGCAAATCAGATGATGTTACATCAATATATTTAATAGTGAGCAGCAAATAACCCTTTTTCTTGGGTTTTTATCATTTCAATCCATACGAGAAAGAGTGTGTACAGGTAGCCAACATATTACAGTTACGACGATGTTAGGACACTTGATGTGACCTACCATACCTTTGCTATATAATTATATATTAACTCCCATATAACAGTGAAAGAGAGAGCCTGTTGTATTGTTATTGTTCTTACGCCAGACACCATGATCAACACGGATTAAGGGGAAGTAGTGTGTATTTTTTCTTCTGAACCCCTCCTCCTTCATGTTTAGCCCCATTAGTTTTCAAACCTTATGATTTTCGCCCATTTCTTTGTCAACCTGTTGTACCATTGGTGTCATTTTTTTCCTGGCGGGCGATAGCGAACCTGTAATTTAGGAGTAACCGGCCTACGGCGGGACATTTTGTCTACCGAAAAATGTACACATTTATCTCGCAGGTGGGTGTTTCGGATGTTGTTTTGTATTTAAGCTTGATAGAGGTCTAATGAGAAAGCTAAAACAAATTTATATACCGGTAATAATACAAAATATATAAACATAGGTATAGAGTCTTGATTCTCCGGTAATAATAGATCCTCTGACGTGGAGTAAGGGCCGGGGATACCCAAGTGCTCATTTCCAGAACTAATAATACGAGGGGCTCCAAATCAAGGGGAGAGATATGATTTAATTTCGGCAAGATTCGTTCTGGGCGCATTGCTACCCAGTTTAACCCTTCTTGTGCCCACAATACAGTACTTTAAAGCCACACACACATACACACACACGCGCGCGCGCGTACTAATATATTTATGAGGTCCCCTTAACCTTTTTAGTAAGGCTTTATGCTCTTTTTTTAATATTTGATCTTATAGTTTGTTATTATTATTATTTTTAGTGTGAGGGCTGGTCCTATCCAGAGTGAGGTTTGGCATCCTCTACCCAACCTTAGCTGTTATGTCATTCTCTTTTACTGTCCTACTTTCCTTTCTGGGCGCATGGGGCTAGGAATCCTCCTCCCCTTGCAAAATTCTCCTACTAGACGAGACAGTAAGGGGCGAGGGAACGCGAAAGTGATCCCGGACCCTAAGAATTGGAACCTTAAATTATGTTTCTGTTTGGGCTCTGTCAAAAGTGGGCCACCCCTGAGTATATACATACATACATACACCATTGTTAGTTATACTGTATGTGGACCAATACAATATACTGTACTGTATGTGGACCAATACACTATACAGTACTGTATGTGGACCAATACAATATACAGTACTGTATGTGGACCAATACACTATACAGTACTGTATGTGGACCAATACAATATACAGTACTGTATGTGGACCAATACAATATACAGTACTGTATGTGGACCAATACACTATACAGTACTGTATGTGGACCAATACAATATACAGTACTGTATGTGGACCAATACACTATACAGTACTGTATGTGGACCAATACAATATACAGTACTGTATGTGGACCAATACACTATACAGTACTGTATGTGGACCAATACAATATACAGTACTGTATGTGGACCAATACAATATACAGTACTGTATGTGGACCAATACACTATACAGTACTGTATGTGGACCAATACACTATACAGTACTGTATGTGGACCAATACAATATACAGTACTGTATGTGGACCAATACAATATACAGTACTGTATGTGGACCAATACACTATACAGTACTGTATGTGGACCAATACACTATACAGTATTGTATGTGGACCAATACAATATACAGTATTTCCATTACTACATGAATGAGCTGTAGTGATGAACGGTTTATGAAGCTTCAGGTTAATTCACTTACATACAGTCGGCAAGGAAAAACTGTGTGTGCAATATTGAATACATAATAGACTGTAACATGATATACGGATACCATCAGAATAATGTAAGTGTAATTTACAATATTTCAATATTATAAGAACATAAGAACATAAGAAAATGGGAGTCTGCAGAAAGCCGATTGGCCTAAGCAAGGCAGATCCCTGTCCCACACAACCCCAATTACAAAGCCCAATTATAGGCTCAACACTCTAATACCCTGAGGATCATCTTACCAAACCGGTTAGAGATTAACGCAGGATTACGGGGGTCTGCAGAGCGCTGATTGGCCCAACCCGGCTGATCCCCCTTCACACCCAACCCTTCTCGTCCATATGCTTATCCAATTTTTTCTTAAAGCTCCCTATCGTTCTTGATCCCACTATATCACTTGGTAGACTATTCCACCCATCTACAACTCTGTTTCCAAACCAATATTTGCCTATATCTTTTCTGAAACGAAATTTATCTAATTTGAAACCATTGGTACGAGTTCTTTCGCTATCACTGAGCTTTAGTACATTTGTCATGTCCCCTTTGTTAATCCCACTAACCCACTTGAACACCTCTATCATATCCCCTCTAACTCTGCGTCTCTCTAACGAATGTAAACCTAATTTCTTCAACCTTTCTTCATACGGAAAATTTCTAATATTATGGATCATTTTTGTCATTCTACGCTGAATTCTCTCCAATGAATCTATGTCCATTCTGTAATTATGGCATACATTTTGGAATAGTTTAATAATATCCAGTGCAAATGTATTTAATTAACTGCCAAACAATCACACTGTTATACAACACTATTATTGAACACCAGTTAGTGTGCCAATTCCGTAACTCTTTTTGCAATTGTGCGTTCCAAATTGAAGACATGTGTGTTACAGTGATTATGTAGCAAACGTGATAGTAAAAGATTGTACAAATGTATTTATTATTAAGTTATGCGAATAAGTCAAGGTTAACTGATATATGGATCGATAGTTCCCCCATCTATTTGTTATAAATTATCGAATTTAGTTTCTTCCCTAGAACTCCATCAAGCTTAAAATTACACCCCCTAGACCCCCTTTCAAGATAAATTTGTAAATTTTTCGGTAGAAAAATGTCCCGGCCGAAGGCCGGTTTCTCTCAAATTACAGGCTCGCTATCGCTCGCCAGGAAAAAATCGACACCTAAATGGCACGAAAGTTCTTAAAATTGACAGAAATGGGTCGAAAGTTCTTAAAATCGCCAAACTAAAGGGGGCGAGCGTCTTAAAATCTAAAAAGCAATGGGGCTAAACATGAGAGAGAAAGGGGTCCAGAAAAAAATCCCTCGAGTGGAAATGATTAATGATTACCGTCTCGACCAAACGTTTCAGGCTGCCTCTCCATATATATTTCCTATTTTACTTCTACCTGCATTGCCCTTATGTTATTATTTACGGGGATATAAGGATAATTATGTAATTGATTTATATTTATATGAGATATCTACTGTATATTTGTAATCTACAGTGGCTATCTACCCTACTATCTTGCTATACGTCTATTTGTCTCACTTTCGTATTTCTTATCTTTCATCTATTTAATCTATCCATCCCCATCTCTCCCTGACCATACCTGTGTCTCCAGAATCATAATTACAAGATAATGAAATACCCCATGATTTACCTGTTAATAAGGGAGGGTCACGGCTGGGTCAAACGGCTCCCTTCTTATATTTATACCTTTACCATTCTTTCATTCTTCTATCCTTCCATTCCGTTCACTGCTTTACCCTTCGTTCATCTTTTCCATTTTATTTGCCATATTGATCTTCTTCTGCTCTTCCATTTGTTTGTGTATTTCTCTTTCTCCTGGTTCGATTCCTATCCATATTAATTTTGTATTTGTTTTGTAACCTCCGATACTTGTCATTCTGCTTCCATCATATAATAATAATGTTCCCTTTCTTTTTCCGACTTCTTTGTTTAGCTATTTCCGTCATCTTTGTTTAGCTATTTCATTCATCTTTGTTTAGCTATTTCCTTCATCTTTGTTTAGCTATTTCCTTCATCTTTGTTTAGCTATTTCCTTCATCTTTGTTTAGCTATTTCCTTCACCTTTGTTTAGCTATTTCCTTCATCTTTGTTTAGCTATTTCCTTCATCTTTGTTTAGCTATTTCCTTCATCTTTGTTTAGCTATTTCCTTCATCTTTGTTTAGCTATTTCCTTCATCTTTGTTTAGCTATTTCCTTCATCTTTGTTTAGCTATTTCATTCATCTTTGTTTAGCTATTTCCTTCATCTTTGTTTAGCTATTTCATTCATCTTTGTTTAGCTATTTCCTTCACCTTTGGTTAGCTATTTCCTTCACCTTTGGTTAGCTCTTTCATTCATCTTTGTTTAGCTATTTCATTCATCTTTGTTTAGCTATTTCCTTCACCTTTGTTTAGCTATTTCCTTAACCTTTGTTTAGCTATGTCATTCATCTTTGTTTAGCTATTTCCTTCATGTCACTCGCTTACGTCAATTTTCCTTTTGTTTTTCAATTGCAAGTATTTATTTTATCTATTCACTATTTTTCTCAATTCACTTTTACTTTTCTGTCCTTAATTTGTTTGGCTATCTAAGGGTTTAAATACAAATAACTTATATGTATTTTTTTCTGGCTAACTGTATACGAGCTTATTCACCTTAAGGGGGGTGACCTGCTTTTTGTTATTTCTGTCCTTTTCTCTCTTTCTCTGGCTTGTATCCATTCGGCCCCATTCAGCCAACTATTTTAAGACGTTTATCCCCATCTAGGTGTCGGTTTCTTCCTGGCGAGCGATAGCGAGCCAGCATTATATGAAGAAATCCGGCTTCGCCGGAGACATTTTTCTATCGAAAAAATTTACAAATTTAGCCTGCTGTCAAACAAAAATAAAAAATATGCTGGCTCGCTACCGCTCACCAGTAAAAAATTGACACCTGGATGGGGATATACGTCTTAAAACAGTAGGCTGAATGGGGCCAAATGGATACAAGCCAGAGAAAGATAGAAAAGGACAGAACAAAAACAGGTCACCCCCCTTAAGAATCGAATACAAAATTTCAAGTTGCCTCAAATGTCTGTAAATCATTTCAAAACATTTGTATCTCCATCCGGTTGACAAAGGCAATTATGTGAAGATGGAAGACGCATTTGTTGAAAGCCTATTTAATTATATAATGACACTTCTTTAATTTAATATAATTCATAGTCGTTTTTATTTACTATGGTATTGTTTTCCCTCGCACTTCCACACAGTTTAACCCCTTCTGTACCGGAGACGTCTTTTTAACTGTAAACCAGGCTACTAATAGACGATTTTATTAATTTTAAAAAAGGCCTCCAACAAATAACAGGCTTCGAACTATCTCACTTAACCCTTTTTACTACCACAGATCCGTCTTAAGCTGCACAAAATCGTCTAAATATAGCTAGAATAAAGTTAAAAAGACGCTGCGGTACAGAAGGGGTTAATGTCCTGTCCCGAACAACAACAACAACAGACAAATAACGTCAGTGATTCGTCTGAATGACTATAGGGGTATTTATGGTTTAGACATATCTTTCTAAGTTAATTGTATTGAAACTGACATAAACATTTTTATTGTTGTCAGGGTTTCCATAAATGACATCGTTGAGAGTTGGACGGGTTTGTCGTATCTATCTATTCATGTTACTGTACTTAATTTTAACCCTTTTAATCCGATGCTTGGAGGTAGACTAATTAAAAAGTTACCCAATAAAAATTATACTATATGCGATATGTTTTACAAAACCTAATCTTAAAGTATATATACAGTATATCTAACAAAAATTATATTACATAAAAATGATACAACATAAATTTAATAACTTTAATTCAAGACTTGCTAAAAACCTTCTGTGGATGCGTATAAAACACGTTACCGTATTGAAATGATGTTACTTGGGCTGCAATGGTTAGCAAATTCGGCACACAACCAACGGCTTCTGGGCTCAATTTCCAAACAGTCTCCTCACACCCAATGCAGTATACTGGAATCTGGAATAAGTGGATATATATGACGTCCCGGAACTGGAGAGGCAACCTGTGGTAATCTGGATAATATGCAAAAATACCAGGCTGGGTAGCTCACCTAGCGCATGTGTTATAGGGCAAAGCCACGGAAATAAGTGCCGATATAATGTACAGCCTAGCGTAATTCCTCATATCTTTACGTTTACTGAAAACATTACATTATATCAAGTATGCTTGTTGTAATTGATTGTCCAATTTAAATGCATTAAAACTTCACCACATTCTTTCATCTCAGACCTAGGGGGAAGGAGAGAGAGAGAGAGAGAGAGAGAGAGAGAGAGAGAGAGAGAGAGAGAGAGAGAGAGAGAGAGAGAGAGAGAGAGAGAGAGAGGAGAGAGTGAGAGAGAGATACTTCTCAAACCACCCTTAATTATTTGCTAGAGCCGTTTCATCCCAGTCCTCCACAACTTAAACTACCAATAATAACCACCCCAGATCTTCCAGCCCGTCTCCCTGTACGTCCCATAATTGGATCAAACCTGTAATTAGCGAATGTCCAAAGTAATGTAATGGTTGTGGCTGATAGTTGGGCGACGTGTCATTGGCCAGAGTTGTGTTATTACCTGGTATATAATGGTCAGTCCTCCCTCAGGTGTATGTTGTATCTGGACCATGGCTGTATCACACTGTATTAGGAGGAGTAGCCTAAGTCATGGGGTGGCCACATGATGATGGTGTTTCAGTGTCCTTCTCTCGTATCTATATGGCTATCTGTCTCGTATCTAATCTTCTCCATCACTTTTTATCTGTTGATATATGTATCTACAGTATTCGCTAACTGTTTAGTTGTTTGTTGTCAGCTCGGCTGCATAGGTCTACATGGCCAACAAATATAACCGGTAATAAATATATCTCGTAGAATTAAGTGATCAAATTGGTATGAAACAATTAAAAGTTGGTCAAGTAATTGACTGAGTTTGAGTGGCAGAATAAAATTGAGAGGTGTATGTGGGCTGAACGGCAGAATACGACCAGACAATTAGGAGAGTTGTTGATTTTTGTCTATGCATATGAAGTAGACAAAAGGCAAAATTGCCTGTAACAAGTGCCCCCCTCCCCCAAGGTTGTCGAATTATTCAATGTGTTCGAATTTGCCAGTCAATTGATGGTTGCCCACGTGCACTGAATGCAGTCACCAACTTCAGTTCCGTTCCATTCATACATTACAAGGACAACGGCTTATACTGAGGGCTATGTTTCTGAACCTCCAATAAGGTTTTATGTGAAATTCTTATGTTATCGAAATGTTTCACAGAGAGTATCTTGAAGATCGAGCGACACTTCCCATGCTTTTTTTTTTTTGGGGGGGGGGGGAGCCCGATTATTTCAAGAGGTGCAAGAGCCAGGTGAATTATTGGATGCTGTCCATAGTTCGTGGTTTTGTTTTTGTTACAAAATTAAAGTACTGAGGAGATAAATATAAATCAATTCCATAATCTTTATTAAACCCTGCTTACAAACAGACTAACAGACAGCGACTATCACATAATCTTCATAGCGCGCGGTTGGTAGAGCACTCGCCTGAAAACTGTGAGGTTGACGGTTCGAGTCTCGGGCCAGCCTGTGTGCTATTTGGCAGGCGCCGGTGCTGTGGTGGGATGCTAGACATCTCAACACCGTGTCATCTCACCACACAAACAAGACGAGTCACCTCAACACCATGCCATCTCATGACCAGACCTTTTCTTCACCAGTCGGTTTCATCACCATACCAGCTCAATACCAAGCCAATTCAATACCACACGTTGTCACATCTACTGTCCTGTACAGCGATCACGGGTACGCTCCCCCCCCCCCTCCCCTCCCTCTCATATAAAACAATCAAATCAAATCTCTCTCTCTCTCTCTCTCTCTCTCTCTCTCTCTCTCTCTCTCTCTCTCATCTATGCAGTAAAGATAGGGATAAATAATGCTCTCTACCGACTACAGGGAAAAGTTTTCGTTTATTTTGACACACGTATTATATAATATACACTATAAATTATATATAAATATATATATATATACACTATAAATTATATATAAATATATATAATATATATACTGTATATATTGCAGTACCGGTAATGTGTGTTTTATATTTCAAATATATTTAGACGGCTTTGTACTGCTTAGGAAGGGTCATGTTAGCTAAGGTTCATTGAGATGGTTTGTAGCACTATAACTGATAGACGTCCTTCTTAATTTGAATAAGATCGCATAATAGTTAATAAAATAAAATAATGCGATCGAACTATTTCATTCGGTACCGTATATTAAATAATTTAAGATATGATAGGGGTTTACGGTCTATTCGCCCTCAAGTCTGTTCGCCCACACTAGGAATTTGTTAGCCCAAACAATGAAGTTCGTTATCCCACACCTTGAAGTCTTTTCGCCCACACTTTGAAGTTTGTTAGCCTCCCACACTCTAAACTGGCTTCTAAAGGATGCAAATTTTGTGTATTATGTTGACGACAAAATGTTGTCCATTCATAATAAAATAATGCTATGAATAATTTGTGTTATATCATTTCCGGACTTAACTTAATTTAAATATCTTCAGATTAATTGGTTAACTTTTCATCATATTCATATTACTAACTCTGTGTAATGTTGAGGCTAAGCATTTTGTTTTAATCCACATTGTCTGACCCATTCAGTATATATAAGACTTCCATATGAGAGAGAGAGAGAGAGAGAGAGAGAGAGAGAGAGAGAGAGAGAGAGAGAGAGAGAGATACAGTATAATATTATATAGCTTATATTAAAGGAGCAAATCATAGACAATATATAATAATACTAGTGAAGCATTGTACAACTAGGACTGTCCTGTGTTTTAGTGTGTGAGGAGACTAATGACGTGACCGATTAGAAGGATTAGAGTAGGAGGAGAAGGTATAATAATTATATAAGATTAACTCGGTCACCTTTCCCCGGCCACTTTTCTGGGCAACTACAGTATATTCTGGAATATCTAATGTTAATTTGGGAAGCTTCTAAATATATGTTATTATTAGAATGTAGATCATGGTCATTATATCATTCAAACTCAGTATAGTTGTCAATTATATACATAATAGCGCCTCATAGTGCTGCCACAAACATAACTGTCGATCAAACATTTCCGGAAATAGACTGTACCTGTGCACTGATGCCTGTATACATTTTATGTCAAATACTCTAACCTCAAAAGTCCTACATAATTATTATCAATCGTAATTTATTGAAATGCTAACAAGAAGAACACTGTTTATGCTATTTGTTTTTGTTTTTTTGTTTTTTTAATTTGAATGCTCTATAATCTTTCCATTTATGCATTTTAGTTATCAAGTTCCTTTTCGTTCTGTGTTGACCAGTTGACAAGCAAAGACTTTGATATATTTCACTCTTCTATCAGTATTACAACCTTCAGTGTTCTTCTCGGTCTTTCTTCTACTCAACAAACTCTATCTCTTAATTAATCTGTCCTTCATCATATGACTTAGACTGCTATATATTCCTTGTGTCCAGGCATTTTGACCGAAACGTCCCTTGAATTTGGCTCCCTGTCACTCTTTTGGCTTTGGGTGAGACACTCGTTACACTCAGCCTGCCGTTTGTCATCTTCATACACACATAAGAAAATTCATACACACATAAGAAAACAAAATACTTATTGAAACATTTTGCTGTCTTCTAAAGCTTTTAAATCTGTAGTATGAACACAAACAATAATGATAGGTTGTCCTGTCGTATATTTCATATGAATTGTTGTATATTATTAATTTCGTGTTTCTAATATAAGAACATAAGAAAATGGGAGTCTGCAAAAATCCGATCGGCCCACACAAGGCAGATCCCTGTCACGCCCAACCCCAATTACAAGGCCAAATTATAGGCCCAATTGACTCAATAATACCTTGAGTACTGACCCCACCAAAACGGTCAGAGATTAATGCGAGATTACTGGGGTCTGCTAAGCGCCGATCAGCCCACACCCGGCAGATCCCCCTCATACCCAACCCATCTCGTCCATATGCCTATATATATATATATACGGTATATATATATATATATATATATATATATATATATATATATATATATATACTGTATACTGTATATATACAGTACGGTATATATACTGTATATATATATATATATATATATATATATATATATATATATATATATATATATATACTGTATATACACATCGGTATATATAACCGCGCTAGTGTACATGATACAGTATAATCCTATATTCAGATCAAGCAAAATTATACATTTTCAAAGAAAACGGGAGCTTCCCAGCATTCCATGGTCTTGGCGGGAAACGCGTGACATCCGGGAACCCACCGGAAGAGGCATCAAATCACCTTCCATATTTAACTCTAGGTGGTCCTTATAATTATTTTCACTTCCCATAAACAACATTATGATATTGCGTTAACGTTTGTATTGTTTAGTTGATTTTTAAGCCGGATATGTATTTTATTGTGTATAAGTATCCAGGTGGAGGACTATAGACTCTCGCTTGATTCCCAGAGACGGTGACACTCGGTAAAGACGCTTTGCTCCTCCCGCAGTTATTTTTGTTATTTGTGCGCGATATTCGAGTGCCAGAAGTGCGGAAAGAGACTGGAGGTGGTATTTGACGAATAGCGGACGGGCTGAGAGGAGAATGGGAAGGAAATGGGCTGAAATAAGGTGATAAATATGGGTGATATAAGTAACCCCTTCAGGATACTATGACGCGTTCCTTCATTATGTTCTGGCTATTATTAGACGATTTTATGCAGTTTAGTAAGGACGTCTAGGAAGGAAATACATGATAACTATCTTTAATAACCCATTGAGAGGTTTATGACCAGTTTTGACAGTTTATTCTGGCTACTAATAGACGACTTTATTTTAATGGTGTGTGGTGTGGATATGGTGCCTGGTTGTGGTTGTGGTGGTGGTGGTTGTGGTAGTTATTGTGGTGGTGGTGGTTGTGGTAGTTATTGTGGTGGTGGTAGTGGTGGTGGTGGTAGTTATTGTGATGGTGGTGGTGGTGATTGTGGTAGTTATTGTGGTGGTGGTGGTGGTAGTTATTGTGGTGGTAGTGGTGGTGGTGGTAGTTATTGTGATGGCGGTGGTTGTGGTAGTTATTGTGGTGGTGGTGGTGGGGACCGACCCCACAAAAACGTAACAAGATTACGGGTATCTACAACCGGCAGATCCCCCCTCATACCCAACCCATCTTGTCCATATGCCTATCTAATTTTATCTTAAAGCTCCCTATCGTTCTCGATCCTACCATGTCACTCGGTAGCCTATTCCACCTATCTACAACTCTGTTACCAACCAATATTTGCCTATATCTTTTCTGAAACTAAATTTATCTAATTTAAAACCATTAGTTCGAGTTTGTTCGCTATCACTGAGCTTTAGTACATTTTTCATGTCCCCTTTATTAATCCCACTAACCCACTTGAACACCTCTATCATATTCCCTCTAACTCTGCGTCTCTCTAACGAATGTAAGCCTAATTTCTTCAACCTTTCTTCATACGGATGATTTATAATATGGATATTTTTTGCCATTCTACGTTGTACGCTCTCCAATGAATCTATGTCCATTCTGTGATAAGGACACCAAAATTGAACAGCATTTACTAGCATTTACTAGATTGCCTTGTTTCCTTACAAGTTACAACTGTAATGTACACATTCTTATACAGTGCATCTAACTCGAACTTCAAACTTATCTGATTATTAAGCGATTTGAAGTTGACTGTATATAACACAAAAATTGGTTGGAAAGTATACATCTACAATACATATACCGATATTAGAAACACGAAATTTATGATATACAACAATTCATATGAAATAATTATATGACAGGACAACCTATCACGATTTTTTTCTTTCATACTACAGATCAATAACACTTGAAAGACACCAAAACGTTTCAATAAGTATTTTGTCTTATGTGTGTATGGAGGAGACAAACGGCAGGGTGCCTGTAACGAGTGTCTCCCCCAAAGCCAAAAGAGTGACAGAGAGCCAAACTCAATGGTCGTTGGGGTCATAATGCCTGGACACACGGAATATAAAGCAGTCTAGGTCATAGTATGAAGGAAAGATTAATTAAGGGAGAGAGTTTGTTGAGCAGAAGAAAGGCCGAGAAAATGTGCTAATTCATGGGTTGGAGAGCTGGACAGAATAGGAGTGGGACTGTGTTGAAAGGTGGGTGCCTCACACTCGCCGCAGGAGAGGGGGTATGCACTGAGAGTGCTCTGAATAATACTGATAGAAGAGTGAAATATTTCACAAACTTTGCTTGTCAACTGGTCAACACATAACGAAAATGACCGTGATAACTAAAATACATACATTGAAAGATTACTGAGCATTCAAATCCAAAAAAGAGAATAAGCAATGTTCTTGAGAGTATTTCAATAAATTACGATTGATAATAATTATGTAAGACTTTTGAGGTTAGAGTATTTGACATCAAATGCATACAGAAATCAGTGCACAGGTACAGGCTATTTCCGGAAATGTTCGATCGAAAGTTATGTTTGTGGCAGCACTATGAGGCGCTATTATGTATATAATTGACAACTATACTGAATTTGAATAATGACCATGATCTACATTCTAATAATAACATATATTTAGAAGCTTCCAAAATTAACATTAGATATTCCAGAATATACTGTAGTTGCCCAGAAAAGTGGCCGGGGAAAGGTGACCGAGTTAATCTTATATAATTATTATACCTTCTCCTCCTACTCTAATCCTTCTAATCGGTCACGTCATTAGTCTCCTCACACACTAAAACACAGGACATTCCTAGTTGTACAATGCTTCACTAGTATTATTATATATTGTCTATGATTTGCTCCTTAAATATGAGCTATATATATACTCTCTCTCTCTCTCTCTCTCTCTCTCTCTCTCTCTCTCTCTCTCTCTCTCTCTCTCTCTCTCTCTCATATGGAAGTCTTATATATACTGAATGGGTCAGACATGTGGATTAAAACAAAATGCTTATGGTGGGTTCACACATTCACGTATATTGCTCCCGTCAGCTCCCGTCTGTTGTAAACGAAGGTATATTGGTAGTTGGCAACCGATTACGTAAAACGTAATGGCATAATACACAAAACTTTAATGAAATTACGGCCAGTCGGGGGGTACTCTCGCATGGCGCGAGTAGAAACGAGTAGCCCACGTGGGTCCGGAATGTTGTGGGTGCGGCCAAGGCCGCGCGGTTGCTGATTCGAGTCGAATCAGGAACGTGGCTCGCCCTCACGTATGTCAAAAGACGGGGAAACTTACGACCGACCAGGCCACCACGGTCGTCTGACCAGAGCATCCTCGTCGGACGTAGCAGCTACCACGTGAGACGAGAGCTTGCTCTCGTCAAATCGTAGAAAGTTCCAGTCGAACGTGGAAGTATACGTTAGTTAGGACGCATCTGGCAGAACCTCCGCACTGCGGGTTGGCGGGAAGACCCGGCATCGTTGTACGAGGGGACAACGGGACCAGCGAGGGACCCTCCAGTCACACCTCTCACCACACCGGAGCAGCAACCAACAAACCAACCCTGCCACCCTCTGCACCCTGCCGAAAACAAATCGTAGCAGCGAAACGACTGCACCTATGGCTTTCATATTTTTACCACATGTACCTTACCCTTTAGGCTACCCACCACAAAAATCCCAAATCCCTCCTCCCACCCACTCGCTGACAGTCGGTCCCGTCAGAAGGAAAAAAAAGGAAAATCTGTGGCGGCGAAACGACTGCACCAATCGGTTCCATATTTGTGACAAGTCTCTTACCCTTCTGCCTTCCCCCCACCACACCCCCAACCTCCTCCCACCACCCACTTCTAGCGTATCCGTACGAAGAAAAGGAAAAAAAAGGAAAATCTGTGGCAGCGAAACGACTGCACCAATCGGTTCCATATTTGTGTGACAAGTCTCTTACCCTTCTGCCTTCCCCCCACCACACCCCCAACCTCCTCCCACCACCCACTTCTAGCGTATCCCTACGAAGGAAAGGAAAAAAAGGAAAATCCGTGGTGGCGAAACTACCTCACCAATCGGCTTCATATGTGTAACACAAGTCAATTACCCTTCTACCTTCCCCCAACCAACCCCAAAACCACCCTCCCACCCATACATTCCGATACCATAAAAGTCTCTGTAGTCTATAGTGTCTTTTCAGCTACTTTCGGGACCATCGGGGACCTGATTTCTGGCGAGGGGAGTGTTTTTTTACCATTTCTCTCCCAACTTAATAGATTTAGCCAAAAAAAAAAAAAAAATATGGCACTGGCAGAAGCACACGTCAAAATTGGCTGGCACTCAGCGGGTTACTCCTCCAGGATGAATTCCTCGATGTTACTCCTCCAGGATGAATTCCTCGATGTTGTTCATGGTGCCGATGAAGGACTGGGAATGGGAATGGTGTGGCCATTCCTGCCCTTTTGTAGTTCCCAGATTCCAACCCAGACCTACGTGGTTGACAAAGACTGTCTTTGTCTGTGTTTGGTCAGACGGGGTGTGCCTACGATTGGCCAGAACCGGTCCAGGTACGACCTAACAAATCCCAAGACATGCGGCCTCATCTACGCCGGTCTTGAGGGGGCGTGGCATGGGCGTGGCCTGTGTTCCCGCAAATCGTGCAGCCCATGAGGTCGAACGGGGCTATGCTTACGCACGTCGCAAACACGTACGTAGTTCAATACGACTCCATTACGTCTGCCGTAACACTGGCCCTGTTACGCTAAGTCTGTCGGGAAGTGCAATAGACGTGGAAGAACGGGCGTTCAACGGCAGAAACTACTCGCGTCTTTACATAAATTGGCGATACGCCGGACGGGAGCAATATACGTGAATGTGTGACCCCACCATTAGCCTCAACATTACAGAGTTAGTAGGATGGAGTACATCTTTCTCGACTAGGAGTTTCGACCTTAGCCAGCTCACTGGACAAGATTGTTGTGGGGTTTCGTTAAAAAAAACTTGGGTGTGTAAGTAATATACTGTCTCCATATGGAGCAGGTACGTCATGTGACAAACCAGTGAGTAAAATAGAAATAATCAGTCAAGATAGTGCGGATATAGTGATGTGTAATAGTAGTATCGATAACACTACACATGTAACTGAGAGTAAAGATGAGAATACTGATAGAGTAGAATTTCCGTCTAGAGCTAGTAGTTCAACAGGAAATTATTATATATTTAGATTTCAGTAAAGCTTTCGACAGAGTCCCTCATGAGAGATTGATGAGAAAGGTTGAGGCACATGGAATAGGAGGGTCGTTGTTGGGATGGATTAGGTCATGGCTAATTGGTAGGAAACAGAGAGTCAGCATAAATGGTACCAAGTCAGAGTGGGGAGCAGTCAAAAGTGGTGTCCCCCAGGGATCGGTATTAGGTCCCCTGTTGTTTCTTATATACATAAATGACCTAGATTTAGGTATAACTAGTAGGATAAGTAAATTCGCAGACGATACTAAAATGGGGAGATCAATTGATTCAGATAGCGATATAGAGTGCCTCCAAAGGGATCTAGATACCTTACATGAATGGTCAGTAAATTGGCAGATGAAGTTTAACATTGACAAATGCAAGGTATTAAAGATAGGGAAGATGCAAACAAATGTTAAATATAAACTAGCTAATTTAGAATTAGAAAATTCAAACTGCGAGAAAGATCTAGGTGTGTTTGTTAGCAATGATTTGAAGCCTAGAAAACAGTGTATAAGCGTTCGTAATAAGGCAAACAGGATTCTCGGGTTCATCTCTAGGAGTGTGAGTAACAGAACTGCTGATGTTATCTTAAAACTTTACTTGTCATTAGTGAGACCCCATATGGATTATGCTGTCCAATTTTGGTGTCCTTATTACAGAATGGACATAGATTCATTGGAGAGAATTCAGCGTAGAATGACAAAAATGATCCATAATATTAGAAATTTTCCGTATGAAGAAAGGTTGAAGAAATTAGGTTTACATTCGTTAGAGAGACGCAGAGTTAGAGGGGATATGATAGAGGTGTTCAAGTGGGTTAGTGGGATTAACAAAGGGGACATGACAAATGTACTAAAGCTCAGTGATAGCGAAAGAACTCGTACCAATGGTTTCAAATTAGATAAATTTCGTTTCAGAAAAGATATAGGCAAATATTGGTTTGGTAACAGAGTAGTAGATGGGTGGAATAGGCTACCAAGTGATATAGTGGGATCAAGAACGATAGGGAGCTTTAAGAAAAAATTGGATAAGCATATGGACGAGAAGGGTTGGGTGTGAAGGGGGGATCAGCCGGGTTGGGCCAATCAGCGCTCTGCAGACCCCCGTAATCCTGCGTTAATCTCTAACCGGTTTGGTAAGATGATCCTCAGGGTATTAGAGTGTTGAGCCTATAATTGGGCTTTGTAATTGGGGTTGTGTGGGACAGGGATCTGCCTTGCTTAGGCCAATCGGCTTTCTGCAGACTCCCATGTTCTTATGTTCTTAAATAATAAGTTAGCTAAACACAATAAAAAATTAGTTGCAAATAAAAGTAATAGGTTGAGGGTATATTATACAAATTGTAGGAGTTTATGTAACAAAATGAACGAACTTAGAGCACTCGTTAGCACAGAAAATATAGACATAATAGCGCTAACTGAAACGTGGATTAATACAGAATCTAGGCATTTTTTAGCAGAATTTGATATTCCAGGATATAGTTTGTTTAAATATGACCGAACAAGTAGGAGGGGCGGGGTTATAGCAGTGTTTGTCAGGAATACATTAAAAAGCTGTATTAAATCAGGTATTAGACTAAATAATGATAATGAAAGTGTTTGGGTACTATCACTATATACCATATTGACTTCTGGAATCTGTGCCAAATTTTCATTAGTGAAAACGGAAAGAAACTGACTATTTAATGTACTGCACATTTCTAAATAATTTTCTGTTATTTCTCTTATTGAAGTTTTTAGGGGGCCTATTACATCTCTAACTTTAGATTTATATAGTTGGTAAAAAGCTTTAGGGTTATTTTTTGAGTCACTGGCTATCCTTATTTCATAATTTCTTTTTGCTTTCCTGATTTCCTTTTTGACCTGTCTTGATAGAGTCTGATAGTATACTGTATATGTAGATGATTTTCGCCTTTCTTTATTTTTCTATACATTCCTTTCTTTTTTCCTATAAAATCTATTAGCTTATTAATCATCCATTTTGGTTGGTTCTGCGTCGATCTAAATCTTCTTTTAGGGATATATTTATTTTGAGCATTGTGGAGTGAAGCAATAAACTGGTTAAACAGCGTAGAATGACAAAAATTATCCATAATATTAGAAATCTTCCGTATGAAGAAAGGTTGAAGAAATTAGGTTTACATTCGTTAGAGAGACGCAGAGTTAGAGGGGATATGATAGAGGTGTTCAAGTGGGTTAGTGGGATTAACAAAGGGGACATGACAAATGTACTAAAGCTCAGTGATAGCGAAAGAACTCGTACCAATGGTTTCAAATTAGATAAATTTCGTTTCAGAAAAGATATAGGCAAATATTGGTTTGGTAACAGAGTTGTAGATGGGTGGAATGGACTACCAAGTGCTATAGTGGGATCTAAAACGGTAGGGAGCTTTAAGATAAAATTGGATAAGCATATGGACGAGAAGGGTTGGGTGTGAAGGGGGATCAGCCGGGTTGGGCCAATCAGCGCTCTGCAGACCCCCATAATCCTGCGTTAATCTCTAACCGTTTTGGTAAGATGATCCTCAGGGTATTAGAGTGTTGAGCCTATAATTGGGCTTTGTAATTGAATTGGGGTTGTGTGGGACAGGGATCTGCCTTGATTAGGCCAATCGGCTTTCTGCAGACTCCAATTTTCTTATGTTCTTATGTTCTTATGTAATATGAATATGATGATAAGTTAACCAATTAATATGAAGATATTTAAATTAAGTTAAGTCCGGAAATTATATAACACAAATTATTCATAGCATTATTTTATTATGAATGGACAACATTTTGTCGTCAACATAATACACGAAATGTGCATCCTTTAGAAGCCAGTTTAGAGTGTGGGAGGCTAACAAACTTCAAAGTGTGGGCGAAAAGACTTCAATGTTTGGATGAACGAACTTCATTGTTTGGGCTAACAAATTCCTAGTGTGGGCGAAAAATACGTGGGCGAATAGACCGTAAACCCCTATCATATCTTAAATTATTTAATATACGGTACCGAATGAAATAGTTCGGTCGCATTATGGATTCACTCAGGGACGTTCTTGCCTTACTAATTTGCTTAGCTTTTTCTCAGAGGTATATGAAGCAGTAGATAGTGACAAGTCATATGATATTATTTATTTAGATTTCAGTAAAGCTTTCGACAGAGTCCCTCATGAGAGATTGATGAGAAAGGTTGAGGCACATGGAATAGGAGGATCGTTGTTGGGATGGATTAGGTCATGGCTAATTGGTAGGAAACAGAGAGTCAGCATAAATGGTACCAAGTCAGAGTGGGGAGCAGTCAAAAGTGGTGTCCCCCAGGGATCGGTATTAGGTCCCCTGTTGTTTCTTATATACATAAATGACCTAGATTTAGGTATAACTAGTAGGATAAGTAAATTCGCAGACGATACTAAAATGGGGAGATCAATTGATTCAGATAGCGATATAGAGTGCCTCCAAAGGGATCTAGATACCTTACATGAATGGTCAGTAAATTGGCAGATGAAGTTTAACATTGACAAATGCAAGGTATTAAAGATAGGGAAGATACAAACAAATGTTAAATATAAACTAGCTAATTTAGAATTAGAAAATTCAGACTGTGAGAAAGATCTAGGTGTGTTTGTTAGCAATGATTTGAAGCCTAGAAAACAGTGTATAAGCGTTCGTAATAAGGCAAACAGGATTCTCGGGTTCATCTCTAGGAGTGTGAGTAACAGAACTGCTGATGTTATCTTAAAACTTTACTTGTCATTAGTGAGACCCCACATGGATTATGCTGTCCAATTTTGGTGTCCTTATTACAGAATGGACATAGATTCATTGGAGAGAGTACAGCGTAGAATGACAAAAATGATCCATAATATTAGAAATCTTTCGTATGAAGAAAGGTTGAAGAAATTAGGTTTACATTCGTTAGAGAGACGCAGAGTTAGAGGAGAGATGATAGAGGAGTTCAAGTGGGTTAGTGGGATTAACAAAGGGGACATGACAAATGTACTAAAGCTCAGTGATAGCGAAAGAACTCGTACCAATGGTTTCAAATTAGATAAATTTAGTTTCAGAAAAGGTATAGGCAAATATTGGTTTGGTAACAGAGTTGTAGATGGGTGGAATGGACTACCAAGTGCTATAGTGGGGTCTAAAACGGTAGGGAGCTTTAAGAAAAAATTGGATAAGCATATGGACGAGAAGGGTTGGGTGTGAAGGGGGATCAGCCGGGTTGGGCCAATCAGCACTCTGCATACCCCCATAATCCTGCGTTAATCTCTAACCGTTTTGGTAAGATGATCCTCAGGGTATTAGAGTGTTGAGCCTATAATTGGGCTTTGTAATTGAACTGGGGTTGTGTGGGACAGGGATCTGCCTTGCTTAGGCCAATCGGCTTTCTGCAGACTCCCATTTTCTTATGTTCTTATGTTCTTATTATTTTATTTTACTATCTATTATGCGATCTTATTCAAATTAGGAAGGACGTCTATCAGTTATTGTGCTACAAACCATCTCAATGAACCTTAGCTAACATAACCCTTCGTAAGCAGTACAAAGCCGTCTAAATGTATATGAAATATAAAACACACATTACCGGTACTGCAATATACTGTATATATATATATATATATATATATATATATACAGTATATATATATATATATATATATATATAATTATATATATATATATATATATATATATATACTGTATATATAGTGTATATATAATACGTGTAGGCCTATGTGTGTCAAAATAAACGAAAACCTTTCCCTGTAGTGGGTAGAGAGCAATTTGTATTCCTATATTTACTGCATAGATGAGAGAGAGAGAGGGGGGGGGTACCCTTGATCGCTGTACAGGACAGTAGATGTGGCAACGTGTGGTATTGAGATATCTTGGTATTGAATTGGCTTGGTATTGAGCTGGTATGTTGACGAAACCGACTGGTGAAGAAAAGGTCTGGTCATGAGATGGCATGGTGTTGAGGTGACTCGTCTTGTTTGTGTGGTGAGATGACACGGTGTTGAGATGTCCTGATACCCTGTGGTGGACGGTGCGGTCTAGCAATCTGTGGCAAGTGTTCACTGAAGTCCCTGATACATCAGGGCACCCACCCTAGCCCACCTATTGAGCAAGGAGTGCATGGTTGTAAAAAAACGCATCATTGTATCATTGCTATATAATAAAAACATAACATACAACAGATGGTTATATAATTCCTTTCCATAACAAAAATAGTCTCAGTTTCCCATAATAATTAATCAAAGAAAATGTCTTTGATCAGATTGTGGAAAACGGAGTGTTGTGTGGTGGTAGGTGGTCGCGGGATGTGTCAGTTCTCCCTCTCATCAGCGTGGAGAAGGACGGTTGGTTTGGTTATCTTGTTGTACGATGGTCCCAAGCGTTGTGGTGGCCGTTTGTGAGTTACGGAGGATGTCCACGAGGGTGTTGCAAGGATCATATTGTCAAAGATGATAAAGCGACTTTAAGCTAGCCATACCTCAACTGTTCTTATATATATACATACATACACATATGTATATACAGGTATATACAGTATATATAATAACTATCATTCATGCCTACATTAATACAAACACGCACATATCATTAGTCTTAACCCTTCATGCAAAATGGTGTAAGGTATCGTTAAAAAAGTGGCCTACGTTACAAATCCCGCTCATTAACATTTATCGCTCCATTAACTTTGTTGACGATCCTACCTCGATGATTAATTATAATTCTAGTGATGATCATAACCCCATAATGACACGTCTGAGAACACGGTATATCTCTCTCATCTTAGCGGAAACACAGGCATAAAAAAAAAATCCCATCAACACTACAAGGCTGTCTGAATAATGGGTCGTCCACCAAGAACAAAAACAGGGGCAGGCTATAACAGAGAGAGAGAGAGAGAGATAATTTGTCGGTATATCGTTTACATTCTGGGCATAAAAAAAAGTCTTTATAATCCTATGTTTTCCAATTCTCTTACGATGAAATTGCTATTGTTGAAAGAATAATGTAAAAGTGCATGAGTAATTCTATCGAATATTTAATGTTTCTGATACTAATGGTAAGATCACATAATTAGTCATCGTACTACATCCAAATTACTTAATCAAGCGTCGGAAGAATTTCTAATAACAAAAGACTTTGAACATAGATATTGTGTTTTTGACATCGAAAGGTCCTTCATAAACTAAGGAAAATAATCGGATTGTAATTAGATTAATCATAGTTTATATCAATATATTTCAATATAAAGATAAGTTATTTTAAATACTTGAATCTGTGTAGGGAAAATACGATATTTCATAGTGGCATAACACATTTTCGCTTAGCGTTTTCATTGCTTAGGTATCATATGTTGTTGTCTTCTAGCTAACATTTAGTGATTTTATCAAGCTCATAAAAAAAACTTTGGTAGTTAATGGTTAAACGGGTTAATCGTCACCTTCCACAAATGGCGGTGTGTACATCTTTATAGATAGCATTACCAATTAGTATTATTATAGCCTGGATCAGCCTTATCAGTTATTATCACTTTAGGTGGTAGTGTGTGGTGACCATGTTTGGCTGTAAGGAACCATAATTGTAGGGTGACCGAGATTCACCATTAATCCCTTCTGTATCGGCGACGTTATTTCAACTTTATTTTAGCTATATTTAAACGATGGTTTGCAGTTTAATAAGGATCTATGGTGATAATACAGGTTAAGTGGGATAATTTAAAGCCTAGTAATTGTCATAGGCCCTTCTTAAGTTGAATACAATCGTCTAATAGTAGTCAGAATAAAGTTAAAAGGAAGGCATCGGTACTGCAAGGGATAATACTCTAGTACAGAACTGTATATTACCTTTCATATATTACTTAATAACATGATTAATGCTGAGAAAAAGACAAACCAATTTGATTCATGTGACTGTTTTGAGCTTGAAACTGTTGATATAAAATATAGAAACAAATATTTGTTTTATATCAATATGAATGTTATATTTGGTGGTATTATTTTTGTAAGTGTGTTGTGTTGGTTTTGTTATCGTTTGTGCTCATTGTTTGATCTTGTTATTGATCGTGATAGCCATGTTGGTGTCATCAACCAAATGAAAGTTCATCTAAATTGTTATATATACATTTAATTTAAGTCCCACAGTCAAATAATACTGTGATTAGATGCCGACGTCGATTGGACCAAACAAAGGTTTCTGAAAATTTTATCTTGGCAACATCGCCAAACGAACAAGCCAGGTGGTGCACACAAGCCAGGTGGTGCACACAAGCCAGGTGGTGCACACAATACATTCATGTTGAAGAGAACTGGACAAGGCGATAATAATTAGGAGCCACAGAACGTTCGTCTGTGGGAACCAAAACTATATAAGCAACATTAATGCTTCATTCTCCAAGGCAATGAATGTCTGGTTGAAATGTGTACCTCTCAACATGGACTCCATGACATTATAGCCACTACCCGGGGATTAAATGATACGAAAATGTTTCTCTTGAATATCTAGGATGAAGAAAATATATACAGAAGTCTTACAAGAAAATATATACAGGAGTCTTACAAGAAAATATATACAGGAGTCTTACAAGAAAATGAACAAAAAGGATTGAGAGAATAAGTATTACAAAAATTAATACACAGACTGGCAAATACAGTAGAGAAACAAATAGATAGTCAGATATTGTAAATATATATATAATATATATATATATATATATATATATATATATATATATATATATATATATATATATATATATATATATACCTGTATACTATATAGGCCTATACTATATATATATTTTTGTTTTCTTTCTTTTCTCCCATGTGAATATAGGAGACAAAAGGCAGGTTGCCTGTAACGAATGTCTCCCCCCAAAGCCAATAAAAGTGACAGCCAAATTCAAAGGACGTTTGAATCAAAATGCCTGGTTACACGAAGTATAAAGCAGCCTAAGTCATAGGATGAAGGTATGACTATATTCATTTACAAATGTCATCAGTCGCAGGTTTAAGGCGAGTCGTTTGTCTAAGTAATGTTTAAAGGAATCAACAAGTTGACGACTCGATTGAAGAAGAAATTCTTAGACTCGTGTGAGTTAAAAGATATTCATTTGAGAGAACGCTATTTGCAATTTTTGTATCGTCAGCAAACTTTGAGATTGTACAGGTGAGATCCTCATCTATATCATTAATGTAAACTAGGAAGAGAACTGGCCCCAGTACCGATCCCTTGGGTACCCCGCTACTTACATTGATCCATTTGGATGCTTTACCGTTTATGACTACTCTTTGCTTTCTGTTACCGAGCCAATTTTCTATCCATTTCAACACACCGTTTTGTATTCCATGCACTTTTAGTTTTGTCAATAAACGTTTGGGGGGAACCTTGTCAAAGGCCTTTTGAAAATCAAAGTATATATTATCTACAGCTTTACTCTAATTATATAGGTTGAGGATATCGTGGAAGAAGTCTAAGAGGTTTGTTAAGCAGGAGCGTATAATGTACAATAGGAAATAATGTATTGAAATTATTAAGGTGGATATCATTGTATAATTGGTTACCGTAAAACATAATATTATGCTTAACCGAATTCTATGAAATCCACCATCAGACATATTCGTTTGACATACCCTATTTAATTCATGACTTTGTGGTCGCTGGTTTCACTTTCACAATTTGGTTCAGTCCTCACGCAGATATAAAATTTTCAGTTTCTAGAATTGAATTCTAACAACATACACACACACACACACACACACACACACACACACAACATTTTGGCAGATTTGTTTTTGTTTTTCCTTGTTTTTATTTTTGTATTTTTTTTATTTTTATCAAACAAACCTTAGTTGGTCATTAAGCCTCTCACTATCTCATTCACCCTGGTTTAGGGAACTACCCCAACCCCACGGAAATGGCAGACTGTCTTGTAGTAATTATTATCAAGAGGCAGTAAACTCAAACCTTTATTTGTTAATAAATAATTTCAACAAAGGTTGCTGTTGTCTCTCACTGGATGAACGCAGGGGTTAGCTCGTAACTGCTCGGTAATTGTTATAATTGTTATTAGTAGTATATATACCACAACCACGGAAAGGAGGGCTTGAGGCTCGTTGGGGCTGAGTTAGGGGTAGCTTCATACGACAACATAAAGATTCAATGAGCCACGCAACCCTGCAACTCCTTAGTACTAAAACAATAACTAAGTCTGCAGTTTTAGGAGGATGCTCGTGTGTGTTCCGGATATGTTAGCGTTTCTCTTGGCAGTTAAGGCATTATGCTGAATCATCAATGTCATGACTAGCCACTCTCTCAGTTTGGTGTGATCAATGTACAGTCTATCTATCTATCTATCTATTGCCTGACGCCGTGATCCCCGAAGGGGTGGCCACGAACGAACCGCCCCTATGCACCTCTGTCCCCAGTCAGTCGACGCCCCTCCCCCCAACCAGCACCGCCTTCGTTCATGTAGTTCCTCACTCCATCCTTCCACCTCATATTCGGTCTACCTCTCCCCCTCTGTCCCTCCACCTCGCTCTCGTACACCCTCTTAGTCATTCTCTCGCTTTCCATACGTTCCATATGGCCGAACCATCTCAAGTTGTTCCTTTTCACACTTTCCAGCACATCTACCTCCACACCACACCTCCTTCTTACTTCCTCATTAGTCTATCTATCCCTCCATGTAACTCCGCACGCACTCCTTAAGTAATTCATTTCCACTGCTCTCACTCTTGGTCTGAGTCTCTCAACCAACGTCCATGCTTCGCTTCCGTAAGTCAGTGTCGGGATTACCACACTGTCATGCAAGGACTTCTTCACTTCCATACTGACCACCCTATTTCTTGTTACTGCTTTTAGCGTTCCTACAACCCTCTTCCCCTGTTGTACCCTCTCCCGCACCTCTTCATCCATAGTCCCATCTTTACTCAACACACTGCCCAGATACTTAAAAGAGTTGACGATCTCCATAGCCTGACCGTTCAGCTTCACCTCACACTCTGTGACTTCACCCCTTTCGAAGACCATAACCTTGCTCTTCCCCGTATTTACCTTCAAATTCCGTTTTTCGCACACTGTTCCAACAGTACAGTCACGGCGGTAAATTGTGTAAGACATATTGTGCGAGTATGGGGAATGTTTGACGAATACACTGGCATTCCAGAGTTGCGCATACCTACAAACTACTTACGTGCGTGCACACTTAAACTGCTTTGTAACTTACTCAATTTAATTTATTATATAAATTGTGTGGCGTCCTCGTCAAAGCACCCACCGACCGACCGATGGCTGGAGTAAAGATATTAACCCACCAGACCAGACCAGATGGCTGGAGTAAAACATTTTATTCAACCCTTTTATATATTTCAGCTACTGATGAGTTAAATGTAATTAGGCAAAACCAGGTCATGTTATTGTAGGCTATGTTAGTAAAGTTCATATTTAATTAAATAAAACACTTTAAAACTTCCAGATTCTGACTGGGAATTTGATGAGATGGCGTAAAAGCTTATCAGGGGACCCGTGACTAGGATTAATAATTGGGTTAACTTGTATTTGGGGTGTTACACATTTGCCCTCTTGGTGCAACGATGGCTTAAAACTTTAGGTCAGGCTGCCTTTGTTCAGATTTTGTTTACTTAACTTTGGATAGACAGTTCATAGTCACGAGCTGTTAGATATATATACGGTACTGTTTTAGTCCTATTATCTTATTCTACCATGGGATACATTACTGACGGCTCAGATGACAATTCAGGCTATCCTGTCAGGCGCAGAGGTAGTAAGGACAGTGAGACAGTGAGACAGTGAGACAGTGAGACAGTAAGGACTTGTTGTCTCAAGTTATTTGCAAACTTTTGCATGGATATTTGACTGATGAATTTCGACTGATCCTTCCTGTAATACTTAAGGTAGGGATTAGTTAATTAGGGATTAGTTAATTAGGGATTAGTTAATTAGTTAGTTAAAATAGGAGTTCAAAAACTATGAACCCTATTGGATTATTAAGCCAGCGCTCTCTCTCTCTCTCTCTCTCTCTCTCTCTCTCTCTCTCTCTCTCTCTCTCTTTCTCTCTTTCTCTCTTTCTCTCTCTCTCTCTCTCTCTCTCTCTCTCTCGTTAGTTATTTTTATTATGAATTTGAGATGTTGAAAGGGAATAGAAATGTCCATTAAGGGAGATTCGTCCCTTTAAAGTTTGTTTACTTCCATAATTAGTAACCCAACAAGTAATTGTAATCTATAATCAGTTATTAATGTTGTCTTACTACTGGTGGTATAGAATAATAAAATATAATCACAACAGTCCATAGACTTACTTATGCATTTTCAATATTAATATTTATACATTTCTTATGAGAGATCCTTATCAAACAGAAACTAATTTAACAGCTGGTGTAAGAAATATTAAGGAGTGCTTAAAAGGGGATAACTGAAGGTACTTTGCTGTACATTCATTCCCTTAAATTGTTCCTCAGCTAAAACAAATCATCGTAGTATAGGCAGATAAAATACATTACCGTACAGAATATATTACAATTATGTTAACAACGCAACTAGATGACTACTTTAAGTTTTGTGTTTTGAAGACACGGGACTTAAAATATTATCATATAAGTAAATTCATCTAAGCTTATAAATAATGTAGGCCAACTCCTTATAGACGGCTACATAGTGAGAAGTGTGCGGGGTGTAAACTATTATCACGTACTGTTTCCGGTCACCTGTGTGTTACTACGAACGACACCTGGATGGTCGGGGGTGATGAAGCTTTTATCAGAGTCATCTTGTTGCCTTCCTTGTGTTGGGTTCTGTCTGTCCTCATCCCACCTCCCTCTTCACCTAATCTGTAATCCCCCAGTCCTTGTCATCCCCCACTTATCACCGTGAGAAGATCTAAGCTTCTCAACAACCATCTGACACTAATGTTTGTAATCACTGAGGCTTAACCAAAGCCTTCTTGACGTAACTCGACTATTTGACCGTGTTCTTATCTCTCCAATCTTTCTTATTTTCACCTCCACATTACTCTCCTCTCCTATTTCTCTTCCCATCTTTAGTTCTTCTCATTTGTCTGTCTTGCTATCATGCGTCAATTTCTATATATAATTTCCTCTACTTTATTGTCTAACCCTATCCACCATCAGATACTTTGTTGTTCGTGATGGCCGGCTTAACTCAGCTTTAAGTGGTGGGTAGCTTTATCTTATCTCTGGCCAGGGTAATCCTTGGCGTCCTGGGGATGGGGATTGTCTTTGTTTAGCCTAGGTGGCTGTTTGCTTCTGTTAATTGCTACCTGACCATCTTGCTAGAAAATCACAAAGCATAATAATTAAGCCTAAATAACATAACCTTACCTATTATTAAGAAAGTGGAATTGTTACTGAAGTTCTAATAGTTATGTAGCTGCAAAAATTATGAATATTGACTAAAATTGGAAGGAGCCGTTGTGATGGCCTTATCACCGTCAAATCATCGACTGTCGTCTTTTAGGTTGTCATCACATGCTTTCATTAATTTCATTGGGAATTGTTTGGTGTTGGGAGTGAAATTTATATATGTGATTATTACTATTTGTGTGGCTCCCATGGATATGAGAACAGTCAACTAATCTTGCAAGTCATAACCTAAAAACCCAACTTCGGATAGGGTAGGTTAGTAAAGTTATCTAATGAAGCTACTTTATTATCGTTTATTTGGTTGCCTAAATTGGATCTGTGCTTGTGTGTCACTTATGGGGAGGTTTTTAGTGTGTTCCCTAGACTTCCATCAAGGTTGAAATTACACCCCAATGACCCCCTTTCAAGATAAATTTGTACATTTTTCGGTAGAAAAATTTCCCGGCCGAAGGCCGGTTCCTCATAAATTACAGGCTCGCTATCGCTTGCCAGGAAAAAATCGACACCTAAATTGGACGAAATTTCTTAAAAGTGACATAAATGGGGTGAAAGTTCTTAAAATCGCCAAACTAATGGGGCGAACGTCTTAAAATCTCAAAAGCAATGGGGCTGAACATGAGGGAGAACGGGGTAAAGAAAAAAATCCCTCAAGTGGAAATCTCCCCTTATACTTACTAAGGCGTGTGCTTGATTTTGTTTATATGCGTGTGTTTGGCAGGAGATTAGCTAAATTCAACGTTTACCAACAAACTCGGTCAGTTCAGCATAGTCAATTACGCTGTTTTGTTAATAAGTTATCTGTTGTATTCATTGTGATATGGTTGTCTAATGTTAACCCCTTGAGGATTATGACGCATTTTAGCAGTTTATTCTGGCTATAATCAGACAACTGTATTCATCTTACGAGGGATATGTGTGAGTCAAAGGGATAAGTCAGATAAACTTTTCCATTTGATCACCTAGAGGTCCTTCCTAAGCTGTTTCAAATAGTCTAATTATAGACAGAATTAAATGTTAAAATTCGTCATGATCCTCAAAGGGATAAGTGAAACCCTAATTAAGTAATTCAGCCTATCATTTATAGGCCAGGGTAATGTTCATTAGAGTTTGTTAGGGAATGTATATAACAAGTTAGTTTGTTAGGGAATGTATATAACAAGTTAGTTTGTTAGGGAATGTATATAACAAGTTAGTTTGTTAGGGAATGTATATAACAAGTTAGTTTGTTAGGGAATGTATATAACAAGTTAGTTTGTTAGGGAATGTATATAACAAGTTAGTTTGTTAGGGAATGTATATAACAAGTTAGTTTGTTAGGGAATGTATATAACAAGTTAGTTTGTTAGGGAATGTATATAACAAGTTAGTTTGTTAGGGAATGTATATAACAAGTTAGTTAGGGAATGTATATAACAAGTTTGTTAGGGAATGTATATAACAAGTTAGTTTAGAAAATATTAAACTGGGTGATTGGACAGACTAGGACAAATTATTGATATATTATCATGAACTATTCTGTCTAGGGAAGTCATTGATATTTATAATAAAATCTGAGTTCTAATAATTATGAAGTCAGTGTTTGGCATGGTCAATATTTGTCATAACTTAGCATCCAATTATTAATAAATATAATTAAATCAATATTTATGACATAATGTTAAATACTCCTTACTCAAATCTCGGTGTTTTATCCTCCAATTAACTTTGTTATGTATACGAGATAATAAAGTTATGCATTGTCCAATGAAGAAAGATAATTTCCAATGCAGAAACGACCAAGTGACGGACATTTCTATTAATATTAGCATAATTATACGTGTCCAACGTGTCCATGGTAACATATTTGGTAACAGTAACAACATATGGCCCACTAGTAATACAAAACGGGGTCCGTTATCTCAATGAAAGGTGACAAAACAAAATAAATAAATAAATAAATAAATAAATAAATTAATTAATTAATAAAAAATAAGTTCGATAATTACGGTAACTTCGCTCACAGTTGCTTCGCCCACACTTAAATCTACGTAACATTATAATACACTAACTTATTGTTCCTGTGACCTAAAGCCTAAATTAAAAGCCTTCATTATTTGAGTGAAAAGAAAAGTTATAGAGAAAAGATGGTTATTATGGGGAATATGGCTTGCTGGTGAAAGGACAGAGAGAGGCTTCTCTCTCTCTCTCTCTCTCTCTCTCTCTCTCTCTCTCTCTCTCTCTCTCTCTCTCTCTCTCTCTCTCTCTCTCTCTCTCTCTCTCTCTCTCATGTATAAGAGCCATCTAACATCCTGCAGCTGCTGAGGTTACTGGATGAACCAGATGCGCCACCACAAGGAAGGTTACTGGATGAACCAGATGCGCCACCACAGGGAAGGTTACTGGATGAACCAGATGCGCCACCACAGGGAAGGTTACTGGATGAACCAGATGCGCCACCACAGGGAAGGTTACTGGATGAACCAGATGCGCCCACCACAGGGAAAGGTTACTTGGATGAACCCAGATGCTGCCACCACAGGGAAGGTTACTGGATGAACCAGATGCGCCACCACAGGGACAAGGTTACTGGATGAACCAGATGCGCCACCACAGGGAAGGTTACTGGATGAACCAGATGCGCCACCACAGGGAAGGTTACTGGATGAACCAGATGCGCCACCACAGGGAAGGTTACTGGATGAACCAGATGCGCCACCACAGGGAAGGTTACTGGATGAACCAGATGCGCCACCACAGGGAAGGTTACTGGATGAACCAGATGCGCCACCACAGGGAAGGTTACTGGATGAACCAGATGCGCCACCACAGGGAAGGTTACTGGATGAACCAGATGTGCCACCACAGGGAAGGATGCACCAATTTTGAGATCCTTGTGCAATGCCCATATACTTATCTTAAAATGGTCCATATTGTATTAGCTTGTGATGTATAATAATTATATAGAAACCGTATATATAAATGTATTGCAGATGCTAAGTAACATTTCTAATGTATTTACGGTGCAACATACTTCTCAATCTAACTACATTATTTTGAAAATGCCGTAGCTAATATTAACACACACACAATAATGCCTTTATTGAATTACAGTGAACGAATCTTTGTTGTCGATATCAATGATAATAAAACACAACACAGCAAGCTTGACAGAACATAACTGAAAGTAGGCAGAATGGAGCCTGCAAAAACACAAGATTATGTATGCCGTTTGATGCAAATATAAAGTGTTACCTCAAGGAAAAATATAAAGTGTTACCTCAAGGAAAAATATAAAGTGTTACCTCAAGGAAAAATATAAAGTGTTACCTCAAGGAAAAATATAAAGTGTTACCTCAAGGAAAAATATAAAGTGTTTCCTCAAGGAAAAATATAAAGTGTTACCTCAAGGAAAAATATAAAGTATTACCTCAAGGAAAAATATAAAGTGTTACCTCAAGGAAAAATATAAAGTGTTACCTCAAGGAAAAATATAAAGTGTTACCTCAAGGAAAAATATAAAGTGTTACCTCAAGGAAAAATATAAAGTGTTACCTCAAGGAAAAATATAAAGTGTTACCTCAAGGAAAAATATAAAGTGTTACCTCAAGGAAAAATATAAAGTGTTACCTCAAGGAAAAATATAAAGTGTTACCTCAAGGAAAAATATAAAGTGTTACCTCAAGGAAAAATAAACTAGTTTGCTTGCCCAATTTTGGGTCTTTACAGACAAGGCGTTATATCACTATAAAGAAAAGTATATACAATTTGTTCTCTCTCTCTCTCTCTCTCTCTCTCTCTCTCTCTCTCTCTCTCTCTCTCTCTCTCTCTCTCTCTCTCTCTCTCTCTCTCTCTCTCTCTCTCTCTTTCACTATATACTGTATATATATATATAATTATATATATATATATATATATATATAATATATATATATATATATATATATATATATAATATATATATATATATATACTGTATATACAGTACATATATATATATATATATATATATATATATATATATATATATACTGTATATACTGTATACAGTATATCTCAGAGAGCGTGCCTCCGTAGTATTAATTACTGATCCAGGAATAACTTCTGTTTCACACACATCCATAAGAGTTTTGTTAAAATCCTCATATACGCTATACTGAGGGCTATGTTTTACCTCCTTTCCGTTGTTCATTAACGTTGTCTATGTTATACTTCACAACATGTGATATAAGTTATATTTATGAAACGCCGTTTGGAATCAAACAGGGATCCCGCTCCTTCTGTGTTAGGTAGTGTCCACCATTCTTTAACTGTCTTCGTGGTGCGATGCATAAGGTGTTGATTTTCGGTGTGAGCATCCTGGATTCGAATCCACGGACTGCCACATGTGTTTGTAAATTTCATTAATCGATTTTAGGAGTATAGTTGGTTGTTGGAAGGAACATAATAATTAACATTAGCCTCAAGGCCAGATTCTTGGAGGCCACCCTACTTCCTCCACCTGGTTGCGCCCGTCTAAGTTTACCTGCCCACTTCCGGTGTCCTGGGTTATAATGGTCCTACCCGCATTTTATTAGCAGCACTGGAGCTTCCTCGTGCTATTGTTAATTATTGATGGTTTGCTAACCAGGTTTGTTTGGTGTTAGCCACTCGTACTCTCCCAGTATGGCCCACTTTGTTTATGGTGTTGCCCATGTATGTTCAGAGGACACCCACTCTTTCGTTTAGTTTAATGTATAAAGCATTATTTCCGTTTCCTTCGTGTTTCAATGTACTTCTCCCTTTTTTTTTTTTTTTTTTTTTCAGCCGTATTTTATAGAACGAACCTATAATGTTTCAGTCGTCCCTGCATATATTCTGGGATCCCTTCATTATTGTAGGTCATGATTAAGGTCTTCTGAGAACCTGGTGTACCTATGTGTTTAGTTGTGTTGGTGTTGTCCGTATTGTTCTGAGAGCACAACAATAATCTCTCACACATCCCACTCCCCTCCCCTTACACACACACACATAAAATTCCCCCCTCTCCCCATCTCTACCACTTTACACCCGATAGTTGGTCAATATATCTGAAGCAATAATTACCAGGATTTGTGTTCCTAGGATATGGGTTAGTGATGCATTGTTTTACTCCAGCAACACTTGTTTTTGTTTTGTTTTGTAAAAGGATTAATTGGGATAGTATGTAGCCTTTTTATTGGTAGATTATAAAGAAAAGGACGTTGCTGGTACAAACACAGCAGTTGTGTAGGTAATAGTAAAATATTGAAGGAAACAGGAACGGCCAGAAGTGGAATCACCAGTAGGAAAATAGTACATTTTAAAGTTACCTGCAATACACCAAAATGGAAACTATAACTAAGCCTAGTATAAGTTGAAATGTTGGTAGCACTAAAGATATAAAGTTGGAGAAAGTAATAGAGAACAGCTGCAATAATTGTGATCAACATTACAACAAAAAGTAGAAGCTACTGTAATATTTATGACCAAGTGATGAAGTAATAACAGCAGCAGTTGTAATAACATCATCAGCAGAAACATCATGATCATCCTTTTGAACAGCAACTTGGAGTTCAGTGCAGTAAATACCCCAAGTGCCCTGAGCCAGCCGTGACCGGACGTTGGCTCTCTGGCTGATTAATATTGGGACAGATCGTGAGGTGCCCGAAGCCTAGAAAAAAAAAAAAAAAAAAAACACACACACAGCATTTTCGGAGGTGCATGGTTTCTTCCATTCTCAAGTCTATTCGTTTCTCTGAACAAGACAACTTTGCTCACATTTTAAGTGTCGATACGCCCTAATCTATCCTAGATTAACTTAACCAAACCTTATTTAAGCCAAGCCTATTCAAGCTTTGTTTATCTCAGCCCAGCACAATCTGAACTCGCGTAGTCAAGCTCAACCTAACATTAGTCTAAAATTAACCCATTTTAGCCAGATCGACTATGAAGTGTGGTCAAACCAACTCGAGTGTTGGCGAAAATACCTGTGTACAAAACGACAGGTATAAACCTTGCAATCGGCCGCGGATCAGTCAGAAGTCGACCAGACGCTCCCAAGCTCTCCACTACACCGACCACCTCAATTATAGTAGTTAATTTTTTACTGACTAATTTGGGGATTGGGCGGCCGCTTGATGAGTGTTTTTAAAACATCGATAAAAGGCAGGGCGAGGATAGAGAAGAACATTAGGTTATGTGTGTGTGGGGGGTCGGGGGGGGGGGGGTGGGGTCGGTGAAAGTAGTCAGACATGTGGTGTTCTTATCTTGGGAGTACGAGGGGAAAATATGTGTAGGTACGTGTTACTTCACTGCCTCCACCATGCAAGGTTAGCCAGGGTGGACTGAACCAGGAGTCCAGACAGACCGTGAACACTGGGTAGTGTGTGGCAGAAGACCACGGTCAGGAAGGAGTCGTGAGGCTGAGATTTGGGCTGGTCATATTTGGTAGTTGCAGATTATAAGAAGGCTGTAATTATCGGTAATTGGATCTCGGAAAGTAGGGTGCCATACGAAGAGATCCTGGCAGATAATAGAGAGGTGACGGTAAAAACAAAAGAGGTACAGTAGGACTGGCTGGGTAGGGATAAAGACGATCATACAATTTTAGGGGGAATATTGATGTAGTTTATAAATTAAGACAAATGGTCGATAATCTAGGACAATCTACAGTAGTGTTAGGGACAAACATTAGTCTGCCCATTAATTTTAATGATACTGCATTTAAACATAACAATATTGAATAATACATGGAAAAGGGACTGGGTGGATGAGAGAGATGAGAGGATAAAAAATAATTTACATAGTCAGAAGAGCTCTTTGTGATGAGCGGAGGAGGTTAGCAGAAGATGCAGTAATCCAGAAACAAGTGTTGATAGTGTGAGGGAAGTTTTAAAGTGGGTGGCCCAGGATACCGAGGATCATATCTAGGAATACAGCAATAATGATGAAGATGAGAAAGACCCATGTCAGGGGTTGAACAGGGATAAAGAGCAGGCGGTGAAATGTAATGTTTAATACTGGTAAGTAGTTACAGTATGTTGCTTACTCTTGTTGCAGGCTAGCATTAGCAATAATGACCAATTCTCAAACTCCAGCAGTAGTCAGCATTAAAGTTTTGTTGTAACCTAAGGGTTAAAATGGCCAGATCTATAATATGCCCTCTACTCTGTGGGCCAGAAGGGCCGCCAGTGGCCTTTCACGGGTAAATATGGGTAAAAACTTGGATTAAACTGCATCGGTGGTTCATAGTGGAATGACGGGTCTGTGGCCCTCATATCTCTGGTAATAATATATCATTGGTCCTGGTGGCCTGGGTGGCGGGAACCAATATATAGGACTTGTGCAGCTCCTCATAGTAATTGCTTTACTTGGTGAATCAAACCTTGTTCGTACACACACACACACACACACACACACACACACACACACACATACATACACTGAGCGTATAATGCATATATTTAATGCTATGCTAATTATAATATTACGTTAACTTAATTTGCTTATTTTTAGAAAGATCCTAGAATCTTCGACGTTTCACTGACAATGTATTAAGACTGGTATAATACAAATATATAATATACAAAGGAATACAAACAGCAGACAAACTAGTACTAACGCAGCTGTAGTATTAGATTTAGTAAATTACCCATTTCACTGGAATTATTAATATATGAAATTTACTGGATGCAAATATGATTGAATTTATTTGACTAAGCGTAAATTGAAAGCCGATATATTGATACATATGTTCAACTTCTATAATTGGATTGATGAATTATAAATTACTTGTGAATATTTATATTATCAATTATATTTATTTCAATTAATATCCACTCAGTCTGCTCTTTGTCAGGCTAAAAAGTCTAACTCTCAATCTTGGTATAATTTTCGTAACCCTCCTCTTAATTCCCTACAATTCTTCAATATCTCTAATAATATATAATTTATGCACTATCAAGTTCAGATCCATTCATATTGTAATATATGTCTCTATTTATGCTTCCATATGTAATACTAGAGAGTTTTCGATGCTGAAGTTAATTTTCCATTTTACAGACCACTCAATTAGCCTATTTAAGGCTCGCTGAAGCTCTTGCATTTCTGTCGTTTTGTTTACTGCCCTTCCTACTTTTGTATTGTCTGCAAATTTAGATATTCTGCAGGAGAGATTTTCATCAATATCGTGTATGTATACTAAGGACAGGACAGGGTCCAACACCAAACCCTAGGGTAAACCACTAATATCATACACTAAAATTGATCACAACCTGCTGTATTCTGTCTGTGAGCCAATCACCAATTCATTTTAAGAGTGGACAAATGGCGACAGGTGGCATCAACGCGAAGAGTCCAAGAGACATATCCAGTTCCTATAGTTGAGAGATAGAGATCAAGCTGTCAGACGCGTGCACAAGAAACAATCCTCACCCATGTATTCCTTTAATTACGCCCGTACTTATAATTAACCGACGAATTATTAATAAATACTCAATAAATATATTATATGATGTATGAAAGTCAGTTTATATACAGTCATTAGCGTACGTAGGGAATTCTGCGGAGTCTACAAAAATCCCCATTATTTTAAGATCCGCCCTTGTTTTGTTTACTTTTGTTGTGACTTCCCGTGCTGAAAGTGTGTCCGGATATTGACGGATTTTACCTCGATTTCCCGATTATTTACTCCGGAATCACGAAAAACTGGAATGGGGTGAGTGTTGAGAAGCTTAGTGTTGTGTTTGGGGATTGTAAAGTATTAATACGGGTAACATTCAAGGAGACTACATCAGGACTCTTCTTTTTCTTCTTACCTCTTACCAGGTATTGGCTATCCTAGTGTTTACTAGCCTATACCCCTTTGAAAGGACATTAGCCTAACCTAACAACCTTACCTAACCTATTCTAGTATTATGGGTGGGGGCTGCCGCCCCCACACCCCCGCTATTTGACATCTTTGACAGATTTTTGGTGTATTTTTCTTTGAAATCGGGTTTTTTCAAGTTATCGATAATGAAAATCCTCCATGCGGACTATAATGAGAAAAATATGGCGATTCTATTGGTCGCTATTTTCCCTAATAAATTGTTTCCAATAAGGTGTCCTTGACTATTATCTTAATAAGTGCCCTTCAGTTCTGTGGAATTTTAATTTTACCAGCAAGCGTCTATAAGTGAACTTGTTGAAAAAAATTCCAAAGTCAAGATAAATTACATCGAATTATTTGCTTTCGTCATATATATCGAAGATATAGAAAAAAATCAAATTAATTTGTCAGGCAAGACAATGATGAAAATAAAGATGTTGTTTTCCTCAAGAAGGTCAACTATTTTGTCTTTAATAATTGTTGCTTGTAATGCACCGAAGTTAGACTGGTTGGCCGGTATTTCTCAGGGCATGATTGGTTTCCTTCCTTAAGATTGATGTAACAATAGTCAGTTTCCATCCGTTTGGATCTTTCCCAGGAATTAGTGATTTAAAAAAAAAAAATTACAAGAATGTTGCCATTTGGCGTTCTTTACTTCCTGAAATACTCATGGGGAGAATTTGTTTGGGGATCTGTCTTGATTTTTAGTTTGATTTGTGTGACATGGCCTTCAATTTCATATTTCTCAGATGTTCGCGATCTTACTGTTTGTTTAAATCAAAAGGTAGAGGGTTCGCATCCAGTATTGTTTAAACAGAAGCAAACAATGTATTTAATCCCTTCAGCTCCATGACGTTATTTTCATCTTATGCGGGCTACCATTAGGCGTTTTTCTTTAGCTTATAATCTATTTCTAGAACTCAAGGGGGTGAATATCATCTTAATAAATCCCCTTACTAAAATAGGTCCTTTTTTCCTTCTTAATTTAATTAAATTAAAACGGAGAGGCTGAAGGCTTGACCCCCAAGTCAGCCTGTGTAAGAGATAGTGTTTTTCTTCACTTATACCATCTTATTACAAATGGAAATACTAAGACTCACTGAAAAAAATCAGCTCTCTATGTGCGCGCGAGCGCAGAAATTCATTGAAATATTTGTAAAATCATCTCACTCAAAAATTGTTCAAATTTCCCGCAACTTTTGCATGGCGTACTCTACCTGCATCCCCTGCCAGAAAATGAACCAAAGTTACCATATTGCATAGTAGAAGGGGCTGAAAAAACTATATAATATATATATATATATTTTTTTAGCCAACATTTCAACCTAAACAATGTCGAATCTTGACAAATATGTGAGATAATGCCATTATCTCTGCATTTTCCAGTAGCTATATAGTCCTATATGTAGTGTGTGGAAGGGGAATGAATTTGAGCCATAAACACAAAAGTAGATGATCTCGTAAGTGCCAAAATATCATCTCTGGCAAACTAAAATCGAAGATTTTCGCCACTGAAAATAAATTTTGGGGCAGAAAAAACAGTTTGTCCTCCTAAGCTTCCATTTTCTCTCATAGCGTGCACATAGAAGATCGAGAGTAATGGCTAACTAAACAACATTTTTGTCAGGGGCAGACATTTCAGAATTTATGAGACAAGTTTCTGTCAAAATCCATGATTTTGGGGCCCCCCAAGGGGGCCCTAGGGATGTCATATGGGCGTTTATGCCCTCATATGATCATTTATATTGCTTACAGCAGCCCTTTAGAATACAGACACAATTTTTTTTTGGATGGCTGAAATAATTTTTTTAAGTTTTTCGGGGGTCAAGGTCGAACCCCCGGCCCCGGGGGTTATGGATGCGATATGTTTTTTTGTTCCTTCCTATGCTATTCTCCTATGTTGAAAGGAGCATTATAGAACAAGAACACAATAATTAGAGTGTTGAGTGGTACTGTACTTGAAAAGTAGACAGAATGGATAAAAAACACCATCTGAGGAAGAGCACTTTATTGACAACGTTTCGCAGATAGCTTCATCAGGTCACAGTGACCTGATGAAGCTATCTGCGAAACGTTGTCAATAAAGTGCTCTTCCTCAGATGGTGTTTTTTAACAATAATTAGACATTTTGATATCTGGGCTCAGGGAGCCTTCAGCCTCCCCTACTGCATAAAATCGTCAACCTTTAAGGGGAGATTTCCACTTGAGGATTTTTTTCTTCTGTACTCCCTTCTCCCTCATGTTTAGTCCCATTGCTTTCGATATTCTAAGACGTTCGCCTGATTAGTTTCGCGATTTTAAGAACTTTCGCCCCATTTATGTCAATTTTAAGACCTTTCGTGCCATTTAGGTGTCGATTTTACCCTGGCGAGCGATAGCGAGACTGTATTTTATGAGGAACCGGCCTTCGGCCGGGAAATTTTTCTACCGAAAAATGTACAAATTTATCTTGAAAAGGGGTCTAGGGGGTGTAATTTTAAGCTTGATTGAGGTCTAGAGAACATACTAAAAACCTCCCTTTAACCAGAATCAAAGGTAATAATGCGTCATGGTGCTGGAGGGGTTCAAACGTTAATCATGATGTCCTGGTACCTACAATACATTTTACAGGGTTAATTTTACTCTGTTCAGCCGTTTCGATTTTCTATGTAGGGAATCATATTATTATTATTATTTTTATTTTTTTTTATTTTTTTTTATTTTTTATTGTCTTGGTATTTAGGGTAAGCCGTCTTCTTTACAGACTATGATGATCTTTTCTGCAGTGGGACACATAACTGGACAACTTTATTGTAAATTATATTGAGCTCTTCCCAATTATAGTCGATATCAGAAACTTTATGTCTGTAAAATGATATTGTTTACTATATTGCTATTTAGGATAGTGATTGCGTAATTATACATTTTGCTACATTGTTCTCACACTAGTTTGTTTCCCCGTGATCCTGACCAAATTCTCTCATTTACCGCCAATTAGTCAAGCTCAATCATATATACGTAAGAGTACTCGAAATATATTTACTTGCTTTGTTCATATTCTTGATATTCATATGAACTGGGTCAACTAATCAGTTTTATGTAACAACTATCTTGGTTGTTCTACCTGTAAGTGTGTTAGCAGAAGTGAATGCTAATGATCTAGGTACCCGATGAAGGCATTAAATATTGTTTTTCATGTTATTTACCGCATAACTATCGATTACAATGGGAATTCAAGGTCTTCGTATTAGTTATATATATCCGTCACCAACACTTTTATATATCCGTCACCAACACTTTTATATATCACACATTTTATATCCGTCACCAACACTCATATTTATCCGTCGCCAACACTTTTATATACCCGTCACCAACACTTTATATATCCGTCACCATATCCGTCACCAACACTTTTATATATCCGTCACCAACACTTTTATAATCCCAACACTTTATATATCCGTCACCAACACTTTTATATACACCAACACTTTATATATCCGTCACCAACACTTTTATATATCCGTCACCAACACTTATATATCCGTCACCAACACTTTTATATATCCGTCACCAACACTTTTATATATCCGTCACCAACACTTTTATATATCCGTCACCAACACTTTTATATATCCGTCACCAACACTTATATATCCGTCACCAACACTTTTATATATCCGTCACCAACACTTTTATATATCCGTCACCAACACTTTTATATATTCGTCACCAACACTTTTATATATTCGTCACCAACACTTTTATATATCTGTAACCAACACTTTTATATATCCGTCACCAACACTTTTATATATCCGTCACCAACACTTTTATATATCCGTCACCAACACTTTTATATATCCGTCACCAACACTTTTATATATCCGTCACCAACACTTTTATATATCCGTCACCAACACTTATATATCCGTCTCCAACACTTTTATATATCCGTCACCAACACTTTTATATATCCGTCACCAACACTTTTATATATCCGTCACCAACACTTTTATATATCCGTCACCAACACTTTTATATATCCGTCACCAACACTTTTATATATCCGTCACCAACACTTATATATCCGTCACCAACACTTATATATCCGTCACCAACACTTTTATATATCCGTCACCAACACTTTTATATATCCGTCACCAACACTTTTATATATCCGTCACCAACACTTATATATCCGTCACCAACACTTTTATATATCCGTCACCAACACTTTTATGTGGAGTCTTCGAGTAACTAGTAATAAATAGCACAGTGAGTTTTGGATAACCAAACAATAACTCTTAAGGGGAGGTTTCTAGTTTGTTTCCTACTCCTCCAGCAATCTTAAAATTTCACACCCTTGACCCCCTTTCAAGATAAATTTGTACATTTTTCGGTAGAAAAATTTCCCGGCCGAAGGCCGATTACTCTTAAATTACAGGCTCGCTATCGCTCGCCAGGATAAAATAGACACCTAAATGGCACAAAAGGTCTTAAAATTGACAGAATGGGGCGGAAATTCTTAAAAATCACCAAACTAATGGGTCAAACGTTTTAAAATCTAATAAGCAATGAGGCTAGACATGAGGGAGAAAGGGGTCAAGAAAAAAGTCCCTCAAGTGAAAATCTCCCCTTAATGCTTGTGAGGGAAAGAGGCATCGTAGATTTGCAATTATTGGTTAAATAATCGATTTGGGTAAAAGGAGAAGGAGTGAACGTGTTTGAAATATCCTACTGAAAACAAGCAAGCATCACATCATACACCATCATTCGTAATTTCCAAAACTGCAATTGGTAGAGACGATAAAATATGGAAGCTGTTCATCAACATCTCTGACTGTTAGAAGAGATCATAAATAGGCTAGATGCTGATAAAACACTTTCATGAAGAATGTCAGTTAATTTCTGTATTTGGGCAGTGTGATTAGTACAGTGCGGAGAAGGTGCAACAGGGGAAGAGGGTTGTAGGAACGCTGAAAGCGGTGACAAAGAATAGGGTGGTCAGCATGGAAGTAAAGAAGTCATTGCAAGATAGTGTGGTACGTAATCCTGATATTGACGTATGGGAGTGAAGCGTGGACATTGTTGGAGAGGCACAAATGAAGAGTGAGAGGGGTTACTTCAGAAGTGGATGTGGAATTGCATGGAGGGATAGACAGACGAATGAGGAAGTAAGAGAGCGGTGTGGTGTGTTGGAAAGATTGAAAAGGAACTCCTTGAGATGGTTCGGCCATCTGAAACGTATGGGAAGCAAGGGTGTACGAGAGTGAGGTGGAAGGACAGAGAGGGAGAGGCAGACCGAGAGTGAGGTAGAAGGATGCAGTTGAGAGGTATATGAGTGAAAGCAGTGTTGGTTGGGAGGAGGGGCGTCGGCTGACAGGGAACGGAGGTGCATGGGGGCGATTCATTCGTGGGCATCCCGTCGGGGATCATGATGTTTGGCAACAGGTAGCTTGATTGATTTTGTTTTAGCTTTTCATCTCCGTGTTTGAACAAATGGTTAAGATTATTGTATCAGCCATATTTGTTACTGCTCCTACCTTAGCATCTTGGGCCCCCAACTCTGATATATGAAGGTAGAACATCTCTACCATCGCCTCACCACTGTATTTACAAACACTTTCATTCTCTTGCCAACCTTACATTGCCCCAAATAACCAGCTACCCACCGTAGTTCCATCTGATGAAAAATACAATTGAATGTCGGAGATGATCTTACTGATATGAACTGCCGTTAGGGCGACGGGTCAGTGCCAAGTGGTAGGTAATTATTCGGTATAATGTTGTTTTCCGTCTTCACTCCCTCGTAACTGGTCATATTGGTGAGGTTTGAGTTTGAAACGCCATTGCATCAGAATTAAGGAGGGTCACTGGCTTTTTTTGTATCTTTCTCTCCTTTTCTCTCTTTCCCTGGCTTGTATCCATTCGGCCCCATTCAGCCAACTGTTTTAAGACGTTTATCCCCATCCAGGTGTCAATATCTTCCTGGCGAGCGATAGCGAGCCAGCATTGTATGGAGAAATCCGGCTTCGTCGGAGACATTTTTCTATCGAAAAACGTAAAAATTTAGCTTGCTGTCAAAACAAAAATATATATATGCTGGCTCGCTCCCGCTCGCCAGGAAAATATTGACACCTGAATGGGGGTAAACGTCTTAAAACAGTAGGCTGAATAGGGCCGAAGGGATACAAGCCAAAGAGAGAGGGAGAGAAAGAGGAAAAAAGCGAGGTGGGCCCCCTGAAACAACCACGTGTAACATATAATTATAGACACTTACAGTATGCAGTATGTGGGTTTACGTTTCTTAAATATGTATGTGATCGTGTCTTCACATGAGTACAATAGTTGGTCGGTTTACGATTGTAATGTTTGGGATGTTGCGTGTCTGCAGTTTCCCCAACTCCTCCAGGCCACCCGTTGTGCTACCAGGTGCTCATATCGGGGGTTTCATCTCGATACTTTACTGGGCGGCGGGTCAGGTATGATAACAGGAAGGTTAACAGTGGTTGATATTATTGACCACGGTAATAGAATGACACAAGATCACTTGTTCCTGGCATTGATTCAGGTCATTTATTTTTTGTTTGGCAGCTTTTGCACAATATTTGTGTGCGAATTTCGCCTTGTACGGAATTCTATTGTCTGTCTACCTACTATCACCAACGGAAATAGGCACACAAATTCTGCCAGAAAAGGAACGTAATTGAAAATTGCCACAAAAACACTCGTGTGACTCAGTCACAACTCGAAAAACATTGTGGTAAACATAAACTGCTCAGCTGCCGAAATAATATGTTTTGTGTCAATACAATAATATTCAACTGCATTATCTGGATGCTAATATTAGATAATATTAGCTAATATATAATAATAGATGCAAGCCTAGACAACTATATGATTGTATGGATCATGGGAGAATATTAACGAAGCATACTATTAGTTATTAAAGTGGTATAATATGGGCTACTGAAAGGTAGGCATTGCTAAGACAATTATGACAGGGTTTTATTGCTTGGTTTAAATGCTTGCCTTTTAACACATAAGCCATCATTGTATTGGAAGTATTATAAAATTGAGTAGAAGGTTGTATATTATTTTGTTTGATGAATATACATCCCCGATATGGCGTCCTGATAAACATTTGTCTGGTTGATCACTTCTTCCTAAACTGTAGAATAGTTGGGTTCGTTAATGGGGTAAACTGGAGGGCCGAGATAGGGTGGTAGTTGGGATAATGTTGGCTGGGATGATAGTCTTAATATAGGGTATGGTGATTTGGTGATGACAGAGAATTGGATACTATAAATCACTGGTTATGACAAAGGTGGTGATACTGTTAGTATGGCGAATAGTGGAATTCACAAATATGATTAATTGGTTATAAAATAGAGCATAGTATGAGAGGTGATTTTTGCTTTAATATAAATATGTAGGCTTCACTGTTATGGTTAGGAATCAAATGCATAATCATACTCTACTGTTAGAAAATACATAATCATACTCTACTGTTAGAAAATACATAATCATACTCTACTGTTAGAAAATACATAATCATACTCTACTGTTAGAAAATACATAATCATACTCTACTGTTAGAAAATACATAATCATACTCTACTGTTAGAAAATACATAATCATACTCTACTGTTAGAAAATACATAATCATACTCTACTGTTAGAAAATACATAATCATACTCTACTGTTAGAAAATACATAAATCATACTCTACTGTTAGAAAAATACATAATCATACTCTACTGTTAGAAAATACATAATCATACTCTACTGTTAGAAAATACATAATCATACTCTACTGTTAGAAAATAACAAGCATTATGGAGATCCCACTTGGATATAACAATAATCAATGACACTAAATTAATACCCCGGCAGCAATATACCTGTAATATACCTGTAATATACCTGTAATATACCTGTAATATACCTGTAATATACCTGTAATATACATGTAATATACCTGTAATATACCTGTAATATACCTGTAATATACCTGTAATATACCTGTAATATACATGTAATATACCTGTAATATACATGTAATATACCTGTAATATACATGTAATATACCTGTAATATACCTGTAATATACCTGTAATATACCTGTAATATACCTGTAATATACCTGTAATATACCTGTAATATACCTGTAATATACCTGTAATATACCTGTAATATACCTGTAATATATACCTGTAATATACCTGTAATATACCTGTAATATACCTGTAATATACCTGTAATATACCTGTAATATATACCTGTAATATACCTGTAATATACCTGTAATATACCTGTAATATACCTGTAATATACCTGTAATATACCTGTAATATACCTGTAATATTCAAATATGTTTGACTAGCAACATTATGAGAGAAAGAGTGAGAAACCTTACACTGCCCCGCCCTGAGAGAGAGTTACGTGGAATTACAAGGAATAGTTAGTATATTAACAATCTTGCGTCTTGTGGTCCATTCCGAGGAAATACTCGAAGTGGAAAGAGAGAAATTGTGTAGTGCACTACACTCATTGCAGAGTGTGCAAAATACTATCACCTCTCTTTTCTTCTTGAACTGCTCTAATGACGAACTATTTACAACTTCTGAGGAAAGTTTGTTCCAGGTAGAACAGCAACTTCCAGCCACGGTGATGTACTATATTCATATTGAGAACAAATATTTTGCTATTATCCACATTGTCAAACCCATGAAGTATTTTTGTATCTCCAAAGAGTTGACCTCGTAATTTGTGTGTTTTCAACAAAAAGAGATCAAGAGCTCTCAACCGGTTATCATAGTTAAGTCTTCTAATCAATGGATTAAGCTTTGTAACCTTAGCGTGTACTCTTTCCAGTCGGTCTATATATATTTATCCCGAGTACTGGGGACCAGAACTGAAGAGCATATTCCAGGAGAGGCCGTATCAGAGAGTTGTAGAATGTTAAGACTATTTCTATATTTCTATATTTCGATTGCCTCTTACTATAACCCAATATTTTCCGAGTTGTCTTCTCTTTTCCATTTTACTGGTTGGAAGTCTTTAATCCACTTCTAATCAGAATACCCAAATCCTTATCCAAGTCAGTCACTCCGAGAATCTTTCCTAAGTTTAATATGAAATTTATAAGAAAGGGCTCCACATAGTTTATTTTAGTTTTTTGTTTGTTCATTGTATATCACCTCTCTAAACTCAACCAAGCTGCTCACCAATGCTGCCCTCTGTCACAGCCATCTCAATATCTAGGCTTTTCACCATTGTCTTCTTTAACGGGAGGATCTTGTGCTCCTTCAGACACAGGAGGCTGAAACCTTTCATGGGAGGGTCTTGTGCTCCTTCAGACACAGGAGGCTGAAACCTTTAACGGGAGGGTCTTGTGCTCCTTCAGACACAGGAGGCTGAAACCTTTAACGGGAGGATCTTGTGCTCCTTCAGACACAGGAGGCTGAAACCTTTAACGGGAGGGTCTTGTGCTCCTTCAGACACAGGAGGCTGAAACCTTTACCCTTGAATGATAATGAAATGAGCCAATTTGAGGTCCCATGACTTGTGCCATCTAAACTATATTTTTCAGCTCTTCACTACATAAGGTCTAAATTTGTTTTAGGCTATGTTTCTGTCCCTCTTCTCTGCTCGTTGTAATTGCACTCCTTGTGTTACGTTCTTCATCTTCGTTAACCACATCATTTTCATTTTGTTCCTGTATTTCTTTTGTCAGAGAAGTTGTAAGTTTTAGGGAATATTTATGTTCATATGGAGCAACCTCCACTGGACTTATGATACCCATACCTCCAAACTATGGTGGCAGAGCCAAGAGTTCTCTTAATCCTTGTGCGGCACCTTGTCTCTCTGTTGAAATAAGTATGAATGTCCTATGACTGCTTCTTCCAGTGGTTGGAGCACCGAACCACTTCTGGTACTGTTTTCATAAGAAAGATCCATCTATGCTTAGCATCATAAGTGAAAGCAGTATATGCAGCATCTGGTTCAGATTTCGCAAATGTCTGCCAGGGTATCGCTTCTTTTACCAACTCCTCTACTTGTTTTCGTGCATACTGTACAGTAGACTCATTTGCATTCATCTATGCCTATTACCGCTCCCAAAATGATGTTGATCCTACTTTGTAATTTCAACTCCTGTCCCTCGAAAGGTCGTCACTGCTTCTTCGTAGTGGTTTTATTTCACAATTAGGACTGATTTACTTGGATTAGGATAGGAGCCTTTCCTAATATTGAATAGCCTGACTTGAGGTTAAGCTTAGCTGATATACATCACCTTGCACTTTCCAAGTTCGTGGTAACTGCCTTGTCTCACCCCGTTCACCCAGTCTGTTAAGATCCATCTTGAGTTGTTCAACAGCTTTAGGGTCCTTCACATTCACTTCAAACTTAATATAATCTGCAAATGTGGAGAACACACTCAACAGACTAATGTCGATGTTTTTGAAATATATAATAAGCAACAGTAGGCCAAGGAAATTTCCCTGTGGAACTTCATAAATTACTGGAGTCCACTCAGAAGAAACACTATTGATTACCATACGTTGCTGTCTAACTGTTAGCCAATTTTTTTTTTTTTTGTTAGTTCTACTTTTACCGGTCGTCACACTCACTCAGCATTTCATGGAAAGTTTCAGCAAATTGTGAAAACATTATTGGGATCGTCTGAAACCATGTTGGGGGCCTGAAATGAAGTCATGGATATCCACGTAGTCAACTATCTTATCTACTAGTATCCCCTATACATGTTTTACTATCGTAGAAGTCAAGATAATTGACCAATAGGTTTTAGAACACTCATGGACCCCTCTCTTAAAGATTGGGGTCACATTGGCCAGGTTCCTGTTTTCAGGGACCTCTTCAGATCCTAGTGTTTTTTTTTGTAACATTTCTGTCAATAAAGTGCCATTTCATCTCGCACTTATCGTACAACTCGAGGAAGAAAGCCACCTGGGCCAGATGACTAACCTTTTTAACTTACCTATTAATTTTGCTACCTTCTCTGGGGTACATCTAATTTTGCTATGAACTTTACCTTCATGCAATAATTCTGGACTTGGCATGTCACTGGTATTTTCCCTTGTAAATGCTGAAGCAAAATATTCACATGCGGATATAGTTATTTCAGTGTCAAAAGTTTGTGGGACTGGTGGGTCTGCTGCAAAAGGTGCCAAGAGAAAACTTAACTAGACTGTGATCACTACCACCAAGTGACTCCGCAATAGATAAGCTAGTCACACTTTATTTTTCAGTGTTGAACAAATGATATTGTACATTGTTTCAATTATTCATGATATATAAGTCGGGCCTTCGAATATACAGGAATTAATACACCTCAAACCACTTTGTTCCACTTGTTTTAATGGTGTAATGCTTAGAGTGTTTAAGGTCTGTATGTGGTAACCCAGGTTCGAATCCCGGTAGGATCACATGTTTTCATTAATTTAATTGAGAGAAGTGTTTGGTGTTGGGAGTGAAACAAATAACAATTAGATTATTACCATACTAAATATACCTTTTAAGTGTCTGTACTACACTAATTTCTGATTTATCACATGGTAATGATATGTGGAACCACTTTAAGGCAAATGGGTACATTTGTTCACCTTGACGCTATGAACAAATCCTTAAGAAAATCGAATCCTGTCACTCATCCACAGAAATCTATTTATAGAATACCCTGACTCCCACACCACTCTGCCACAGATATATTTACAGTCCGTCTTTCAGCCACCAAGGCGTCAGTTGTCATGCCATCCGAAGATTCATCACGGGACTGATGGTAATAATTCGGTGTTACTTAATGTACTTGTTGAAGGTTGGATCTGTGGTGGTCGGATGGAGGTAATGACGACCAGTGCCTGCCATACTCAGCACCATCCCCGCCATAATAACACCATGGTAGAGCTACCGTGCTGTTCACAAGGGTCGCTCAGGTGTTGACTATCACACGGAAATCTGGCCTTCTTCATCATTCAGGGGCCCTCTGGAATAACGGACGCATCAAATCAACCAAGCTACAGACCAACATGGTGAAACACATACAATAGCACTGGATATATCAAAGGCATTTGATAGAGTCTGGCATCAATCCTTATTGTCGAAGATGTCACACTACGGCCTTCCATCATTAGTTCCACTAATTTCTTCTTATCTTCATAACAGAAAAATACGTGTAATGGTAGATGGCCTTTATTCTCAATTTCACTCAATAAATGCTGGTGTTCCCCAGGGATCAGTTTTGGCCCCAATTCTGTTCCTCATTCATATCAATGATCTCATATCTACCACTCATAATCCAATACATTCCTACGCAGATGACTCAACACTCCACAGTTCCTTCACATTTACCAATTCTTTCACCCAACCCGATCTTATAAATTCAAAAATAAACACTGCAATTTCTCTGAACCAGGACCTATCTAGAATTAATGGATGGGGACAAAAGAATCTAGTTTCCTTTAATGCACAGAAAGAAAACCAAGTACATTCAATTTTCTAACCGACAGAATCTCACTGACTCCCATATATTTTTTTAATGATGTAAATATTCCCACTTTCCCTAGTATTGACATTCTCGGTGTAACATTAACTACTAACTTGAGCTGGACACATTATGTTAGAAGCATTGCTAAGAATGCCTCTAAAAAACTGGGACTCCTGTACAGAGTTCGAGAATTCTTCACTGACGAGCAGTTGGCCGTGATATATAAAAGTCATGTGCGTTCTCAGATGGATTACTGTTCACCTCTGTGGGGTGGAAGTGGAGTGGTTGCATTGAGGCAGTTGGACAAAATTCAAAATAAAGCTATTAGATTAATCAATAACCCTGCAATCACACAGGACCTTCCTACATTATCCATACGAAGAAACGTTGCATCCCTTGCATTATTCTACAGATATTTTCACAGCAATTGTTCCGAGGAACTTGCTTCAATTGTGCCGCCTCTCCACATCTTTCCGCGTAGAACTAGGACAGCTGAGAGCGCCCATGAATTTACACTTTCTCCTCCACAATGCAGAACTTCTGCTTATCAGAATTCATTTATCCCCAGAGCTACTACTCTTTGGAATTCACTTCCCTCGAATTGCTTTCCACAAACTTACAATCTACAAATGTTTAAATCCAGTTGTTACAAACATTTTATGAGTGGAGGATGCCTTTAGGCACATGGACCTTTTTGTTTTATCTGTGTTTTTCCTTCCTCCGTTCATTGTCTCTTTAAAAAAAAAAAAAAAAAAAAACAAGTCACATTTCATCCAAAGATCAATTCGTTTCAGTAAGGTCCCAGGAAACCAGTTAAAATGACACACAAGGAACCGTAGAGTGTAGGCAATCTGTAGGTATCTTAAAGAACCAACATTGGAAACTCGCGTGATGGAATTATGTTAAGTGCTGACACATCGGTTCCCAGCAAAGTATCAGGATGTACGAAGGCTGTGTTTTGGGCTACCTCGGGCGGCCTTAATTTACATACATATTTGACAAGGCCTTCTCTCAAAAGACTTGCCAGGATACCGTCAAGGATGAATATTACTGTAGTAGTGTTATATGTTTACTTTATCAAACACACATGAATAAAGACTATAAATTGGAGAGTGGATTGAGAAGGTAAACCCACACCTTCCCCTCGTCGTTTACAATCTAAGTCAACATTAGGTGCGGGTACGAGAGGCAAGAACACTAATAAAAGGTGGGACTTCAGTGAGTTGCATGGAAAACAACTGAAGATACCTCGAGAGTCAAACATACGATTTTAAAACACGCTGATACGGTCCGCTTGGTTCCTTTTCTGTGAAAGCTATTTTATCGGAAAGAACATCCAAAACGTTCTTGCGCTCGTTCTAATAATACAGAACCACACACACACACACTCATACACACACACACACACACACACGTTTGCATAGACATACACCCACATTTACAGAAACACTTGAGGTTCTCTGGAGAACAAAAAAAACAAGGAAGCAATTTCGCATATAATTTGTTTTCACAATTTATCCATCAAAGTACATTTCAAAATTGCTATCAAATTATACACTTACTGTCTTCGTGGCGCAATGCAAGTGTGTTGATTTTCGGTGTGAGCGTCCTGGGTTTGAATCCCCGGACTGCCACATGTGTTTGTTAATTTCATTAATCTAGTTTATGAGTAAAGTTGGTTAGTGGAGAGACCATAATAATACACCTGTGTGACTGTGCCTGACGGTGCGTATCTATCTCCGTTCCTTGTTTGTTTGTACGTTTGTCTGATTGTATTTATATGTACATGTATGTGAGTACCCATGCGTGTGTGTGTGTATGTAATAATTATCTGTCTGTTTACGCACAAATCTCGGCGTCAAGGTAAAAAAGTTGTCTGATCTCAGTTATGTTACTAGTGTCTAGAGCGGCCCTGAGATTTCTGTGTGTGCCAGATGACAGACCTGCTGCCCGGGGCAACTGTATGTGTGTGTGTGTGTATGTATGTGTGTGTATGTGTGTGTGTGTGTGTGTGTGTGTGTGTGTGTGTGTGTGTGTGTGTGTGTGTGTGAATATAATGTCAATTTAAAATATTGATAAAGTTTCATTAAATATTTTCTTTTATACAAAATTATTATTGATAAAGCATTACAGTAGGCTGCGGAGCTCAAGCCTGAAGGCCTTTATTAATATATTCCAACCTTTACTTAGGGCTATATACTGTATATATATCATTAAAGACAACTTATTATAATCATGTATTGCACACCAACTCAGAGAGCATCTACAATGTCACCAACTAAATCAAGATTCTCAGCGTGGCTTCACGAAGGTTGGTCTTGTCTCACTAATTTATTGACATTCTTTTCGCAAGTATAGGACGCAGTAAACAATCACAAAGAATATGATACAATTTATTTATATTCCAGTAAGGCATTCGATAAAGTCTCCCATGAAAGAATGCTGAGGGAAGTAGAAGCTCACAGAATAGGGGGAATTCAATCATAGTTTAAGTTATATCCAACAAAGTAGAAGCTCACAGAATAGGGGGAACTCAATCATAGTTTAAGTTATATCCAACAAAGTAGAAGCTCACAGAATAGGGGGAACTCAATCATAGTTTAAGTTATATCCAACAAAGTAGAAGCTCACAGAATAGGGGGAACTCAATCATAGTTTAAGTTATATCCAACAAAGAGTTAGAATAAATGGCATACAATCACACCGGGATGTAGTAAAGTGTAGGGTCTCACAAGGATCTGTTTTGGGTCCTCTGCTGTTCATCATTTATATTAACGACATTGATGTATGCATAACTAGCAAGATCAGCACATTTGTGGATGGCACTATACTAGGCAGCGTTATTAAATCTAGTAATGATATTCAGGTTCTTAAAAGAGATCTAGAAACACTACACGAATGGGCAGGAAATTGGCAGATTCTATAAGTACAATGTAGATAAATGCAGTGTAGGGAAATTTGGGAAAACAATAGAAAATGCAGGATATAAATTAGATAACATAGATATAAGTAACACCCCGTTCTTAACATTAATCATAAATTAGAAGTCCTTGTCAGAAGTGATCTGAAACGGTGACCGGACAACTCAACCAGTAGACCATTTCAATCAGTAGCTCTCAACCAGTACTAAATCAACTAATACGTTTAGGTTAGGTTAAGTTAGGTTAGGTTGGCACTGGTTTGGTTGGTCTTGGCTGATTTGGCACTGGTAGATAGCTACTGGTTGAAATGGTCTACTGGTTGAGATATCCGGGAACCATCTGAAACCAATACATACTTTTTCGAAATATATCAAATATAGTTCTTGGATTTATACCTAGAAGCGTGAGTACATAGATCAGCCAACGTAATCTTGAAAGCATGTACGGTCGCGCTAATAAGTCATATCCCAGCTATCATTATGTTTGGCTTGTTATGTGCTGTATTAATGTCTGTCAGATGTTGAATAGGGTGGGTAAGTGTAGGAACATGTTTGTATATCCCACTCGATATGAAGACATGAAGCTTAGATATTGCTGATACGAAATATTGATCAAAAACATACTTGGTGCCGAGCCATCACTTATTAGCGCGACTGTACCTAAGACTAGTGAGGTCACACATAGAATATGCTGTTCAATTTTGGTGTCCTAATTGCAGAATAGACATAAATTCCTTGGAAGCAGTACAAAACAAAATTACAATATATATTCACAAATGGAATAATCAAAATATTAGGGATCTTCCATATGCAGACAGATTGAAACAATAGACTTGTATTCGTTAGAGAGACGTAGAGTTAGAGGGGATATGATAGAAGTGTTTAAGGGGAGGAAGACCGTTTTTCTGGACCCCCTTCTCCCTAATGTTTAGCCTCACTAGTTTTGAAATTGTAAGTCGTTCGGCCCATTAGTTTGGCGATTTTAGCACCTTTCGCCCCATTCCGTTGTCAATTTTAAGACCTTTCGTGCCATTTAGGTGTCGAATATTTCCTGGCGAGCGATAGCGAGCCTGCAATTTTGAGAGGAACCAGCCTTCGGCCGGGACATTTTGCTACCGAAAAACGTACAAATTTATCTTGAAGGAAGGTCTAGGGTGTGTTTTTCTAAGCTTGATTGAGGTCTAGGGAGGAAACTAAAAAAAATATATGAATAAATGAATTAATAGACCAAACAAACGGCCAGTCTCTCCTTAAATGGGATTTTATGTAGATACACCGACCTTACACACATAAACACACGGGGCTATTCGGCCAGGCAGCCTACACAACAACAACAACAGCAACAACAACAACACGCACATAATCAAGCCACGCCAATAATAACTCCGGATGACAAAATGCCTGGGGGTCCCTTCGAGGCTAACTGGTCTCCAGATAGTACGCATTACCATTATTTGCTTGACCCTTAGGTCCATCTTAGCATTAACCCTTAGATCCATCTTAGCATTAACCCTTAGCTCCATCTTAGCATTAACCCTTAGCTCCATCTTAGCATTAACCCTTAGCTCCATCTTAGCATTAACCCTTAGGTCCATCTTAGCATTAACCCTTAGCTCCATCTTAGCATTAACCCTTAGCTCCATCTTAGCATTAACCCTTAGCTCCATCTTAGCATTAACCCTTAGCTCCATCTTAGCATTAACCCTTAGCTCCATCTTAGCATTAACCCTTAGCTCCATCTTAGCATTAACCCCTTCTGTACCACCGATGTCTTTTGTATTTGATGTTAGCTACATATAGACGAGTTTATGAAGCTTGAGAAGGATATATGGCCGCTAAAATGAGTAGTTGAGATAATCTGAAGCCTTTAAATGGGTAGACGTCCTTCCTAAGCTGAATATAATCGTATAATAGTTGTCAGAATATAATGCAACACATGTCACGGTACTGAATGGGTTAATGTTATTTATATCTAAGAATTTCAATACAACAGAATATCTATACTTGTATTTCCATACCAATTAATATTGTTTACTATATGTTACTATCGGCCAAACAATTATATTCGTCTTAGAAAAGACCTCGTAAACAACGGGTAAGAGATTGTATCACATGTTTCTCTATGGCATTAAACCCCTTCTCTACCGACGACATCTTTTTCGTTATATTCTCGCTATTATTTAAACGATGTTGAGTAGTTTAAGAAACATAATTGTGGTAGTAGAAAGGGTTAAGTGAGACAGTTGGAAGCCTGTTAATTGCTGGAGGCTCTTTTTAAAGTGATTAAAATCGTCTAATAGTATCCACAATAAAGTGAAAAGGGCGTCATTGGTACTGAATGGGTTAAGAAAGGCAAAGTTCACCAATGATTGATATTTCGCAAAGACATACCGAATAATGTTGACTAGCCTACCTGTGTTAATATTTCTTAGGCATTATCTCTCTCTCTCTCTCTCTCTCTCTCTCTCTCTCTCTCTCTCTCTCTCTCTCTCTCTCCACTCTTTCTTTTCGTTTAATGTTAATGCACTCTCCATATTGGCTCTCTCCTTTCCATCCTCGCTCCTGTGTTCGTACTCCTGCCGACTCCATCTTCTCTCTCTCCCCCCACCCCCCCCCCGCCTCTCCTGGATCCTAAATGACACTTCCCCCCCCCCCCCCCCTCAACAACACACACAACAATAACACACACACAACAATAACACACATAGCAACAATACACACAGCAATAACATACACAGCAATAACACCCCTCAGCAACAATACACACAGCAATGACACACACAGCAATAACGCACAGCAGCAGCAATAACACACAGCAGCAGCAATAACTCACACATAACCCCCCCCCCCAGTACCCAAATCCCCCATCCCCCTGACCTAGTAACCTTTTCAGGGTCAGTCTGTCTGTCTGGTATAAGGACGGGTCACATATATTTCAGGGTCAGTCTGTCTGGTATAAGGACGGGTCACATATATTTTCAAGGGACTGGCGTTCTCGCAGAGAGATTCCAGTCCTGACGTTCTTCTTGTCTTTCAATATGCTGGCTTAATAATCCAATAGGGTTGATAGTCTCTGTAATCCAATAGGGTTGATAGTCTCTGTAATCCTATTTTAACTAACTAAAATAAAAAAAAATGGCCCAAATTGGGTCACCACTATAGTCATGCAAGCACAGAGTAGGAAGAAGGTTGCATCGTCAAGTAATGGATAATATCAGTTCATTAAAGTGCTTGGGCAGTGTGATGAATACTAATTGAATGGGTAACGTCACACTTACTTAGCTTACATAATTATACTTAAGTAACTTAATTTAATGAGACTGCACACTAAATATTAACACTAATGTTAACAATAAAGTTGGTTCCAGCAAGAGGGTTTATGAAGCAATAAAGTTGGTTCCAGCAAGAGGGTTTATGAAGCAATAAAGTTGGTTCCAGCAAGAGGGTTTATGAAGCAATAAAGTTGGTTCCAGCAAGAGGGTTTATGAAGCAATAAAGTTGGTTCCAGCAAGAGGGTTTATGAAGCATTTATAACATGGTATATGCACAATTATGCTCAACAATTAAAGTATTGCCAGAGTAAGCTGTTAGCTAATATAGAACCTATATCCGTACTATAATTAAATGTGTTCATTATGTTTCATCTTCTGCTGACGTTCAAGCATATATACTTTTTTCTGAATGGAGATTGGTAAAGTGAGATTGGAGTCTATGAATGAGAGAGATAATTATGAAAGAAGGAAAACAGTCAAGCATAAACAATAACATGAAGGAGCCACCGGTTACCATCTGCTGAACCCCTACACACACACACACACACACACACACACACACACACACACACACACACACACACACACACACACACACACACACACACACACACACACACACACACACACACACACACACACACACACACACACACACACACACACAACACACACACACACACACACTCTCTCTCTCTCTCTCTCTCTCTCTCTCTCTCTCTCTCTCTCTCTCTCTCTCTCTCTCTCTCTCTCTCTCTCTCTCTCTCTCTCTCTCTCTCTCTCTCTCTCTCTCTCTCTCTCTCTCTCTCTCTCTCTCTCAAAGGGTTATACTTTACTGTGTATGTGTAATATTGTATATGTGTGTATGACGGTGCTATTGTGACCATTGGAGTGCACATGTATATTATTGCGTTAGTGTACATGTGTGTATTCGTACAAGGGTATGTGTGTGCACTCGCTCCCTTTTCCAATTTAGCTTAGACAGCAAAGAAGTACATAAACTCGAAGCCTTATAATCGTTGAGATAGAAATAATTGTTGTTAGTAAGTGTAATTTTGTGATCAGCTTGGCAATAAATTAATGTCAACACTAAGAAACTCCAGTGGTTATTAGATCAACTCAGGCCAGCAAGGCGCGTTTGTGGTTCTCTCTCTCTCTCTCTCTCTCTCTCTCTCTCTCTCTCTCTCTCTCTCTCTCTCTCTCTCTCTCTCTCTCTCTCTCTCTCTCTCTCTCTCTCTCTCTCTCTCTCTCTCTCTCTCTCTCTCTCTCTCTCATTTCCTTTTTTATATCTAAGCACATTTTCTTATATCTCCTCTCCAATATTCAATATATACGCAAGCAACGTTTGTAATGGAGCTCTTATAAACTGCCAATGACCGTATTAATAATGTCACTTTTAGCTACCTTTAGACCATTTTCATTCAACTAATAATGGATCTCTCAAAGCAAGGTGATCCAATGATGTATTAGTAGTCTCTTAACATGTAGTGGGCCATCCACAGTTACATACAACTTCCAGAAGATAACATAATGTTGACAGGAACGCAACTGAATATATTTAATGAATGTTTACCGGTTAATAATAAGTTATTTCCTTTGTTGTTCATTAATTAGTTTGCCTCAATTAATCTTTGTCATATTTATCTCCCAGATGATACCTTGACACCCAGTTATCACTAAGCATTTTTATAACCTCATCATTATGTCTCTTGAAGCCAAAGAGTAAACACTAATGAAGGCTTAATATATTACACATTATTGTGAATCCATACATGCAAAGCGGAGTTCAGTTTAGGTCTCCGAAAATCAGCTACATTAAATCATTTACGGGAAGATAACCATATAAATAGTGAAAGAGACTCATTATAGCCAACTGTGAAGCTCAAAACACCACCATTCCCATTAAGAGGGGTCACCTGTTTTCTATTCTCTCCTTTTCTCTCTTTCTCTGGCTTGTATCCATTCGACCCCCTTCAGTCTACTGTTTTAAGACGTATATCCTCATCCAGGTGTCGATTTCTTCCTAGCGAGTGATAGCGAGCCAGCATTGTTTGAAGAAATCCGGCTTCGCCGGAGAAATTTTTCTATCGAGAAATGTACAAATTTAGCCTGCTGTCAAAACCATATATAAACATATGCTGGCTCGCTAACACTCGCCAGGAATAAATCAATATTTAGATGGGGATATACGTCTTAAAACAGAAGGCTGAATGGGGCCGAATGGATATAACCCAGAAAGAGAGAAAACAAATCGAGGTGTGCCCCCTTAAGCCATACTCGTTACCCAGTATTTGATCTTTGACCTTCAGTAATGCTATGAACTACCAACACCCCGCCATCCCTACCAAATAACTGACTGTAAACACATCATCCCCGACCACATGACTGTAATCACTCCTGTACGTATGCAAATCTCTCCTTGGTAAGTATATACATAGGAGTCGTACCCCACCGCTGGCCTTAGTAAGTTCTATGAAGCGAAAAGAATATACAGTAGGTAGATGGTGTCATTATGGCGATTACTATAAGTGAGAGATGAATACATTATTATGTGCCTGGATTCATTTTGTTTCTAGTTTCCTCCCTAGACCTCCATCAAGCTTAATATAACATCCATTAGATCCCCCTTGAAGATTAATTTGTACATTTTTCGGTAGAAAAATGTCCAGGCCTCGGTTCTTCCAAAATGACAGGCTCACTATAATTCGCCAGGAAAACAATCGCCACCTAAATAGAACGAAAGGTCTTAATATTGACAAAGAAATGGGGCGAAAGGTCTTAAAATCGACAAACTAATGGGACAATCATCTTAAAATATGAAAACTAATGAGGCTAAACATGAGGGAGAAGGAGGACCAGAAAAACGGCCCATCTCCCCTTAATGTATTACCTTGCAGTTGTTGTGTGAACGAGAATGATAGATCTAAAACATCGTCTGCCTTTCATTTATCTGTGTCTGTTTGTTCGGGTATGTACTGGACAGGGGTATATACCACCCTGGTGTATTGGTGTGTCTGGTAACATGATGTTTAGGGGGAGATTTCCACTTGAGGGATTTTTCTTTCTTGACCCCTTTCTTCCTTATGTTTAGGCCCATTGCTTTTTAGATTTTAAGACGTTCGCCCCATTGTTTTTGGTGATTTTAAGAACTTTCGCCCCATTTCTATCGATTTTAAGATCTTTCGTGCCATTTAGGTGTCTATTTTTTCCTGGCGAGCGAAAGCGAGCCAGTAATTTAAGAGGAAAAATTTGCAAATTTATCTTGAAAGTGGGTGTAGGAGGTGTAATTTTAAGCTTAATGGAGATTTAGGGAACAAACTAAAAACCTCCCCTTAAGATTGTTACTACATCATGCTGGTGCTGTGCTGTGGTTGTTAATACTTCACTCATACGTCTGCTTCCTAACTATTACAGGCCATACACAAGTACATGTTGCATTCAACTACTTTAAACTTCAAACTATTCCAATCTAACCATGAGCGATTCCTGGCCATTATCTACACATTAACTCAAGGCATCTTTAATCATTAAATGGAATAAATATTCAAATATATTGGTTGATGAATCTGCTACATCCCGATTTAGACAATCTCGTGGTGCAAGAACCATCACAGTCGGTAGTAGAAATCCGTCAGGTTAACTTGGCTCATTTTGGCTCTGTGAACAACTTTGGTCTTAGTGTTCAATGTTGTGCAGGCAGCCATTTATTTATTTAGATATTTAGGAGGAGTTGTGCGTCAAAGGTTCCGGAGACGACAAATCTCGCGGTGCAAGAACCACCACAGTTGGTACCGGAAATCCAACAGTTATACTATATTTATCTTGGCTCTGAGAACAACTTTGGTTTTAGTGTTCAATGTCGTGGAGGCAGTCGTTTAGGAGAAGTATTGCATCAAGTATTTTTGAGATACAAAACACTCAATCAGCAAAACACAGACCTCTTCCTAGCGGAATTTTGAATTACTAATAAATTAAAGCATAAATCAAAATAACTCTTCTCATTAATAAGTGAATTCATCAGTGGATTTATATAAGTGAATTCATCAGTGGATTTATATAAGTGAATTCATCAGTGGATTTATATAAGTGAATTCATCAGTGGATTTATATAAGTGAATTCATCAGTGGATTTATATAAGTGAATTCATCAGTGGATTTATATAAGTGAATTCATCAGTGGATTTATATAAGTGAATTCATCAGTGGATTTATATAAGTGAATTCATCAGTGGCTTTATATAAGTAGCAAATGACTCCTTCCTATACAACAGAAACGATTCAGTGTGGAATAAACATTTGTATCTCCGGCGATTTAAAACATTAATAGATATCGTTATCAATACATTACCATCGTCTTCGTAGCTCAAGATACGAATGGAGAAAATTAATATGTCTGTTTCATAACTAAAGACAGATAGTTATAGAATTCATGATATAGTTAGATCTTAATGACAAATGTTGTGCCATATCCAGTAAATCTTTCAATATAAATGGATTTAGTAAATACCTACTAAATTTATTTTAATTTTAGTAATTAGAGTATACGATAACTTAAGACACTTATAAGTCTCTGTGACAAATAAATCACCCTCTCCCCCTACATATTATAATAAATCACCCTCTCCCCCTACATATTATAATAAATCACCCTCTCCCCCTACATATAATCACCCTCTCCCCCTACATATAATCACCTCTCCCCCTACATATATCCCCCTCTCCCCTACATATAATCCCCCTCTCCCCCTACATATAATCACCCTCTCCCCCTACATATAATCACCCTCTCCCCCTACATATAATCCCCCTCTCCCCCTACATATAATCACCCTCTCCCCCTACATATTATAATAAATCCCCCTCTCCCCCTACATATATAATCCCCTCTCCCCCTACATATATCCCCTCTCCCCCTACATATAATCCCCTCTCCCCCTACATATAATCACCCTCTCCCCCCTACATATAATCCCCCTCTCCCCCTACATAATCCCCCTCTCCCCCTACATATATCACCCTCTCCCCCTACATATAATCACCCTCTCCCCCTACATATAATCACCCTCTCCCCCTACATATAATCCCCCTCTCCCCCTACATATAATCCCCCTCTCCCCCTACATATAATCACCCTCTCCCCTACATATAATCACCCTCTCCCCCTACATATAATCACCTCTCTCCCCCTACATATATCCCCCTCTCCCCCTACATATAATCACCCCTCTCCCCCTACATATAATCACCCTCTCCCCCTACATATAATCAACCTCTCCCCCCACATATAATCACCCCCTCCCCCTACATATATCCCTCTCCCCCTACATATAATCACCCTCTCCCCCTACATATAATCCCCCTCTCCCCCTACATATAATCACCCTCTCCCCCTACATATAATCACCCTCTCCCCCTACATATAATCCCCCTCTCCCCCTACATATAATCCCCCTCTCCCCCTACATATTATAATTTGATAACATAATCAATATCTCAGCCATAATCAATATCTCAGCCATAATCAATATCTCAGCCATAATCAATATCTCAGACATAATCAATATCTCAGCCATAATCAATATCTCAGCCATAATCAATATCTCAGACATAATCAATATCTCAGCCATAATCAATATCTCAGCCATAATCAATATCTCAGACATAATCAATATCTCAGCCATAATCAGCCATAATCAATATCTCAGCCATAATCAATATCTCAGCCATAATCAATATCTCAGCCATAATCAATATCTCAGCCATAATCAATATCTCAGCCATAATCAATATCTCAGCCATAATCAATATCTCAGCCATAATTCCTAAGGGTTAATGAATAAATCAGACCGTTAACTCGGCGGTAATTCAAGACGTCAGCGAGTGCCTTTAAGGGGGGTCACGGGCTTGTGTTCTCTCCTTTTCCCTCTTTCTCTTGCTTGTATCTATTCGGACCCATTCAGCTTACTGTTTTAAGACGTTTACTCCCATCCAGGTGTGCGAGCCTGCATATTTTGTTTAAAGTTTTTGACAGCAGGCTGAATTTGTACATTTTTTCGATAGAACAATTTCTCCGGCCCGGATTTCTCCATACAATACTAGTTCGCTATCGCTCACCAGGAAGAAATTGACACCTGGATGGGGATAAACGTCAGTACCCGGTAGACCTAAATGGGGCCGAATGGATACAAACGAGGAAAAGAAAGAAAAAGAGAGAAAAAAAGCCTGTCACCCCCCTTAAGTTTATTTGCTATGCCGGTAGCTATAAAGGTAGAGAGCTAAGAATCCCCCAAATAACACCACGCTAGGACCAACATCAAGAACAACCCAGGCAATGAGCAAGAAAGCTGTGATTCAAGAAATTAACACAGTGGCCCCCTCCAAGATGGTTTTCTTTAACCCCTTCCACTCCGTCTTCCGTCTGGCCTACCAAATTATATCACTCCTATAATATTATACAGACGCCAATGGATAAGTAAATTATCATATCCTTCACAACACAATAACTTATTAGATAAAATAAGTCACCTGCTCTTTTGATACTAATGGACAGAATAAGTCACTTTATTCATCAACTCTGCGCAAACAGAGTAGTATCGCACCTCGTGTATTATGCACTACCGGCTGGCCTCTGTGTCGTCCGTCTGTCTGTCCAGAAACTCCTCCTAGACCGTTCAATGGATTTTCACCAAACTTCACACATACATTCGGTGGGTCTATGTGACGGTCGGTCGGTCCAAAAAAATAATAATAATGATAATACAAAAATAAAGAATAACAATAATCGTTCAATAGTAATGTTCCTAAATATGAAATATGGTCAAACACCCTCCTCCCCCGTTCGGGTGATGTAGTATTGTTATCACCGTATCTGTATGTCGGGGTGGGTGTGTGTGTGTGCATGCCCCATTGGGGAACACACATTATTCCGTGGAAGTATTGATGATGATGACGATGGCATTCTGTGTGTGTTTGCCCTATACAGGAACATACTGGTACACATGAAAAACCCCACCTCCACTAATTTGCTCTCAATATAATTGCCTATGTTCATTCAATAGAGCTCGGATGTGTTGCTAGGTTAATAGTTATATATTGTCGGAAATATAACTCATGCGACTTAAGGGGAGGTATTTAGTTTGTTCCCTAGACCTCCATCAAGCTTAAAATTACAACTCCCTTGAGTCCCTTTCAAGATAAATTTGTACATTTTTCGGTAGAAAAATTTACCGGCCGAAGGCCGGTTCCTCTTAAATTACAGGCTCGCTATCGCTCGCCAGGATAAAATCGACACCTGAATTGCACGAAAGGTCTTAATATGGGGTGAAAGTTCTTAAAATCGCTAAACTAATGGGGCAAACGTTTTATAATATCAAAAGCAATGGGGCTAAACATGAGGGAGAAAGGGGTCAAGAAAAAAATCCCTCAAGTGGAGATCTCCCCTTAACCTTAACCATAATTACCATACTACATTAAGAGGGAATACGTCATACACTGGCCGTATCTACCCCTAGGCTCTTTCCTCGTCACCCTCATACGTCATACACTGGCCGTATCTACCCCTAGGCTCTTTCCTCGTCACCCTCATACGTCATACACTGGCCGTATCTACCCCTAGGCTCTTTCCTCGTCACCCTCATGGTTGGTTATCTTAGGTCTGATTGGAAAAGGGAGGAGCTGTGCCCCAAGGATAAGGTACACATTTTGTATGTTACATTCAAATCTACACACATAAATGCATATATTTAATAATACGCAGTTAAAGAATCAGAAATATATAGAACACATATTATCTGCTAACCTTAAGAGCCATTAGGTAACATCACCGATGTTCAAATAAATATATGATACAAATATATGTAAGTTAAATATGTTTTATGTTAGGTCCATTGGTGCGTATTTTTATATCAAATTGTATATTCCATAATCGATATGGTCTCAAATGCGATATCACATGGTCACATACTGTATATAGCCTACAACAGAATGATATTTATGTGTGTAAATCTGCCGTTCTTATAACAATTGCAGCACCTAATGTTGTTGTTTTTTTTGTTTTTTTTTTGTTCATGTCCATACTGCCGAATACTAATCGAGGTATACGCCTCATAGTTTTTGAACTGACTAGTGCCTCGAGCAACTTCTTTTCAGGTAGTCGTTTTTATTTTTTTATTCTGCTTAAGACGATTTTATTCAGTTCAAGAGAGATCTGTTGTCGTCAAAGGATTAGTCAAAATTGACGGCAAAAATCGAGAAGCGTGTGAAAATGCCTTCTACTGCAACCAAAGTAGAATACATCAAGATAAAACATACACGAGCAGGTGACCACAGCCTTGTTCTGTGTAGTGAAGCTGTGATTATCCGTACGAAGAACGAGAGTTTCTGTCGTTTATTGCACATAATGACTAGTTTGGACAACACTGATCGTATCTCCATTATTGTGTGTAGAGCGTTGATGCATGTTTACAGGTGTAATTTTACGTTGTCACTTCATAAAGCAAAGTAGAGCAAAGAGCTTCAAGATTACGGAAGAGTTATGTATCGTGTTCTCGTTTCTTAGCCGTCATAATTGTAGACTTGTGGACATACAAAATCACCTGAGACACTTTACCTCACCACAGCAGCACCTCACAGTCTATTATCAGCCTTCCTTACGGCCCCGTTCATCATTTCACAGTCATATCAGACATCATCAAAAGTCACATTCACACGTCCAACAGCTATACTTGAAATACTGAGAAGTAACTTGTGGAATTGGAATAAAGCCAACAAAAATAAACGTAGAAAAGTACAGTACCCACTCAACTTCCACATTCATTATAACTACCACTAAGAATGAGAGAGAGAGAGTCCCGTCCTAATAACTGAGCATTATAACACTTCGGTCAGTCAGTAGCCAACCCTGACTCCTGAGGTGGAAGGATAGGATATAATGCCCGAGAAAGGAACACGGCAAGATAAAACTGGATACATTGATCTGTTTGGTCAATAGAAGGCCATCCTTCACCAACTCATTGTGGCATGTAGGCCCCCATAAATATTACTTTAGCTTGTTGGTTTTACAGACGCTCACAAACCATTATATTATGGGATGTCAGGCGTTGGAAGAGGATCCATCAGTCGGTAGTGAGGTTAAGGGGAGATCTCCACTTTAGGGATGTTTTGCTTGACCTCTTTCTCCCTCATGTTTAGCCCCATTGCTTTTGATATTATAAAACGTTTGCCCCATTAGTTTAGCGATTTTAAGAACTTTCACCCCATATTAAGACCTTTCGTGCAATTCAGGTGTCGATCTTATCCTGGCGAGCGATAGCGAGCCTGTAATTTAAGAGGAATCGGCCTTCGGCCGGGACATTTTTCTACCGAAAAATGTACAAATGTATCTTGAAAGGTACTCAAGGGGGTGTAATTTTAAGCTTGATGGAGGTCTAGGGAACAAACTAAATACCTCCCCTTAATGTGCATGTAAATCCATTTCGTCCATTACGTGCCAACCATAATACATAATATATATATATACAAAATATAAAACAAAATATATAGAACAAATAAATAAATCGCTTAAACTTCGGTTGAGCTGGAATATATGAGTTCAGGCTAAGATTAAGGTTATGTAAGTTAATATATGATTGAGGTTATGTAAGTTAATATATGGTTGAGGTTATTATTATATAGCTAAGAGTAGTTTTGGGTTTACCATATAGTTTTGTTAAGCTAGGATGGATTGTATATAGTTAGACTAGGTTAGTTCATGTTTGTTAAGGCTTGGCTAAATATACTTTACATAATTGAATTTGAAGCGTAGACAAATATGAAAAATAACACATTATTTCTTAAGCTCAAGGATTGTCTGCTATAATAGTGAAGACACAATAGATACATAGAACAATAATAGTGAAGACACAATAGATACATTGAACAATAATAGTGAAGACACAATAGATACATAGAACAATAATAGTGAAGACACAATAGATACATTGAACAATAATAGTGAAGACACAATAGATACATTGAACAATAATAGTGAAGACACAATAGATACATAGAACAATAATAGTGAAGACACAATAGATACATAGAACAATAATAGTGAAGACACAATAGATACATGGAACAATAATAGTGAAGACACAATAGATACATGGAACAATAATAGTGAAGACAATAGATACATGGAACAATAATAGTGAAGACACAATAGATACATGGAACAATAATAGTGAAGACACAATAGATACATGGAACAATAATAGTGAAGACACAATAGATACATGGAACAATAATAGTGAAGACACAATAGATACATAGAACAATAATAGTGAAGACACAATAGATACAGAGAACAATAATAGTGAAGACACAATAGATACATAGAACAATAATAGTTTTTCTCTACTAAGTTATTAAATTTTAATATATCACACTCCGGTGATCTCTTTTCACCTCGCTCTATTTACTCAAATGACTGAGGATGATTATATATATTTTTTTATTTGTTGTTTGATGTGTGGGTCCATGAGGTGATGCTATCTACACATTGTAAGAGGTCCCGAGTACCGACCCCGGGAGATTATAAGAGCGGACTTGATGGTTCAGATAAAGATCTTGCCCACCCTCAACAGAACCCAATGTCAATAAAACTTTCGTGTTGTCAGAAGCTAGTGTATTACCATTAATTTTAAATGAACGATCACAATCAATATATAATACTATTAATATTATCTGAAATGATAAACAAAATATACTAAAAAAAAAAAAATCTTTCTTTACGAATGTATCTAAATTTAAAAGAAAGTATATAGGCTACACTAGTCTCATGTGTTCCATGGTGGGAAGGAAAATCCTCACATTATCACAAAAATATCAATATGATAAGTATATTTTCAAGCAGATACTCAATGTTATAACCTACAGTATATACCGGTATTTGCGTTATTTTGTATTATCTTATATTTTGCCAAAATGTCTAATCCAAGGTGCAAATTCACAAACATTCCATCTCTTAAATTCCAATAATTCCGTAGTGGATTGTCAGCTATTATTTACCCCAAAATACTTAATTATTCTCTGGCCTCTTCCCATTCCAGGTAGTCTTCCCTACAGTACACTAATTATCCCTGCCCAGGTTGAAGCCACACTTTTATCCTCCTTACCTTCACTCTCACTTCATATTTACTTTATCACTTTCCCTCTCTTTATTATATTTCAGTCCCTCATCCCATCTATTTCACCCATCTATTTATTTTTCAATCGAGTGGAAAACTAATGGAATGGACACCTATTAATGTCATAGGAAAAAAATAATAATAATGTCATTGAGAGTAGTTCTGTTCAAACCTTCAAAAATGAACTAGATAAATATCTTGTGTTTAACCCCCGATTAACTGCGTTTACAAACAAAAAACGCAATTTGTGTGCTATCCTTTCCTTCCTTTCACATAGGGTAAGTTTTTTTTTTTTTTTTTTTTTTTTTTTTTTCTATGTGCCTGTAACAAGTGTCTCCCCCAAAGTTGAAAGAGTGACAGAGAGCCAAATTCAAGGTACATTAAGAGTCAAATTGCTTGGGCACACATAATGTAAAGCAGTCTAACTCATAGAATGAAGGGAACACTGATTGAGGGAGAGAGTTCCATAGTTCACATGTTGAGTAGAAGAAAGATTAAGAATATTTCTTAATTTTTAGGTTGGAAAGCTGGACAGAATAGGAGACGATTGGACACACCTATCTTCTGGGGAGCTGTTTCAGCATGAGAGGTAATATGATCTTCCCCCCAAAAAAGGTCAGGATAAAAATAAACACCAAGAATACTGAGAGGATATGAAAGGTTGATTTGTGCATTGTTGAAGAATAAGGAAGAGAATGACTGGTAGATAGAAAGAGATATTAGGTTTTGGAGGAATTGAAAGTAACAAGATTTTCTGTGCCTCAATCGGAAATAGTTGATAAATCAGAAGATAGGCGTGCTATGGCTTAAATACGTGAGTTTTGGAGTGATTGCATACTTGGTCGTTGTGGAAAACTAGTTCAATAGCGTATGGTAGAGTCATCAGCATATGAGTGGATAGGACTAGAGGTACAGTTGAGAATATCATTAATCAATATTAAAAAGATAACTGGAGACAGGAAATAGCCCTGAGGTTCACTAGAGGTGATAGGTTGAGGAAGTGAGCAATGACCGTCCACAACCGCAGCTATGGAACGGCCAGCAAGGAAATTAGTGATAAAGGCACATAGAAACCAAAGGTGGATGGTTTGGAAATTAGAGATTTATGCCAGACTCTGTCAAAGGCTGTCGATATGTCTAGCACAATAGAGAAGGTCTCACCAGAATCCCGAAAGGAGGATGACCAAGAGTTAGTAAGATAAGAAAGAACACCAGTAAAGCGGCCCTTAAGGAAACCATACTGGCGATCTTAAAATAGGTTATGAGAAGACAAATGCTTAAGAAATTTTGAATTAAGAATATTGTCAAAAACTTTAGATTACAGATGCAAGAAAAGAGAGCAATTGGACGATAACTGGAGGGCTTAGAGCGGTCACCCTTCTTTGGGACAGTTTGAATAAAGGTAAGCTTCCAGCATGAAAGAAAGAAGTTAGAGGAAAAACAGAGGCGAAAGAGTTTGCCTAGGCAGGGAGCCAGCATGGCAGAACAGTTTTGAATAAAACAGGAGAAACACCTTCCGGTCCCTATGCCTTCTTAGTATTAAGCCCAGAGAGGGTAAAAAGCACATCCTTAGAAGAAATTATGATATTAGGCATAAGTAAGAGAGAGCGGGGGTGGAGAGGCATTAACAGGACCGGAATAATCCAAAGTGGAGTTTTTAGCAAATGTTTGAGCAAAGGGTTCATCTTTGTCAGAGTGGGAAAGAGGAGGGAAAGACGAGGAAGTAAAATTGTTGGAGAGAATTTTGGTTAGATGCTTGGAAAGAGCTAGAGTTGGAAAGTTCAGAACATTTATTATTGACGAAAGAGATTTTGGCGAGTAGAAGAACAAATTTGGATTGATTCCGCGCAGAAACATATAAAGTACGAGATTCTTGAGTTTGAAGGCGACGGTACCGTTTGAATGTTTCCTCCTTATTGCGGACAACAGTAGAACAAGCGTGAGTAAACCAAGATATTTGTAAGCTAGTTTGAGAGAAAGAAAATGGAATATATATTTTCATGCCCGAGACGATTACCTCGGTAATGCGCTCGACACACTCCAAAGGTCCTGGGCCATGGAAGCAAAACTAAGCATAGGGAAAATCAAAGAAGTACTGCCGAAAAATTTCGGCAGCGCCAAATATGCCACAAGCGCCGCAATTGATGGGGGTCAGAAGGCCGTACAGGAGCGATAGGACAGGTAACCGAGATAGGTTTATGATCAGAGGGGTCCAACGGAGGGAGACAATTTACAGTGTAAACAGAAGTCTTTGAGGTACAGTTACAAGCAGCCTTGTACGGATCAATATATATGTTGTTCCTTGTGTTTATATATACATATATATATATATATATATATATATATGAGAACTGAAATCCTACTTGGGGAAACTTATTTCCATACCAAGTCATAGGACCCGTGTCAGACTACAATACAAAGGATTTTTATAGTAAGCCCAACGTTTTCATATTTCATATATCTCTCCTCTTAGCAAGCATAGAGGTATCATATATATGTAGAATATCTCGCAAATACTCGTGAGTTACAAATCTATGTTTAAGGGGAGATTTCCACTAAAGGGATTTTTTTCTGGACCCCTTTCTCCCTCATGTTTAGCCCCATTGTTTTTGAGATTTTAAGACGTTCGCCCCTTTAGTTTGTCGATTTTCAGAACTTTCGCCCCATCTCTGTCAATTTTAAGACCTTTCATGCCAATTAGGTGTCAATTTTTTTCCTGGCGAGCGACAGCGAGCCTGTAATTTAAGAGGAACCGGCCTTCGGCCGAGACATTTTTCTATCGAAAAATGTACACATTTATCTTGAAAGGGGGCCTAGGGGGTGTAAATTTAAGCTTGATAAAGATATAAGGAACACACTAGAAACCTCCCCTTAAGCCTTAGCCAGGATTCGTTGGGATGGCATTCTGATTGACTGCAGTTCAAATCCTGGCTGAGGCCTAAACACGTGAGAAGAAAGTAATCAAGACAAAAAACAACAACAATAGAGCAACAGATAATGGAAGTTATAGGGCAATAATGGAGATTGGCTATAGTGCAGATACAATAGCCATGAAGCCCATGATAGCGAGAGATGAAGCAGACTCAGTATCACAAATTAGATAGAGCAGCCTCTCTTATATTGCAAACGTTACAGTAGGTTCCAAAGTGTGGATTCCCGTTACCATTATTCTTTGTTCTTCTTACAACTGTAGAAATGTCGGAAAAATATGGATAAACTGAATACATAAAGTATGCAATAATATTTGATCCACCCCTCGCAGAAATAATTATCAAAGCTCACTCAAGCTAAATGTCAATATATATTCAGTATCTTCACATGTTAGGCCAGCTGTACGGAAAGGTCCAGCCAGGTAGTCAGAAGCCGCCCACTCGCTCCATACAAACAGACCAATAACAGTAATAACACCTATAGCACCATACCATCAAAGGTACCGGCCCAGTAGACTGTGTACCGCCCCATTACTGACACCAGACCATCAACCAATAACACCACAATCATCCTTGATCTACACCAGCCCAGGTATAATTGTGGCCACGTGTTTTGTGTCCGTCTGGCCACCATAGTTCAGGCACCTTCCACATAAAGGTAATAGCCCAATAAGGACGCTTGGTGGAAGGTACCAATAAGGACGCTTGGTGGAAGGTACCAATAAGGACGTATGGTGGAAGGTACCATCTGCAATTATTATGATACACAATGGTTCCCGAACAATGCAACCAGGTCAAACTAATCCAGTCCCAACGTAACTTAACATTACCTAACCTGAACATACTGGTTGCAATTGTCTACTGGTATTTGACGGAGTAAATTTGATAAACATAACATTATCTCTTCTCCTTAATATATATAGGAAAATGTTGAGAAAACCTTATCACACCGTGGTGTAGTGGATTAAAAGTTTGGATACTAGTTCTGAATGTCGGAGGTTCGATCCCGGCTGGGAGTATTTAAAAAAAATATATATATATATATATATATATATACACTATATATATATATATATATATATATATATATATATATATATATATATATATATATATATACAGTATGTGTGTGTGTGTTCAAGGGGTGCTGCAGCGGAAGCTATAGTAGAGGAAATCAGATAAGCTCCACCACCACTACCACCCTCTCGTTTCCACCCTGACCACGGTAGTAAGGTGTTGGGGATGGTTGTGATGAACATGATAACATTCACTTAGTGTCATCACCAACACCACCACCACCACCACCACCACCAAAATCACCACCAACACACTGGACACAATAGTAAGGTGTTGAGGTTGGTTGTGATGTGCACGATGACAATGACTTAGGGTTACCATTGGTGTTCTAAACAAGTATATGCAGTTTGGTGAGCGGCAGTTCCTTCCATTGAGTGAACTTCAACCATGTTATAAACGCCTACACAATATTAGTATGGTGGTGTAATTTACCTTTATCGTAGTTAGGATAGATGTTATTAAGCTTACCAGTGACCTCCTGTGAAAATCAATCATTAATATGCATAGCTAATGTGTAGTCTCTGAATGGATTAGAAACATCAATTTGTCGTTTGATTATCGTAATGCAGTTCGAAAATCTTATTCTATATGGATTTGTCAACATCCTTCTCCCATTTATCAAAATTATTTTTAATACTATGGAGAACAACTTCAGCAATAAGGTGAGCCTTTTGCATAATTCTATGTTGTAATGGTAATATATACTGACATCTGTGGTTGGTGTCTGTAATTGATTTAGGAATTACCTTTTGTATTCAAACGAAAGTTACTTTATTGTATGTTTATAATTGTAAGCCCGTGTGGAGTTGTGAGGTAGCCTTCAAGGTCAGCAGATTATAATGAGGGGAATTTCTACTTCGACATAGATGATCGGCTAAGTAGTAAAGTTAATGTATCGAGTATTGTTTGCATGTGTGAGGGGAGGGGGGGGGGGGGGGGTCCACACATACCGCACTTCTCGAAAGAGTAGTACGGTAGTAGAGTAGTACGGTAGTAGAGTAGTACGGTAGTAGAGTCAAACGGTTGTCGCCTCATCAACTGACTTCCTCTTAATAATTCCCTTCAATCTCTTTCTACACACGGCAATGTTGAATCTCTTTCACCTTTCTATCGCTATTGCAATAAGCAGTGTTCTTCAGAGCTCTCTCGGTGCATATCCCCTCCCTTGGAGCAAGTGCGAGGCACCCGCCTTTCAACACAGTCCCACTCCTATTCTGTCCAGCTCTCCATCTAAAAAAATTGCAACTTTTCTGTCTTTCTTCTACTCAACAAGTGAACTCTGCAACTCTCTCCATTAATCAATCTGTCCTTCATTCTATGACTTATTGTAGACTACTTTAAACGTCGTGTGTCCAGGCATTTTGACCTCAACATCCCTGGAATTTGGCTCTCCGTCACTCTCTTCTCTCCTGGCTTTGCGGGAGATACTCGTTACAAGCAGCCTGCTGTCTTCTTCATGTACATAAGAAAATTTCATATACTGTATACAAAAATATATATATATATATATATATATATATATATATATATATATATATATATATATATATATATATTCTGACATACGGAGCCCTGTATGTTAATTTAAGAGTTAGAATTAGAGTTGAAGGAGCCAAACTACCCAAACGGTGAAGCAGACTACGAGCCCGCATACCTGCAAACTAGCCTTCGCACCTGCGTGCGTCATGGGGGACCCTGCAAACTACCTCGATGACCGATGCTATGACGTATGATCGACGCCAGGAGCTGTGAGTGGACCAGGCACCTGTTATGCGACTCGAGGAGCTATGATTGGAGCAGGCATCACCCCCCGCCTCCTGATTCGTTCCTACACCATCATTGTTTGGTATATAAGACCCGAGTTGTGGGCATTCAAATCAGTCTCATTTGGAGTTGGGGAAGATGAACTTGCAGCTGGAGGAAGACGGGGTGAAGTATTATAATGGGATTGTGACTGTCAGTCAGATTATATAAATGTGTTAAGTGTGTTCGGTGTAAACACTTACGTTATGTTGGTTAGTGAGATATGTGATTATGAATTAACGTGAACGCTACTATTATGTGTTTAACTATTTGATTGCGAATTAACGTGAACGCTACTATTATGTGCTTAACTATTTGATTGGGAATTAACGTTAACGCTACTATTATGTGCTTAACTATTTTAGTTGACTAACTTGTGGACTAAAGCAACTCTTTAAGTAATTGGGTTATGATGAAAGTAATACTATTGTTTTATATTAATACTTACGAGTTCTTTCATTTTCTTTGAATTAAGCTTACATTGCTTAACGGTGCTTAGTACGGTGATGCTATTGTCTCATATTAGTAATATCGCCTTAGACTAACATGGCTGTGATAATATTACTTCTAGTGATTTCCTAAGCTGAAGAAAATTCTTTTGCTTCAAAATATTATATTTTGCTTTTCATATTATTTGAGTGAGACCTGAATCGAATCTATGAAGCGATCCTGTAACTTTATTTACTCATAATCAAACTTCAATGTTACGTGGTTAAGAAATACATTTAACTAATTATTAAATATATATCTAACTTTTTATGTGACTTTGATAATACTCCTGATGATAATAATAATATAATCCTATTAACGTAAGACAAGAACCAAGAATAATTACATTAAATATAAATAAAAGGACATATAAGAAAACTATCTATTCATTTCAAAAAGGGTAAGAGACAGAAATATTCTTACTTTAATGTTTATCTTTCAAGACTTTTTATAAAATTAATAGTCCTTCTTTAGCTATAACTTATTCGGTTCATAACCATAGCCTACTAAGCTTCGGTTAAATAATAATTCTTTATAAATACTACATGACTTTAATTAGTTTCAGTATTTTTCATAATTAAAGAGTATCAGTCAATAAAGGATACTAAGTCCTAAGATCCAAAAGGAAAGGAAGCAACAACAGGAAATAATTTTATTAGATTTTACTTTTGTTTTGCCTTCAGCTGACTGATACCTTAATATATATCTCTGTGCTATCTAGATTCATCAAGTTAACCACTTGAGGATCAAGATACGTAACAATATACATATATATATATATATATATATATATATTTATATATATATATATATATATATATATACATATATATATATATATATATACTGTATATACAGTATATATATATATATATATATACATTTTTCATATGTGCATGAAGGAGACAAACAGCAGGCTGCTTGTAATCAAAAGCGATAACACTTAACTCGATAAATGCTCTATGCTCTCTACACAAAAAAACAAAAAATAAAAACATTCGTGTGGTAGTAAATTTTCAAGTGGGAATCTCATAACTGTTGATAAAATCAGCTCGCACCTCCCGATTCGTAAGTGATAATTGGCAATCAGCAAGCATACTATATTATTTTTTTTTTTTTTTTACTAGAGCTTCTTGGGGAACTGGATGGTTAGGTATCGATAACATACTGTAAATTGAAAGGCGGTAGTTTGGTGTGTGTATGTGTGTGTGTGTGTGTGTGTGTGTGTATACAAGAATTGGTCGGTTCATGAGAACAAAATTCATAATTTGTGTAGGTTTATGTGCAAATGCAGATTGAGACAACAATTTAAGTGTACTCACATTTTGAACATACCTATGAACAAACTGTTTTAGCTTAGGTTAAGTAGGTTAGGTGTTATTAGGTTAGGTTCTGTTTGTTCTGGACAGTTTTATTTAAACTTAAGAAACGAGATATTTATTCGTTACCATGCATCATTTTCCTTTGTACCTATAAAAACACTGTCTGTTACAAGTGTGTGTGTGTGTGTGTGTGTCTTTGTTTGAATCTCGTGTCTGTGTGTTGATTTGTTTTCTTCTAATCGTTGTTGGCTCATGATAACTTTATCTTTCTAGTAATCTTGATCGACTCTCTTGATACATTTGCTATTTGATGGTTTATCCAGTCACGACCCCCTTAAACTAACACACACACACACACACACACACACACACACACACACACACACAAATATACACACACACATACACACACACACAGACACACATACACATTCTTTCTCACTGCGCTTACCTGTCTATTTATCTCTTCCCTTCTCTCTCTCTCTCTCTCTCTCTCTCTCTCTCTCTCTCTCTCTCTCTCTCTCTCTCTCATTCCTACATATAATTATCTCTTGTGGGCCGTTCACAGATAAGCGATCTTGGTTACGATGGCAACTTCATTGAAAATCGGCGCTAAGCGAGGGATAATTGGGCATTGTAGTGTTGGCAATATAGCTACTGACCCGCTAGATCCAGAGGTATTTACTTCGCTCTAGAGGCCAATTTGTATATTTAGCGGCATGAATTCTAGCGATATTCTTTAGATTTGAGCCGTTTTAGAGCGACATTGTAGAGATTGTGGCATTTTTCTAGCGATTTTTGGCATATACTTACCATCTAACGGACTTGATTTGGTAACCCTGGGGCATTGCAATAACATGGGATAACCTTGGGGAGACGGTGTTATGACGGTAAAATGACGATCACCGACGGGGTTATGATGGGCAGCGACTAGCACGACAGCGGGACATGACCTGGTAAACCCTGGGAAGACGGACTCAAGATGACAGAAGACGGACTGTCATCTGTCATCTTGAGATGACAGAAGACGGAACCAGAACTTATGTACAACTGTGGTACAATAATGCCATGACGAGCACGACCACAACATTACCACCACCACCACTGCACCTACCACAACTACCATCAACGTACTTTTTCAATCTTTCTGCTGCGAGGTGATGTCAATGAAGGGGTACGTTAGTTAAAATAGGACTTCAGAGGCTATCAAACCTATTGGATTATTAAGCCAGCACACTGTAAGTCAAGAATAACGTCAGGACTGGAGCCTCTCTGTGAGAATTCCAGTCCCTTGAGGGGTAAGTATTGATCCACATAATTATGTACTTTAGGTGATGCCAATAAAGGTGTATACAGTAGTGGTCCCATGTTGGTGTTTCCGAAATAATGATATTCCAGTATTATATCATAATACCAACCTTTCCCTCTGCACAAAAATATCTTTATATCTCTCTATCTCCTGTATTAATTATAAAAACATTATGTTTCATCATAATTTCACAAGTTAAAAATGTGTAATGCAATGAAATATAACAATACAAAATAAAATCCTATCAAGACAAGGTTGAATACAAAAATATTCCCGTCAACTTTTCCTGTGTGACTATGTGCATAGAGGAAACATACGGCAGTTACCTGTAATGAGGGTAATTATTGTTTATACTTTGATATTATGGGGATGTTTTGTTTACATTATGAGCTGGTGGAATTAGTATGTATGTATATCCCGGCCCTCGGCCGGGACTTTTATCTGCCGAAACATTACACATTTATCTCGAAGGTGGGTCTTGCGGATAGCTTTGTTATCTCGAAGGTGGGTCTTGCGGATAGCTATGTTATCTCGAAGGTGGGTCTTGCGGATAGCTTTGTTATCTCGAAGGTGGGTCTTGCGGATAGCTTTGTTATCTCGAAGGTGGGTCTTGCGGATAGCTTTGTTATCTCGAAGGTGGGTCTTGCGGATAGCTTTGTTATCTCGAAGGTGGGTCTTGCGGATAGCTTTGTTATCTCGAAGGTGGGTCTTGCGGATAGCTTTGTTAAGCTTGATGGAGGTCTGGGGAGCAAAGTAAAAACCTCCCCTTAACTAATATATCTGTAGTCTAGTTCCCAATACCAGTGCACGAGATCCCAGAAGTGTTGCCTGGAGATGTTGACGATAATACCTCTCGTGTGACTCCGGCGCGGTAATCTCAAGTCGAACAATAAGAATATCGCGAGAAGCGTCACACCAAAATCGAACCATAAGAATGAGCCCAAAAGAGTACTATTAAGCGAGCTAAAGACTGTCAGAACCAGCAGAAGGTCCCGAAGGCAGCCCAGGGGATCAGCAGGGGTCAAACTGCCGATAACGTCGCCTGCAGGAAGACCAGCTGGATACTCCGACAAGTTTCTGTGGGAGCTATTATCTGTCGCGTTTCCTGGGATGTTCTTTAACGGAGTGGATTTGTTTTTGGTGTATTTATTAATTTATATATTTATTTGTTTATTTGTTTATTTGTTTATTTGTTTATTTGTTTATTTGTTTATGTATTTGTTTATTTTATATATAGTAACCTCGCTAGACCTCCATCAAGCTTAAAAGAAAATCCCTTGAATCCCTCTTCAAGATACATTTGTAATTTTTTTGGTAGAAAAATCGGTTCTTCGTAGAATTACAGGCTCCCTATCGCTCGCCAGGAAAACATGGACACCTAAATGGCGCAAAAAGTCTTAATATTGACAAAGAAATGGGCGAAGGTCTTAACATTCGAAAATTAATGGGGCTAAACATGAAGGAGAAGGGGGTTTAGAAATAAATGACGAATACTTCCCCTTAATGCTGATACATACATTCTCGAAGCTGTCTGGGGATGAACTGAAACTTTTTATAAACTCCTTTTGTATCGGCGACGTTTCATGTATTTCATTTTAGCTTTATTTGGACGATGTTGTGCAGCTTAACAAGGATCTGTGGTTCTAAAAAGGGGTTATTTAAGGGGAGACAGACCGTTTGTTTGGTCATTCATTCATTTATTTCTTAGCTTCCTCACTAGACCTCCATCAAGCTTAAAACAAAAAAAAACTAGACCCCCCTTCAAGATAAATTTGTAAATTTTTCGATAGAAAAATGTCCCGACCGAAGGCCGATTTCTCTTAAAATTTCAGGCTCGCCATCGCTCGCCTGGACAAAATCGATAACTAAATGGCACGAAAGGCCATAAAATTGACAAAGAAATGGGGCGAAAGGTGTTAAAATCGCCAAACTAATGGGCCGACGTCTTAACATCTCAAAAACTAATGGGGCTAAACATGAGGGAGAAGGGGGTCCAGAAAAACGGTCTTCCTCCCCTTAAGATAGTTGGAAGCCTGTCAATTGTTGGAAGCCTGTCAAGTGTTGGAAGCCCTTCTTAAACGGAATATAACCATCGAATAATTGACAGCATAACAAGACTAGGACTCCATTGGTACTGCAAGGGCTAATTCTTGATCTGATATTTGTATTTAAGAGGTTCCTATAAATGTGTCGAAGCTTCCAAATGTACTTGAATGAATGAATGCTACTTTACATTACTTTTGATTTCGTTAAGTTTGATCGAGTCACAAGAGGCTTTATCTAGTAAGTCACAAGAGGCTTTATCTAGTAAGTCACAAGAGGCTTTATCTAGTAAGTCACAAGAGGCTTTTTCTAGTAAGTCACAAGAGGCTTTATCTAGTAAGTCACAAGAGGCTTTATCTAGTAAGTCACAAGAGGCTTTATCTAGTACGTTTACGTCACCGTTAATGCCTAAGTTGCAGTTTTGCAATAATTCATTCAAATGCAACAATCGGCCGTCAGTCAGGCTGCCGATACAATAACAAAACATGGCCCCCTTATGGTGCCAGAGTAAAGTTACTTATCGAATTATATATGAAAAACTGCGCATGTTCCTTATTATTGCTTGCATGTTCTTTACTATTGCTTGATCCGCTTGTAGCTAGATATATATAATATATTCATCCAGAGAGAGAGAGAGAGAGAGAGAGAAAGCTATACTTAATTCTAGAGAAATATTAGTGAACATTTATAAAAAAAATATATAAAATAGCATGCACGAAACATAGTATAAATAGCATGCACGAAACATAGTATAAATAGCATGCACGAAACATAGTATAAATAGCATGCACGAAACATAGTATAAATAGCATGCACGAAACATGGTATAAATAGCATGCACGAAACATAGTATAAATAGCATGCACGAAACATGGTATAAATAGCATGCACGAAACATAGTATAATAGCATGCACGAAACATAGTATAAATAGCATGCACGAAACATAGTATAAATAGCATGCACGAAACATAGTATAAATAGCATGCACGAAACATAGTATAAATAGCATGCACGAAACATAGTATAAATAGCATGCACGAAACATAGTATAAATAGCATGCACGAAACATAGTATAAATAGCATGCACGAAACATAGTATAAATAGCATGCACGAAACATAGTATAAATAGCATGCACGAAACATAGTATGAATATAGCATGCACGAAACATAGTATAAATAGCATGCACGAAACATAGTATAAATAGCATGCACGAAACATAGTATAAATAGCATGCACGAAACATAGTATAAATAGTATGCACGAAACATAGTATAAATAGCATGCACGAAACATAGTATGAATAGCATGCACGAAACATAGTATAAATAGCATGCACGAAACATAGTATAAATAGCATGCACGAAACATAGTATAATAGCATGCACGAAACATAGTATAAATAGCATGTACGAAACATAGTATAAATAGCATGCACGAAACATAGTATAAATAGCATGCACGAAACATAGTATAAATAGCATGCACGAAACATAGTATAAATAGCATGCACGAAACATAGTATAAATAGCATGCACGAAACATAGTATAAATAGCATGTACGAAACATAGTATAAATAGCATGCACGAAACATAGTATAAATAGCATGCACGAAACATAGTATAAATAGCATGCACGAAACATAGTATAAATAGTATGCACGAAACATAGTATAAATAGCATGCACGAAACATAGTATAAATAGCATGCACGAAACATAGTATAAATAGCATGCACGAAACATAGTATAAATAGCATGCACGAAACATAGTATAAATAGCATGCACGAAACATAGTATAAAAAGCATGCACGAAACATAGTATAAATAGCATGCACGAAACATAGTATAAATAGCATGCACGAAACATAGTATAAATAGCATGCACGAAACATAGTATAAATAGCATGCACGAAACATAGTATAAATAGCATGCACGAAACATAGTATAAATAGCATGCACGAAACATAGTATAAATAGTATGCACGAAACATAGTATAAATAGCATGCACGAAACATAGTATGAATAGCATGCACGAAACATAGTATAAATAGCATGCACGAAACATAGTATGAATAGCATGCACGAAACATAGTATAAATAGCATGCACGAAACATAGTATAAATAGCATGCACGAAACATAGTATAAATAGCATGCACGAAACATAGTATAAATAGCATGCACGAAACATAGTATAAATAGCATGCACGAAACATAGTATAAATAGCATGCACGAAACATAGTATAAATTGTATAAATTCTATACTTAGCATGTATATAAGTGTTTGTCATTTCAGTCCAGGCAAGTCCCTTATATTATGTCCTTGATCCACCCTTAGCTAGATTTTATTAACGCTATCTGACGCGACCTTTGTACTCCTTTGTACCTCTTGTGGGTTATTATATTTTCATTAATTATTGCTGAGGATTTTGCTTGATTTTGCCATTTTCGAGTAATGTATTTTAGTTTGTCCCCTAGGTTAAAAAAGACGTCTCCCATTTTGTCTCCCATTTGTTCACACTGAGAGAAAAACAAAAAAAAACACCCGGTCCCCGTTCAAGATAAGTTTTAAAAAAATGTCCCGGTAAGATTTTGGTCGAATTTTGACTTGTCAATATTATTACATATTTGGATTCGTCTCGTCGTTCTGATTCCAACTTTATTAAAAAACATAATTTTGACCAATTTTTAGGCCCAATAGGCCTATTTTAAAGTTTAAAAGTTTTAAAGTTTGCCCAGGCAAATCGGTGATTTTGGTCGAATTTTGACTTGTCAATATTATTACATATTTGGATTCGTCTCGTCGTTCTGCTTCCAACTTTATCAAAAAACATAATTTTGACCAATTTTTAGGCCCAATAGGCCTATTTTAAAGTTTAAAAACTCCATTGACGAGTTATTTATGTACGTATTTTGTTTAAAATTTTACCATAAGTACACTTTGGCAAGCTGAATCGAATGGCGCAAACCGGATTAAAATCGGACCATTAGTTTAGGATTTCGATTTTGACTTGGTCTTCCTGGAGGGCCCAGGGGACCGTTTTTTGGACTTTAAAAGTCCTCTGTAGCCCAAACTATAAATCCTAGGGAATTCTACTTGGTGCCATTCGTTTTTTCTCAGCGAGCTGCTTCTATACATGGTCGTAGATTTCATTTTCGCCCAGCCATTCGCCCAGAATCGATAATAGTTTGGTCAAAAAACCTTGGGTTTTTTCGATTGCCCAGGCAAATCGGTGATTTTGGTCGAATTTTGACTTGTCAATATTATTACATATTTGGATTCGTCTCGTCGTTCTGATTCCAACTTTATTAAAAAACATAATTTTGACCAATTTTTAGGCCCAATAGGCCTATTTTAAAGTTTAAAAACTCCATTGACGAGTTATTTATGTACGTATTTTGTTTAAAATTTTACCATAAGTACACTTTGGCAAGCTGAATCGAATGGCGCAAACCGGATTAAAATCGGACCATTAGTTTAGGATTTCGATTTTGACTTGGTCTTCCTGGAGGGCCCAGGGGACCGTTTTTTGGACTTTAAAAGTCCTCTGTAGCCCAAACTATAAATCCTAGGGAATTCTACTTGGTGCCATTCGATTTTTCTCGGCGAGTTGCTTCTATACATGGTCGTAGATTTCATTTTCGCCCAGCCATTCGCCCAGAATCGATAATATTTTGGTCAAAAAACCTTGGGTTTAATTAAGCCCAGGCAAATCGGTGATTTTGGTCGAATTTTGACTTGTCAATATTATTACATATTTGGATTCGTCTCGTCGTTCTGATTCCAACTTTATGAAAAAACATAATTTTGACCAATTTTTAGGCCCAATAGGCCTATTTTAAAGTTTAAAAACTCCATTGACGAGTTATTTATGTACGTATTTTGTTTAAAATTTACCATAAGTACACTTTGGCAAGCTGAATCGAATGGCGCAAACCGGATTAAAATCGGACCATTAGTTTAGGATTTCGATTTTGACTTGGTCTTCCTGGAGGGCCCAGGGGACCGTTTTTTGGACTTTAAAAGTCCTCTGTAGCCCAAACTATAAATCCTAGGGAATTCTACTTGGTGCCATTCGATTTTTCTCGGCGAGTTGCTTCTATACATGGTCGTAGATTTCATTTTCGCCCAGCCATTCGCCCAGAATCGATAATATTTTGGTCAAAAAACCTTGGGTTTAAGCCCAGGCAAATCGGTGATTTTGGTCTAATTTTGACTTGTCAATATTATTACATATTTGGATTCGTCTCGTCGTTCTGATTCCAACTTTATGAAAAAACATAATTTTGACCAATTTTTAGGCCCAATAGGCCTATTTTAAAGTTTAAAAACTCCATTGACGAGTTATTTATGTACGTATTTTGTTTAAAATTTTACCATAAGTACACTTTGGCAAGCTGAATCGAATGGCGCAAACCGGATTAAAATCGGACCATTAGTTTAGGATTTCAATTTTGACTTGGTCTTCCTGGAGGGCCCAGGGGACCGTTTTTTGGACTTTAAAAGTCCTCTGTAGCCCAAACTATAAATCCTAGGGAATTCTACTTGGTGCCATTCGTTTTTTCTCAGCGAGCTGCTTCTATACATGGTCGTAGATTTCATTTTCGCCCAGCCATTCGCCCAGAATCGATAATAGTTTGGTCAAAAAACCTTGGGTTTAAGCCCAGGCAAATCGGTGATTTTGGTCGAATTTTGACTTGTCAATATTATTACATATTTGGATTCGTCTCGTCGTTCTGATTCCAACTTTATTAAAAAAACATAATTTTGACCAATTTTTAGGCCCAATAGGCCTATTTTAAAGTTTAAAAACTCCATTGACGAGTTATTTATGTACGGATTTTGTTTAAAATGTTACCATAAGTACACTTTGGCAAGCTGAATCGAATGGCGCAAACCGGATTAAAATCGGACCATTAGTTTAGGATTTCGATTTTGACTTGGTCTTCCTGGAGGGCCCAGGGGACCGTTTTTTGGACTTTAAAAGTCCTCTGTAGCCCAAACTATAAATCCTAGGGAATTCTACTTGGTGCCATTCGATTTTTCTCGGCGAGTTGCTTCTATACATGGTCGTAGATTTCATTTTCGCCCAGCCATTCGCCCAGAATCGATAATATTTTGGTCAAAAAACCTTGGGTTTAAGCCCAGGCAAATCGGTGATTTTGGTCGAATTTTGACTTGTCAATATTATTACATATTTGGATTCGTCTCGTCGTTCTGATTCCAACTTTATTAAAAAACATAATTTTGACCAATTTTTAGGCCCAATAGGCCTATTTTAAAGTTTAAAAACTCCATTGACGAGTTATTTATGTACGGATTTTGTTTAAAATGTTACCATAAGTACACTTTGGCAAGCTGAATCGAATGGCGCAAACCGGATTAAAATCGGACCATTAGTTTAGGATTTCGATTTTGACTTGGTCTTCCTGGAGGGCCCAGGGGACCGTTTTTTGGACTTTAAAAGTCCTCTGTAGCCCAAACTATAAATCCTAGGGAATTCTACTTGGTGCCATTCGATTTTTCTCGGCGAGTTGCTTCTATACATGGTCGTAGATTTCATTTTCGCCCAGCCATTCGCCCAGAATCGATAATATTTTGGTCAAAAAACCTTGGGTTTAAGCCCAGGCAAATCGGTGATTTTGGTCGAATTTTGACTTGTCAATATTATTACATATTTGGATTCGTCTCGTCGTTCTGATTCCAACTTTATTAAAAAACATAATTTTGACCAATTTTTAGGCCCAATAGGCCTATTTTAAAGTTTAAAAAACTCCATTGACGAGTTATTTATGTACGGATTTTGTTTAAAATGTTACCATAAGTACACTTTGGCAAGCTGAATCGAATGGCGCAAACCGGATTAAAATCGGACCATTAGTTTAGGATTTCGATTTTGACTTGGTCTTCCTGGAGGGCCCAGGGGACCGTTTTTTGGACTTTAAAAGTCCTCTGTAGCCCAAACTATAAATCCTAGGGAATTCTACTTGGTGCCATTCGATTTTTCTCGGCGAGTTGCTTCTATACATGGTCGTAGATTTCATTTTCGCCCAGCCATTCGCCCAGAATCGATAATATTTTGGTCAAAAAACCTTGGGTTTGGGCCCAGGCAAATCGGTGATTTTGGTCGAATTTTGACTTGTCAATATTATTACATATTTGGATTCGTCTCGTCGTTCTGATTCCAACTTTATTAAAAAACATAATTTTGACCAATTTTTAGACCCAATAGGCCTATTTTAAAGTTTAAAAACTCCATTGACGAGTTATTTATGTACGGATTTTGTTTAAAATGTTACCATAAGTACACTTTGGCAAGCTGAATCGAATGGCGCAAACCGGATTAAAATCGGACCATTAGTTTAGGATTTCGATTTTGACTTGGTCTTCCTGGAGGGCCCAGGGGACCGTTTTTTGGACTTTAAAAGTCCTCTGTAGCCCAAACTATAAATCCTAGGGAATTCTACTTGGTGCCATTCGATTTTTCTCGGCGAGTTGCTTCTATACATGGTCGTAGATTTCATTTTCGCCCAGCCATTCGCCCAGAATCGATAATGTTTGGTCAAAAAACCTTGGGTTTGGGCCCAGGCAAATCGGTGATTTTGGTCGAATTTTTGACTTGTCAATATTATTACATATTTGGATTCGTCTCGTCGTTCTGATTCCAACTTTATGAAAAAACATAATTTTGACCAATTTTTAGGCCCAATAGGCCTATTTTAAAGTTTAAAAACTCCATTGACGAGTTATTTATGTACGTATTTTGTTTAAAATTTTACCATAAGTACACTTTGGCAAGCTGAATCGAATGGCGCAAACCGGATTAAAATCGGACCATTAGTTTAGGATTTCGATTTTGACTTGGTCTTCCTGGAGGGCCCAGGGGACCGTTTTTTGGACTTTAAAAGTCCTCTGTAGCCCAAACTATAAATCCTAGGGAATTCTACTTGGTGCCATTCGATTTTTCTCGGCGAGTTGCTTCTATACATGGTCGTAGATTTCATTTTCGCCCAGCCATTCGCCCAGAATCGATAATATTTTGGTCAAAAAACCTTGGGTTTTTTGTTTAAAATTTTACCATAAGTACACTTTGGCAAGCTGAATCGAATGGCGCAAACCGGATTAAAATCGGACCATTAGTTTAGGATTTCGATTTTGACTTGGTCTTCCTGGAGGGCCCAGGGGACCGTTTTTTGGACTTTAAAAGTCCTCTGTAGCCCAAACTATAAATCCTAGGGAATTCTACTTGGTGCCTTTCGTTTTTTCTCAGCGAGCTGCTTCTATACATGGTCGTAGATTTCATTTTCGCCCAGCCATTCGCCCAGAATCGATAATAGTTTGGTCAAAAAACCTTGGGTTTAAGCCCAGGCAAATCGGTGATTTTGGTCGAATTTTGACTTGTCAATATTATTACATATTTGGATTCGTCTCGTCGTTCTGATTCCAACTTTATTAAAAAACATGATTTTGACCAATTTTTAGGCCCAATAGGCCTATTTTAAAGTTTAAAAACTCCATTGACGAGTTATTTATGTACGGATTTTGTTTAAAATGTTACCATAAGTACACTTTGGCAAGCTGAATCGAATGGCGCAAACCGGATTAAAATCGGACCATTAGTTTAGGATTTCGATTTTGACTTGGTCTTCCTGGAGGGCCCAGGGGACCGTTTTTTGGACTTTAAAAGTCCTCTGTAGCCCAAACTATAAATCCTAGGGAATTCTACTTGGTGCCATTCGATTTTCTCGGCGAGTTGCTTCTATACATGGTCGTAGATTTCATTTTCGCCCAGCCATTCGCCCAGAATCGATAATATTTTGGTCAAAAAACCTTGGGTTTAAGCCCAGGCAAATCGGTGATTTTGGTCGAATTTTGACTTGTCAATATTATTACATATTTGGATTCGTCTCGTCGTTCTGATTCCAACTTTATTAAAAAACATAATTTTGACCAATTTTTAGGCCCAATAGGCCTATTTTAAAGTTTAAAAACTCCATTGACGAGTTATTTATGTACGGATTTTGTTTAAAATGTTACCATAAGTACATTTTGGCAAGCTGAATCGAATGGCGCAAACCGGATTAAAATCGGACCATTAGTTTAGGATTTCGATTTTGACTTGGTCTTCCTGGAGGGCCCAGGGGACCGTTTTTTGGACTTTAAAAGTCCTCTGTAGCCCAAACTATAAATCCTAGGGAATTCTACTTGGTGCCATTCGATTTTTCTCGGCGAGTTGCTTCTATACATGGTCGTAGATTTCATTTTCGCCCAGCCATTCGCCCAGAATCGATAATATTTTGGTCAAAAAACCTTGGGTTTGGGCCCAGGCAAATCGGTGATTTTGATCAAATTTTGACTTGTCAATATTATTACATATTTGGATTCGTCTCGTCGTTCTGATTCCAACTTTATTAAAAAACATAATTTTGACCAATTTTTAGGCCCAATAGGCCTATTTTAAAGTTTAAAAACTCCATTGACGAGTTATTTATGTACGGATTTTGTTTAAAATGTTACCATAAGTACACTTTGGCAAGCTGAATCGAATGGCGCAAACCGGATTAAAATCGGACCATTAGTTTAGGATTTCGATTTTGACTTGGTCTTCCTGGAGGGCCCAGGGGACCGTTTTTTGGACTTTAAAAGTCCTCTGTAGCCCAAACTATAAATCCTAGGGAATTCTACTTGGTGCCATTCGTTTTTTCTCAGCGAGCTGCTTCTATACATGGTCGTAGATTTCATTTTCGCCCAGCCATTCGCCCAGAATCGATAATAGTTTGGTCAAAAAACCTTGGGTTTAAGCCCAGGCAAATCGGTGATTTTGGTCGAATTTTGACTTGTCAATATTATTACATATTTGGATTCGTCTCGTCGTTCTGATTCCAACTTTATTAAAAAACATAATTTTGACCAATTTTTAGGCCCAATAGGCCTATTTTAAAGTTTAAAAACTCCATTGACGAGTTATTTATGTACGTATTTTGTTTAAAATTTTACCATAAGTACACTTTGGCAAGCTGAATCGAATGGCGCAAACCGGATTAAAATCGGACCATTAGTTTAGGATTTCGATTTTGACTTGGTCTTCCTGGAGGGCCCAGGGGACCGTTTTTTGGACTTTAAAAGTCCTCTGTAGCCCAAACTATAAATCCTAGGGAATTCTACTTGGTGCCATTCGATTTTTCTCGGCGAGTTGCTTCTATACATGGTCGTAGATTTCATTTTCGCCCAGTCATTCGTCCAGAATAGAAAATATTTTGGTCAAAAAACCTTGGGTTTTTTGTTTAAAATTTTACCATAAGTACACTTTGGCAAGCTGAATCGAATGGCGCAAACCGGATTAAAATCGGACCATTAGTTTAGGATTTCGATTTTGACTTGGTCTTCCTGGAGGGCCCAGGGGACCGTTTTTTGGACTTTAAAAGTCCTCTGTAGCCCAAACTATAAATCCTAGGGAATTCTACTTGGTGCCTTTCGTTTTTTCTCAGCGAGCTGCTTCTATACATGGTCGTAGATTTCATTTTCGCCCAGCCATTCGCCCAGAATCGATAATAGTTTGGTCAAAAAACCTTGGGTTTAAGCCCAGGCAAATCGGTGATTTTGGTCGAATTTTGACTTGTCAATATTATTACATATTTGGATTCGTCTCGTCGTTCTGATTCCAACTTTATTATAAAACATGATTTTGACCAATTTTTAGGCCCAATAGGCCTATTTTAAAGTTTAAAAACTCCATTGACGAGTTATTTATGTACGGATTTTGTTTAAAATGTTACCATAAGTACACTTTGGCAAGCTGAATCGAATGGCGCAAACCGGATTAAAATCGGACCATTAGTTTAGGATTTCGATTTTGACTTGGTCTTCCTGGAGGGCCCAGGGGACCGTTTTTTGGACTTTAAAAGTCCTCTGTAGCCCAAACTATAAATCCTAGGGAATTCTACTTGGTGCCATTCGATTTTTCTCGGCGAGTTGCTTCTATACATGGTCGTAGATTTCATTTTCGCCCAGCCATTCGCCCAGAATCGATAATATTTTGGTCAAAAAACCTTGGGTTTGGGCCCAGGCAAATCGGTGATTTTGGTCGAATTTTGACTTGTCAATATTATTACATATTTGGATTCGTCTCGTCGTTCTGATTCCAACTTTATTAAAAAACATAATTTTGACCAATTTTTAGGCCCAATAGGCCTATTTTAAAGTTTAAAAACTCCATTGACGAGTTATTTATGTACGTATTTTGTTTAAAATTTTACCATAAGTACACTTTGGCAAGCTGAATCGAATGGCGCAAACCGGATTAAAATCGGACCATTAGTTTAGGATTTCGATTTTGACTTGGTCTTCCTGGAGGGCCCAGGGGACCGTTTTTTGGACTTTAAAAGTCCTCTGTAGCCCAAACTATAAATCCTAGGGAATTCTACTTGGTGCCATTCGATTTTTCTCGGCGAGTTGCTTCTATACATGGTCGTAGATTTCATTTTCGCCCAGCCATTCGCCCAGAATCGATAATATTTTGGTCAAAAAACCTTGGGTTTTTGCCCAGGCAAATCGGTGATTTTGGTCGAATTTTGACTTGTCAATATTATTACATATTTGGATTCGTCTCGTCGTTCTGATTCCAACTTTATTATAAAACATGATTTTGACCAATTTTTAGGCCCAATAGGCCTATTTTAAAGTTTAAAAACTCCATTGACGAGTTATTTATGTACGGATTTTGTTTAAAATTTTACCATAAGTACACTTTGGCAAGCTGAATCGAATGGCGCAAACCGGATTAAAATCGGACCATTAGTTTAGGATTTCGATTTTGACTTGGTCTTCCTGGAGGGCCCAGGGGACCGTTTTTTGGACTTTAAAAGTCCTCTGTAGCCCAAACTATAAATCCTAGGGAATTCTACTTGGTGCCATTCGATTTTTCTCGGCGAGTTGCTTCTATACATGGTCGTAGATTTCATTTTCGCCCAGTCATTCGTCCAGAATAGAAAATATTTTGGTCAAAAAACCTTGGGTTTTAACCCAGGCAAATCGGTGATTTTGGTCTAATTTTGACTTGTCAATATTATTACATATTTGGATTCGTCTCGTCGTTCTGATTCCAACTTTATTAAAAAACATAATTTTGACCAATTTTTAGGCCCAATAGGCCTATTTTAAAGTTTAAAAACTCCATTGACGAGTTATTTATGTACGTATTTTGTTTAAAATTTTACCATAAGTACACTTTGGCAAGCTGAATCGAATGGCGCAAACCGGATTAAAATCGGACCATTAGTTTAGGATTTCGATTTTGACTTGGTCTTCCTGGAGGGCCCAGGGGACCGTTTTTTGGACTTTAAAAGTCCTCTGTAGCCCAAACTATAAATCCTAGGGAATTCTACTTGGTGCCATTTTGGTCAAAAAACCCAGGCAATTCGGTGATTTTGGTCGAATTTTGACTTGTCAATATTATTACATATTTGGATTCGTCTCGTCGTTCTGATTCCAACTTTATTAAAAAACATAATTTTGACCAATTTTTAGGCCCAATAGGCCTATTTTAAAGTTTAAAAACTCCATTGACGAGTTATTTATGTACGGATTTTGTTTAAAATGTTACCATAAGTACACTTTGGCAAGCTGAATCGAATGGCGCAAACCGGATTAAAATCGGACCATTAGTTTAGGATTTCGATTTTGACTTGGTCTTCCTGGAGGGCCCAGGGGACCGTTTTTTGGACTTTAAAATCCTCTGTAGCCCAAACTATAAATCCTAGGGAATTCTACTTGGTGCCATTCGATTTTTCTCGGCGAGTTGCTTCTATACATGGTCGTAGATTTCATTTTCGCCCAGCCATTCGCCCAGAATCGATAATAGTTTGGTCAAAAAACCTTGGGTTTTTTGTTTAAAATGTTACCATAAGTACACTTTGGCAAGCTGAATCGAATGGCGCAAACCGGATTAAAATCGGACCATTAGTTTAGGATTTCGATTTTGACTTGGTCTTCCTGGAGGGCCCAGGGGACCGTTTTTTGGACTTTAAAATCCTCTGTAGCCCAAACTATAAATCCTAGGGAATTCTACTTGGTGCCATTCGATTTTTCTCGGCGAGTTGCTTCTATACATGGTCGTAGATTTCATTTTCGCCCAGCCATTCGCCCAGAATCGATAATAGTTTGGTCAAAAAACCTTGGGTTTTTTGTTTAAAATTTTACCATAAGTACACTTTGGCAAGCTGAATCGAATGGCGCAAACCGGATTAAAATCGGACCATTAGTTTAGGATTTCGATTTTGACTTGGTCTTCCTGGAGGGCCCAGGGGACCGTTTTTTGGACTTTAAAAGTCCTCTGTAGCCCAAACTATAAATCCTAGGGAATTCTACTTGGTGCCATTCGATTTTTCTCGGCGAGTTGCTTCTATACATGGTCGTAGATTTCATTTTCGCCCAGCCATTCGCCCAGAATCGATAATATTTTGGTCAAAAAACCTTGGGTTTTTGCCCAGGCAAATCGGTGATTTTGGTCGAATTTTGACTTGTCAATATTATTACATATTTGGATTCGTCTCGTCGTTCTGATTCCAACTTTATTATAAAACATGATTTTGACCAATTTTTAGGCCCAATAGGCCTATTTTAAAGTTTAAAAACTCCATTGACGAGTTATTTATGTACGGATTTTGTTTAAAATGTTACCATAAGTACACTTTGGCAAGCTGAATCGAATGGCGCAAACCGGATTAAAATCGGACCATTAGTTTAGGATTTCGATTTTGACTTGGTCTTCCTGGAGGCCCAGGGGACCGTTTTTTGGACTTTAAAAGTCCTCTGTAGCCCAAACTATAAATCCTAGGGAATTCTACTTGGTGCCATTCGATTTTTCTCGGCGAGTTGCTTCTATACATGGTCGTAGATTTCATTTTCGCCCAGCCATTCGCCCAGAATCGATAATATTTTGGTCAAAAAACCTTGGGTTTAATTAAGCCCAGGCAAATCGGTGATTTTGGTCGAATTTTGACTTGTCAATATTATTACATATTTGGATTCGTCTCGTCGTTCTGATTCCAACTTTATTAAAAAACATAATTTTGACCAATTTTTAGGCCCAATAGGCCTATTTTAAAGTTTAAAAACTCCATTGACGAGTTATTTATGTACGTATTTTGTTTAAAATTTTACCATAAGTACACTTTGGCAAGCTGAATCGAATGGCGCAAACCGGATTAAAATCGGACCATTAGTTTAGGATTTCGATTTTGACTTGGTCTTCCTGGAGGGCCCAGGGGACCGTTTTTTGGACTTTAAAAGTCCTCTGTAGCCCAAACTATAAATCCTAGGGAATTCTACTTGGTGCCATTCGTTTTTCTCAGCGAGCTGCTTCTATACATGGTCGTAGATTTCATTTTCGCCCAGCCATTCGCCCAGAATCGATAATATTTTGGTCAAAAAACCGGTGATTTTGGTCGAATTTTGACTTGTCAATATTATTACATATTTGGATTCGTCTCGTCGTTCTGATTCCAACTTTATTAAAAAACATAATTTTGACCAATTTTTAGGCCCAATAGGCCTATTTTAAAGTTTAAAAACTCCATTGACGAGTTATTTATGTACGGATTTTGTTTAAAATGTTACCATAAGTACACTTTGGCAAGCTGAATCGAATGGCGCAAACCGGATTAAAATCGGACCATTAGTTTAGGATTTCGATTTTGACTTGGTCTTCCTGGAGGGCCCAGGGGACCGTTTTTTGGACTTTAAAATCCTCTGTAGCCCAAACTATAAATCCTAGGGAATTCTACTTGGTGCCATTCGATTTTTCTCGGCGAGTTGCTTCTATACATGGTCGTAGATTTCATTTTCGCCCAGCCATTCGCCCAGAATCGATAATAGTTTGGTCAAAAAACCTTGGGTTTTTTGTTTAAAATGTTACCATAAGTACACTTTGGCAAGCTGAATCGAATGGCGCAAACCGGATTAAAATCGGACCATTAGTTTAGGATTTCGATTTTGACTTGGTCTTCCTGGAGGGCCCAGGGGACCGTTTTTTGGACTTTAAAATCCTCTGTAGCCCAAACTATAAATCCTAGGGAATTCTACTTGGTGCCATTCGATTTTTCTCGGCGAGTTGCTTCTATACATGGTCGTAGATTTCATTTTCGCCCAGCCATTCGCCCAGAATCGATAATAGTTTGGTCAAAAAACCTTGGGTTTTTTGTTTAAAATTTTACCATAAGTACACTTTGGCAAGCTGAATCGAATGGCGCAAACCGGATTAAAATCGGACCATTAGTTTAGGATTTCGATTTTGACTTGGTCTTCCTGGAGGGCCCAGGGGACCGTTTTTTGGACTTTAAAAGTCCTCTGTAGCCCAAACTATAAATCCTAGGGAATTCTACTTGGTGCCATTCGTTTTTTCTCAGCGAGCTGCTTCTATACATGGTCGTAGATTTCATTTTCGCCCAGCCATTCTCCCAGAATCGATAATAGTTTGGTCAAAAAACCTTGGGTTTAAGCCCAGGCAAATCGGTGATTTTGGTCGAATTTTGACTTGTCAATATTATTACATATTTGGATTCGTCTCGTCGTTCTGATTCCAACTTTATTAAAAAACATAATTTTGACCAATTTTTAGGCCCAATAGGCCTATTTTAAAGTTTAAAAACTCCATTGACGAGTTATTTATGTACGGATTTTGTTTAAAATTTTACCATAAGTACACTTTGGCAAGCTGAATCGAATGGCGCAAACCGGATTAAAATCGGACCATTAGTTTAGGATTTCGATTTTGACTTGGTCTTCCTGGAGGGCCCAGGGGACCGTTTTTTGGACTTTAAAAGTCCTCTGTAGCCCAAACTATAAATCCTAGGGAATTCTACTTGGTGCCATTTTGGTCAAAAAACCCAGGCAAATCGGTGATTTTGGTCGAATTTTGACTTGTCAATATTATTACATATTTGGATTCGTCTCGTCGTTCTGATTCTAACTTTATTAAAAACATAATTTTGACCAATTTTTAGGCCCAATAGGCCTATTTTAAAGTTTAAAAACTCCATTGACGAGTTATTTATGTACGGATTTTGTTTAAAATGTTACCATAAGTACACTTTGGCAAGCTGAATCGAATGGCGCAAACCGGATTAAAATCGGACCATTAGTTTAGGATTTCGATTTTGACTTGGTCTTCCTGGAGGGCCCAGGGGACCGTTTTTTGGACTTTAAAAGTCCTCTGTAGCCCAAACTATAAATCCTAGGGAATTCTACTTGGTGCCATTCGTTTTTTCTCAGCGAGCTGCTTCTATACATGGTCGTAGATTTCATTTTCGCCCAGCCATTCGCCCAGAATCGATAATAGTTTGGTCAAAAACCTTGGGTTTAATTAAGCCCAGGCAAATCGGTGATTTTGGTCGAATTTTGACTTGTCAATATTATTACATATTTGGATTCGTCTCGTCGTTCTGATTCCAACTTTATTAAAAAACATAATTTTGACCAATTTTTAGGCCCAATAGGCCTATTTTAAAGTTTAAAAACTCCATTGACGAGTTATTTATATACGGATTTTGTTTTAAAATGTTACCACAAGTACACTTTGGCAAGCTGAATCGAATGGCGCAAACAGAATTAAAATCGGACCATTAGTTTAGGATTTCGATTTTGACCTGGTCTTCCTGGAGGGCCCAGGGGACCGTTTTTTGGACTTTAAATCCTGTGTTATGGTGGTGGTTCCTCACTATACCCCTCATCTCTATCATGATATTACTGAACTTCATAATACTGCTTCTCATATACCTCTTGCACTGCCTCTCACCTCCATTATCACATCATCTCATAATTGTGTTGCTTCACCACTTCCGTCACTACCTCTCACCTCCATCATGATATTCCTGAACTTCATAATACTGCTTCTTGCCTACCTCTTACACTGCCTCTCAACGCCATCATCACATCACTTCATATTATTGTTGTTTCACCACTTCCCTCACCAACTTTCATCTCCATCATTAGGCTATAGTACTACTTAACCCTTTCAGGATACAAAGACGCATTTCATTTTTAGTGTATGGTTATTTGTAGTTATATTTAGATTAGGAAGGTTATATGGAAGATGTTTACGCTTTTATCACCCTCAAATACTTCCTAAGCTGCATTAAATCGTCTAATGAGAGCCAGAATATATGTCAAAACGTATCATATTCCTCAAGGGGTTAATAATATTCCTGCTTCACCATCTGTCATAAACGTTAATTTTGGCCTGGTAAGACTCAATAATATACAGACCAGTTTGAGCGCATTTGTGGGTGTTTTGACGGTTTGCACAGGTCTCACAGACCTGCACAAACTATCAAGCCACCTACAAACATACTGAAAGTATTTTCAAGTGGGCCTGTACAATATTGGGCTTGGCATGTAAAAGTGAAGTGGACTTGAGTGCCGGAATCTACACTGCCTTATACCTCCATCATTAAACTATAGTGCATCCATTCCAGAAATATCAGTAAACCACGCCCATAGCTTTCATGACTCAAGAAATCCGAATAAAATCAGTAAAATTATCATCCGTTAATTATGTATTGAAATATAATATTGCGAACCCAATGTCCAGATCCACTAAACTGGCTCTGTTGAGTAGTAGTCAACCTGTTTATCTTCAATCGTACACATAGCACCATTTGTATTATAATGCAGCTCTGCACTTCATCACTTACCGGTCGTTACATTGATGGGCAAACACTGTTGGTGATTATGTTGAGGGAACGAGTGGTGATTGTGCTGTTGATTGAGATATACAGTATATATATATATATATAGTAAAACTCGCTAAGAAAATTTAAACAATGGAACACCAAGCTTTCGTCTATTCTCTCAAGACATCTTCATGGTAATACCCTGAAGATGTCTTGAGAGAATATACGAAAGCTTGGTGTTCCATTGTTTCAATTTTCCTAGCGAGTTTTAGTACATAATTTGATAACACGAATTTGTGATTTAACCTCCATATACAGTATATATATATATATATATATGAAGAGAGAGAGAGAGAGAGAGAGAGAGAGAGAGAGAGAGAGAGAGAGAGAGAGAGAGAGAGAGAGAGAGAGAGAGAGAGAGAGAGAGAGAGAGAGAGAGAGAGAGAGAGAGGAAATAAGTGTTATAGGGATGTAAAGTAACGTGGGAAAGGTCGCAGCCAGGAGAGGAAGGACCAGAAAGAGGGAAATATCCACATCACCTTCCTCAATAGTTTATCTAATTATTCTACGCAATGTTGCTTCTCTACCCATGATATTATACACATCTTTGTCTCGCTGTGTTGTTTCTCGTTCAATCCTAGACTATTTTGCTGCCAGAAAAATTAGCACAAAAGACTGCCTGATAGTCTATATGTCTGCATGTTTGTATTGCCTATCTGTCTGTTCGTATACCGTTCAACCTTCATATCTGGTAAATGTTCACACCCCCACACACACACACACACACACACACACACACACACACACACACACCCTCCTCCCCCCCCCCCCCCCACACTCACACACCCACACCAACACCCACACATACCCACACACCCATCTTCCTTTTCCTGAGGGAGAGTTACATCCTCGCTTCCTGTCTCACCTTCCCACGGGTCGACCCCGCCACGAGGACTTGCACGCGACCAAACAAGAGAAAACACATACAAAAATGGTAAGAATGATGAGAGAGAGAGAGAGAGAGAGAGAGAGAGAGAGAGAGAGAGAGAGAGAGAGAGAGAGAGAGAGAGAGAGAGAGTAATCACATGGCAATTGCTATGTGATTACTAACTGATTCGTAAATATTACTGGGCCAGAGAGTTTATAATAGTTGGTTTAGACTTTAGATCATCCTCCGACTAAGTTAACATGAGTTTATTGCACAGTAATGCCAAAGCAGATATACCCTAGGCCTATTATGGGAAGAATTTTATTTTATTTCTTCATTTAATGTTTCTATTGATATTTTAGTGTATTTATTATTTATTTATTTATTTTAGTTTCCTTCATAAACCTCCATCTAGCTAAATGAAATGGCCCCAAGATTCCCCTTCGAGATAAACGTATACAATTATCGGTAAAAAAAAATGCCCGGTTTTTTCCCAAATGTAAGGTCGTTGTCGCTCACCAGGATAAAATTGACACCTAAAAGGCACAAAAGGTTCTCAAGTTTGACAAAAATGGGGCGAAAAGTTTTAACACTGCCAAACTAATAGGACGAATGTCTAAAAATATCAAAACTAATTGAGCTAAACATGAAGGAGAAGGGAGTCCAGAATAAAAGAAAGCTTTAAATAACGGTATGGAATTCTCCAGTGAATTTGTTCACAGACCATAGTGTCGTTGTGATAAGAGTTTCCATTTGAATCCCTTCCATAAACTCTTACCAATGACAGAGGGACACTCGGTTTCTCCACCACCACCCAGTTACTACATAATGGGCCACTTGTGAGTTTCACGGTATAAGGAAGTTGGAGCCGTAAAAAATGTATATTAAACAGGAATATAATATTAATATAGGTTGCTGATGGATAGAAAGTATAATGAATTATTATTAATGTGTTTATAATGTGTTTATAATGTGTTTATTATGTGTTTATTATGTGTTTATTATGTGTTTATTATGTGTTTATTATGTGTTTATTATGTGTTTATTATGTGTTTATTATGTGTTTATTATGTGTTTATTATGTGTTTATTATGTGTTTATTATGTGTTTATTATGTGTTTATTATGTGTTTATTATGTGTTTATTATGTGTTTATTATGTGTTTATAATGTGTTTATAATGTGTTTATAATGTGTTTATAATGTGTTTATAATGTGTTTGTAATGTGTTTATAATGTACTACGACCATATTTCGCTGATAGTTCTGCGCACTAGCTTTTGCATACGGCTCCATCTTCCTTATAGCCTGAAACTTGCATGTGGCCAATTGGAGTTACCTTTCTAATCCCTCCCATAAAGCCCTAACAATGACGGAGGGACACCATCACCCAGGTAATATCATAATTGGCCTCGTAAATACCTGGTGAAGCAGCGACTCTTTTGTAAACTAGTTTTTCTGTCTCTAAATGTATAATCGTTTCACTATTTAGTGGCTATTGTGTGTGGCCAATTTATATATATATATACTTAAATGCACTCTCCTTCCAATGTATACTATTATACACACAATACTAAATTTATGAGCTTTAAGTGTTTTTGTTATATTTTTTGTATTACTTTTGCTCCCTAGAAATCCATAAAGCTTTAGAAAATGCCCCCAAATCCCCCTTTCGAGATAAGTTCCGGCCAAAGGACGGTTCCTCCTAAACTGCAGGCTCGTTTTCGCTTGCCGGGAAAAAAGTAGACACTTAAAAAGGCACGAAAGGTCTTAACATTGACATAGAAATGAGGAGCAATGTCTTTAAATCGCCAAACTAATGTGACGAATGTCTTAAAGTAGCAAATTTAATGGGGCTGAACATGAAGGAGAAGGGATTCAAAACCCCCAACCCCACCCACCCCCCTCCCCACCCACCCCCCTCCCCCACCCACCCCCTCCCCCTTAAAGGTAGTAAGAATAGCATTACGGTAGTGGTGGGATAACTTAAGTAATACTACTACTGCCTCCTTACTTCCCCACTCCCTCCCTCTCTCTCTCTATTTTTTTCTTTTTTCTATATTCCAACTCCTCCCTCTCGGGCATAGGCTGAGAGCCTTTACACTAAACCGCTGAACACGGTGAGGCCCGTGAGGTCTTGTTCCAGTCTAGGGAGTGAGACATGCGAAGCACCCCGGCTCGAAGCAACTCCATCTCTGAAGCCGCTTTGCCTCTGCGCTTCACCGTCTCATCCCCCACACTCGGACCCTCACTCTCAGAACGCCACCTATTGAGCAATTAACTCACTTAACTTACCCACTCCTTCTTCCCCCTCTCTCTTTACTTGCCCACTCCCTCCCTCCTTCCCCACTCCCACCCTTTCATTAGTGTATTCAAGTACATTGGGGTTTGTAATTGATGATTAATGTTAAGAACGGGGTGTTACGTATTTCTATAGGTTCAGGAACTAGTATAGCGAGGCCGGTCCTTAGTGATCTTGGCCCCATTCAATGTTCTTTTCTCTCACTAAAACATTACACTTTCCATAATGCAGTTGGGTCTGAGTACATGATTAGATTGATATCCAAAATTCGAAAATGGATATTAATCGTGATCGTGTACTCAACCTTTAACTGTGTTGGTGGTGTAATGGTTTAGGTGCTTATGTTCTAGTTGTGGTGTCCCGAGTTCGAATCCCGGGAGGACCATATGCTTTCATTAGTTTATTCAAGAACATTGGTGTTTGTAATTGATGATTAATGTTAAGAACGGGTTGTTACTTATTGTATTTTGTGAATTATTTAGTAATCTACAATTTTTCTGATCATGAGTTTTGCGTTATATTTTACCTACTATATTAGTCAACCTTCAACATCTCCCTCCCTTCGCCCAGCAGTTTGTGGAAGAAATAATTAAAAATATTACGTTACCTTTAGAAATAGGAATGTTTATCCGCGTACGCTTTAGAGCGTAAGTAGCACTCATCTTCACAGTATTTTCCTGACTACCTCTGTCTCTTCCTCTCCAGTTCTTCTCTATCTCGATCTACTCCACATACCCATTCCATTTTACCTTCTCTAATTATCTACTTCCTCTCTCTCTCTCTCTCTCTCTCTCTCTCTCTCTCTCTCTCTCTCTCTCTCTCTCTCTCTCTCTCTACTTTTCCTCCGACAACTATTCCCTCACCACTCACATCGCCTCTCTTTGCCTCTACCTCCCAGTTCTTACCAACATACTTATTATAGTGATGAGTAATATCCATAATTGTATGCTCATCTACGGCCATGCTAACACATTATTATTGCTCTTGTATATATTAGTTACATATAGTCGGATGTGATGCCTAACATATATACTCACATATATAGTCGGATGTGATGCCTAACATAATACTCACATTATGAATTATCTCTGGAAAATAAGGACTGTAACGTACACATTGCCTTGAACAAAGCTTGCCAGTAAAATCTTGGATGACACGTTTTATAGAAGAAAACATGTAAATAAACAAACAAATTTATTAAAACAAAATACAGTTTATGTTAATTAGCTTTCAGTATTCAGAAACCTCCATACAGATTATCCCTACACAAAGGAATCAAGCAAGAGTAACTATTGACGTGTTTATTCAGAAACCTCCATACAGATAATCCCTACACAAAGGAATCAAGCAAGAGTAACTATTGACGTGTTTATTTATGTTAATGTTGGAAAAAATCAAAACACTCATCTAGTTCAACGGATTGTATTGGTATAAATATGTGTTAGCAATTCGTTTTCTTTCTATTGAGCATGCCTGACCTATGTGGTGGTACTAGAAGAAGAGTACAGTGATTAGCCATAGGAATTAATAATGTTGCTTGTCAAAATCGGCATACTGCTAGTTACACTTAATTAGTTCACATATTATATAGTTCTTTCAATTTAACATTTCGTGAATATACAGTATAATTAAAATATAGAGTCCCGTCGTCTACAGATTATGTTTAGTTATGTATAATACGTTTACTGTTTCGACCACTGTACAAAGATTTGTCGAAGTTAATGACGATGCGCGCGCACACACACACACACACACACACACACACACACACACACACACACACACACACACACACACACACACACACACAAGCGAGCGCGCGCGTGATCATGTAAGCGACGGTGTGTTTATCGGTACAAACTCATATAATATGCGTTTGTACCGATAAACACGTGGAATCCTGCATGCTGATGAGATCATTATGTTTAACATACACATAAAAATCCAGCTTGAACTTAATCTAACGTAACTGTCTTAATCTAACCTAACCTACAGCAACTTAGCCTACCCTAACATAACCTAAAACACTCTGCCTGTTTTAGTATTTTAAGAGTTTTCGTCGGCTCAATATATTTTTACATATCAACCTTCAAATATTATATTATTTGTACCGATAAACCCAGCAATGGGCGCGCACACACATACAGAGAGAGAGAGAGAGAGAGAGAGAGAGAGAGAGAGAGAGAGTGTAATTTGACAAGTCCATAAGTTTTAGCATACTCTCTCTCTCTCTCTCTCTCTCTCTCTCTCTCGCTCTCTCTCTCTCGCTCTCGCTCTCGCTCTCGCTCTCGCTCTCTCTCTCTCTCTCTCTCTCTCTCTCTCTCTCTCTCTCTCTCTCTCTCTCTCTCTCTCTCGCCTACTACTGTTGCCCTTGACGTGACCAGCACAATAATTCGTGTTTTTGTTTTTTGTTGATGTTTTTTATCAGCAATCATATCATAGCTCTATCATACACAGCTCGGACAACATATCAACCTGAATCAATGAGTGTATAATAGATGGCTAGATTGTTCTGGCCCCCTTCTCCCTCATGTTTCGCCTCATTAGGTCTGAGATTTTAAGACGTTTGCCCTATTAGTTTGGCGATTATAAGATTTTTTGCGCCATTTGTAGAAGCCAATATTAAGATCTTTCATACAACTTAGGTGACTTTTTTTTTCCTGGCGAGCGATAGCGAGCATATAATTTTAGAGCAAGCGGCCTTCGACCAGGACATCTTGCTATCGAAATATGTACAAATGTATCTTAAAGGGAAGTCTTGGGGAAGTTTTCTTAAGCTTGATGGAGGTCTAGGGAGGAAACATAAAACAATTATAATAAATAGATAAGCAGACAAATATGTCCTTCCCCCCTTAAGGGGAGGTATTTACTTTGTTCCCTAGACCTCCATCAAGCTTAAAATTACACCCCCTTGAGCCCCTTTCAAGATAAATTTGTACATTTTTCGGTAGAAAAATGTCCCGGCTGAAAGCCGGCTCCTCTTAAATTACAGGCTCGCTATCGCTCGCCAGGATAAAATCGACACCTAAATGGCACGAAAGGTCTTAAAATTGACAGAAATGGGTCGAAAGTTCTTAAAATCGTCAAAATAATGGGGCGAACGTCTTAAAATTAGAAAAGCAATGGGGCTAAACATGAGGGAGAAAGGAGTCAAGAAAAAAATCCCTCAAATGGAAATCTCCCCTTAAATGACCACAACCACAACCACCTTAACTTGTCCAATTGTCGTTGATTCAGGTACCGGTAAACACATTTAGCATGGGGATCTTAAAGGGAGGCAGACCGTTTTTCTGGACCCCCTTCTCCCTAATGTTTAGCCCCACTAGTTTTGAAATTATAAGACGTTCGGCCCATTAGTTTGGCAATTTTAACACCTCTCACCCCATTTCGTTGTCAATTTTAAGACCTTTCGCGCCATTTAGGTATCGATTATTTCGTGGCGAACGATAGCGAGCCTGCAATTTTAAGAGGAACCGGCCTTCAGCCGGGACATCTACCGAAAAATGTACACATTTATCTTGAAGGGGGGTCTAGGAGGTGTTTTTCTAAGCTTGATGGAGGTCTAGGGAGGAAACTAAAGGAAATACATGAATACATGAATTAATAGACCAAACAAACGGTCGGCCTCCCCTTAACAGCAGTGTGTGTGTGTGTGTCACTTTACCAAACAGTACAATACAAACTGACTGGTCTGTTATTCTCAATACAAACTGACTGGTCTGTTATTCTCAATACAAACTGACTGGTCTGTTATTCTCAATACAAACTGACTGGTCTGTTATTCTCAATACAAACTGACTGGTCTGTTATTCTCAATACAAACTGACTGGTCTGTTATTCTCAATACAAACTGACTGGTCTGTTATTCTCAATACAAACTGACTGGTCTGTTATTCTCAATACAAACTGACTGGTCTGTTATTCTCAATTATGACAGCATCAGTAAATACCAGTTGCCAATCAACTCATAATGAGAGTACTATTCCATGTTCCAAATTAGTAGTTCAGAAATCGTGAACCCTAACCTCTGTAACTCAAAAAGGGCTAAAGCAAATGAGTTGTAAATTTCCACACCAATTCCCTTGCTGACCCTGCCCAATTGATATAAATATTAGTTTAATTACTCTAGTCTTTTGTGAAATAACGAAGTTAATGTTCAAGAGTGTTGGCTTACTTACTTGGAATAGGGTATAGCAATGGTATTGCATATAATTTAAGATTGACATGATTTGTGCTAATTCATATTTCAGTACTGTGCCCCAAGATCCTTGGCATTTCGCAAAAAATTACTATTGTGCCTCCAAACAAAGTATTAGTACACGAGATCCTCCAAACTTAAGATATAGTTACCAATCTATAACAGGTGTTATCAAGTATGAGATAATGCACGCGGTGCCTAGCACCATCTGTTAACTGGCAAAGGAATCTCTGCACCAAGCTCGAGTTGAAGGTTATGGAGCAGCCTTTGTGCTGAGGTTCAGTCATTATAAGAACACACACACACACACACACACACACACACACACACACACTCACACACACTCACACACACACATACACTCATCGACTTCAGGGTGTCGATGAAGTATGTTATGATTAGGGATGACAGCTACTCGTGTGTAATCGATTTTTTCACCATAATATATAGGCTATAGTGATATCATGTAATTATAAGCTACGATTCTAAGTCACTGGGGTTTTATAACTATCAATGGCACAATATGTCTGCAGTTGTCCAGCCGTCGGTTACTTGACTGTGTAGAGTGGCAAATGCTCGCACACTTACAGGACATAATTATGTATTTATTTAATTGTGTATATTTAGGTAAGATTACGCTGCGCAAGGGATTAGACAAATAAGATACAGTTAGGTTTCGTTAAATTAGACTGAATTATATTAGGTTAGCTTAGGTTAAATTAGGTTTGGCTATGATAGAATAGGATATGGTAGGACAGAGTAGGTTAGGTAAACCTAGTATCGGCTAGGTAATATTCGTCTAAGTTGACTAATTTCTCTGTTGTCAAAAATGTTAAGGGAGCCCACTTCGCTTGTTTTCTCTTTATCTCCCTCTCTCTTTGGCTGTATCCATTCGGCCCCATTCAGCCTACTGTTTAAAGACGTTTACCCCCATCCAAGTGTCAATATTTTCCTGGCGAGCGGTAGCCTGCCAGCATATATATTTTTTGTTTTGACAGCAAGCTAAATCTGTACATTTTTCGATAGAAAATTTCTCCGTCGAAGCCGGATTTCTCCATACAATGCTGGCTCGCTATCTCTCGCCAAGAAGAAATCCACACCTGGATGGGGATAAACGTCTTAAAACAGTTGGCTGAATGGGGCCGAATGGATACAAGCCAGGGAAAGAGAGAAAAGGAGCGAAAGATTAAAAAAAAAAGCCTGTGACCCCCCTTAAGAAACTCCGGTTATGATAAAAATAAAAAAGCCTACACGCAGGGACTCCACCCAATCGCCTGAGAGCAAGTTATCCAGTCAGTGCCTCAAACACCATCATCTGGACGACCACAACTCACTGCTCGGTATTAACCTCTCACCTCTCGCTAGTAATCTCGCTACCAGTCTGTCCACACTTATTGGGGATCACACCCAAAAGTGTCATTGATGATATTGCACTCTAAGGATTATTTAAGGGAGCCCACCTCGCTTTTTTTTTTTTTATCTTTCTCTCCCTCTCTCATTGGCTTGTATCCATTCGGCACCATTCAGTTTACTGTTTTAAGACGTTTACCCCCATCCAGGTGTCACTATTTTCCTGGCGAGCGGTAGCGAGCCAGCATATATATATTTTTTTTGACAGCAAGCTAAATTTGTACATTTTTCGATAGAAAAAAATCCGGCAAAGCCGGATTTCTCCATACAATGCTGGCTCGCTATCGCTCGCCAGGAAGAAATCGACACCTGGATGGGGATAAACGTCTTAAAACAGTTGGCTGAATGGGGCCGAATGGATACAAGCCAGAGAAATAGAGAAAAGGAGAGAAAGTTAAAAACAAATCAGGTGACCCCCTTAATGTAAACAATACAACAATTACGTAGAGCAACAATTTAGCTCTGGAAATCATATTTAGTATTATTAACTACCACAGCTAGGTTAGTTGGGGCTTCGAATTTGGTGTTAGTGATGTTGGGCCACACCACTCCATGTATTAACCCTTTGAGGGCCAGCGACGTGTGTTCTATTTTATTCTAGCTATACTTAGACGATATCGTGCAGCTTAGGAAGGATCTGTGGTAGGTAAAATGGGTTAGTTGAGATAGGTTGCAGCTTTATTATGGCTAGAGGTCCTTCCTAAGCTGAATAAAATCGTCTATTGCTTACCAGAATATGATGAAAAGGACGTCCCTGGTACTGAGTGGGTTAACCTCTTCTGTACCGCAACGTCTTTTTAACTATATCCTAGCTATATCAAGACTATTTTGTGCAGCTTAAGAAGGATCTGAGGTAGTACAAAGGGTTAAGTGAGATCGTTCGAAACCTGTTAAATGCTACAGGCCCTTTTTAAACTTAAGAAAATCGTCTAATAGTAGCTAGAATAAAATTACAAAGACGTTGCCGGTACAGAAGGGGTTGAACCAGAAACGTTTACACTTGTTCGCTTTGTGTTAGAGAACTTTGTGTTAAAGAACTTTGCTCCGAGCTGATTGGCTTATGATATAATCTATCCGAGTAACATTTTTCAGTTGTATACAAACGGGGAGGCTGATCCTTCGCTGAGCCCAGATATCAAAATTTCAAATGTTTGTGTTCTTGTTCTATAATGCTCCTTTCAACATAGGAGAATAGCATAGGAAGGAACAAAAAAACATATCGCATCCATAACCCCCGGGGCCGGGGCTTCGACCTCGACCCCCGAAAAACTTAAAAAAATTCTTTCAGCCACCCAAAAAACATGTTTGTGTCTGTAGTCTAAAGGGCTGCTGTAAGCAATAGGAATGATCATATGAGGGCATAAACGCCCATATGACATCCCTAGGGCCCCCTTGGCGGGCCCCAAAATCATGGATTTTGGTAAAAAATTCTCTCATAAATTCTGAAAAGCCTACCCCTGACAAAATTTTTGTTTAGTTGGTCATTAATCTCGATCTTCTATGTGCGCGCTATGGTAGAAAACGGAAGCTAAGGAGGACTAACTATTTTATCTGCCCCAAAAATAATTTTGACTGATGAATATCTTTGATTTTAGCTTGCCAGAGATCATATTTTGGCACTTACGAGATCATCTACTTTTGTGTTTATTGCTCAAATTCATTCCCCTTCTACACACTACATATAGGACTATATATCTACTGGAAAATGCAGAGATAATGACATTATCTCACATATTTTTCAAGATTCGACATTGTTTAGGTTGAAATGTTGGCTAAAAAACATATATATATATATATATATATATATTATATAGTTTTTTCAGCCCCTTCTATTATGCAATATGGTAAAACTGGTTCATTTTCTTGTAGGGGATGCAGGTAGAATATGCCATGCAAAAATTGCGGGAAATTTGAACAATTTTGAGTGAGAAGATGATTATACAAATATTTCAATGAAATTCTGCGCTTGCGCGCACGCGATTGGAGCTGATTTTTTCAGCGAGTCTTAGTATTTCCATTGGTAATAAGATGGTATAAGTGAAGAAAAACACTATCTCTTATACAGGCTGACTTGGGGGTCAAAGGTTCAGCCTCCCCTTTTAAGAAATATATTACACAGCATCGTAAGCCAATCAAATCCACGTAGAGTGTTCTAGTTCAAAGGAGCCAAGTGCAAATGTGCCAGATTAAGGGGGGATGGGTGTACAGTATTAATTTCATCATTTATGTATATTTTTATAATTTTATTAGTTTCCTCCCTAGACCTCCATCAAGCTTTAAAAAACACCCTTCAAGATCCTCCTTCAAGATAAATTTGTACATTTTTCGATAGAAAAATTGCCCGGCCGAAGGCCGGTTCTTCTTAATTTACAGGCTCGCTTTCGCTCGCCAGGAAAAAATTGACACCTACATGACACGAAAAGTCTTAATATTGAGAAAGAAATGCGGCGAAAGGTCTTAAAATTGCATAACTAATTGACTGAACGTGATGAAATCTGAAAACTAATGGGGCTAAACATGAGGAAGAAGGAAGACCAGAAGAACGACCTATCTCCCCTTAAAACAAATACTGTAGTTGCCCAATTGACCATATATCGGCTTGGGCCTTGTACAGTAACCGCCTCGGGGGAGATAGGCCATAATAATCGAGTCAAGAAGATTGTACAGTAGAAGAGGATTTTAGCATGCATAATCACAACCCCTTTACACTTGGTGGTTATAACTCTGGACTAATAACCGGTAATGCCTATAATCTGCCAAAGGGAAGCTCCAACCCACCCGTTTTAAGTCTCTTTTGTTTACTTTTGGTCCTCAGGTCGGTCATGCAGGGCTCATTGAAAATTCATCCGCGAATATGTATTTTGGAGTACAATATAATAGAGATTGTAGTGATCATGGCCAGATAGTATTAAGCCGGTATCACACGAGATAGTATTAAGCAGGTATCACACGAGAGCTTTTATAGTCAACGTTCGATGGTCAACATTGTTCTGGCAACACTTCTGGCATATTTCGACTTGGTATCGGCAACTAGACTGAGGTTAGATTATTTTATGTGACAGGAATATTGTAAATGTAAACCTCATAAGCTGCCAGACCAGTGTTGGAGATATATGTTGAGGGAAAAAGCGCTTGTGTGATCTATCTATCTATCTATTGCCTGACGCCGTGTTCTCCAAAGGGGTGGCCACGAACGAACCGCCCCTATGCATCTCTGTTCCCAGTCAGTCGACGTCCCTCCTCCCAACCAGCACCGCCTTCATCCATATACTTCCTCACTCCATCCTTCCACCTCTCTTTCGATTTGCCTCTCCCTCTCTGTCCTTCCACCTCGCTCTCGTACACCCTCTTTGTCATTCTCTCGCTTCCCGTACGTTCCATATGACCGAACCATCTCAAGATGTTCCTTTTCACACTTTCCAGCACATCTACCTCCACACCACACCTCCTTCTTACTTCCTCATTCGTCTGTCTATCCCTCCATGTAACTCCGCACGCACTTCTTAAGTAACTCATTTCCACCCCTCTCACTCTTGGTCTGAGTCTCTCCACCAACGTCCATGCTTCGCTTTCGTAAGCCAGTGTCGGGATTACCACACTGTCATGCAAGGACTTCTTCACTTCTATACTGACCACCCTATTTCTTGTTACTGCTTTCAGCGCTCCTACAACCCTCTTCCCCTTGTGCACCCTCTCCCGTACTTCTTCATCCATAGTCCCATCTTCACTCAACACACTGCCCAGATACTTAAATGAGCTGACAATCTTCATAGCCTGACTCGTGTGAAACCGGCTTTATAATCATATGTGAATTTGTCTTACAGACGCTCGGTTATATATTTGATAGTTACTGTTAAAAAGGGCAACTGTTGCGTTCCCAGCTAATAGAAATAATATTGAAATAATCAAATATTAACATTGTGGATCATAATAATAACATTTAGTAAATAGCAGTGAGGTTAATTTTGTTTTGTTTTTCAATGTGCTAAACTATTCAAAGCACATATAGCCTAACTGCACATTATCTGATATTCAAAAGTATATTATTTCGATACTCCAAGTAGTGATTTATTACATTCAGCCGTTTTGACTGTTTTTCATCGACTTCACTCGTATTCAAGTGAATTGTATAATAGCATTCCCATATATTGTAATCAGTTAACACATACACCAAATGGTTTCCTCCTTTCTATAACCTTTTCCTTTAGTAATTACTTATTTTATAGTCTTTCACTTGTCATCACACTTTCACTCGCGTATTACCATGATTATTCGCCCGTTCCTATTCAATCTTGTGGCTCATCCTTACACGCAATGGATGATCTGTGATACAACCTGCAATATTTGTGGTGCCCTGAATAATAGAGGGTCTCCTGGGATTGGTCTTTCATCCAGTATAGAAGCATCAGTTTAGTTGTAGTAAACCCTGTAGCTGAGGTTAGTAGCCGACCTTGTTCGCAGGTTCGTTACAGATTGATCTGTGGGCGGAAAAGACTGTATGATATATCACTGTCATCACATCTTCACCCTACACTAAACAGTATTGTGGATCAGTATACTTATTGGTGATTGCCGTCTGTATTCCTGTTACATTTTGTTATCAGGCATGTGGAATAATTTGATTATTGTGAATTTGAGCTAGACATTTTACTGTTTTTAAATTGTATGTATGTATGTATGTATGTATGTATGTATGTATGTATATGCTCAGGTACATACCCCATAGCTGGGGTGGCCGACTCGAGACAAAACCCGAATAAGAAAAAGGATAACACAAATAAGGTAATAACTAAATATAAAATTCACACACATCTAAGTTGCCCAGGAGAAGACCCAGAGAGCTAGGTCCAACTGGGGTCCCCACCTAAGACACCCAGGTCCCAGATCTCCCGGAGAGGTTCCGGTCCCAGTAGGCAGACACGCAGCGAAACTTACCACCACAATGCCCGCCCACTTTACTTCCAGGCATGAACCTTCATAACATAGACCGGCTCCTCGGACCAGGCACCTGACAGACTATTATCTAGTCCAACTGGCACCCAACCCCCTCTCCCTATGACCGCTTTATCACTCATCTATTCACAAACATTCTCCCTTCATTCCTATTCATTACCACTTATCTTGCCTGTTCTTCAGTCATCTCTCAACTCTTGTATTACACCATCTCTCCATCTCAGTCGAGGTCTTCCTCTCCCTCTCTCTCCCCTTGTTTCTGACTCATATATCCATATATCAAGACCTATAGACAGATTGTGATCTTAGAGACACAATTAAGGAGAATCAAATCATATCAGTTCAGTCCGACCGATAAGAATCCTGCGATACACAATCAACCTTCGCCATAACAACTAATTATAGAATGAAATATCAAGCTTCACTGTCAGAATAGTATAACACAGTTTTGGTAACTCAAGCTTAGGGTAATTAAATGTAGTCACTTTTACTAATTATTCCAAATAACTTGATCAATATTAACCAAGTTTGTCTTAATTCAACTTAACTGGACCAAACATAAAAATAGTAAGTCCAACTAAGCAATAATTAACTGTTTTTAATGACGACTACTGGAACTAACACACTTAAGGGGAGATAAGTCGCTTTTCAAGACCCCCTTCTCCCTTATGTTTAGCCCCAGTATGGAGAAATCCGGCTTCGCCGGAGAAATTTTTCCATCGAAAAATGTACAAATTTAGCTTGCTGTCAAAACAAAAATATATATATGCTGGCTCGCTGCCGCTCGCCAGGAAAATACTGACACCTGGATGGGGGTAAACGTCTTAAAACAGTAGGCTGAATGGGGCCGAATGGATCCAAGCCAAAGCGAGACGGAGAGAAAGAGAAAAAAAGCGAGGTGGCTACCCTTAAGGGGAGATATCCACTTGAGGGATTTTTGTCTTGACCCCTTTCTCCCTCATGTTTAGCCCCATTGCTTTTGATATTATAAAAGGTTTGCCCCATTAGTTTAGCGATTTTAAGAACTTTCACCCCATATTAAGACCTTTCGTGCTATTTAGGTGTCGATTTTATCCTGGCGAGCGATAGCGAGCCTGTAATTTAAGAGGAACCGGCCTTTGGCCGGGACATTTTTCTACCGAAAAATGTACAAATTTATCTTGAAAGGGACTCAAGGGGGTGTAATTTTAAGGTTGATGGAGGTCTAGTGAACAAACTAAATACCTCCCCTTAACCAAAGTACCGGCCCCCACCTTACTATTAGTCAACATCTCCCCCACCTTGTTACCTGTCTGGACTAATTGGTCGTTGGTGTGACGGTAGATACTTGGCGGTATGGTGGGCCGTCACAATGGGAAAGATCGGAGAAATTTTAGCTATTAATGAATCGTTTAAATAGTGACATTGTTGAGGTAGGTTTCATGTTAACCCTTTCAAGCTCCAATACGCGTGTCTGTTCTGTTTCCTGGCTACTATTAGATGATTTTATTCAGATTAGTAACGGTATATAGGATTCAAAGGGTTGATTGAGATAGTATTTACTCTTTTAATACCCACAAATCCTTCCTAAGCTGCATAAAATGGTCTAATAATAACCAAAACAAACTGCTAAAACGCGTCCGAGCTTCAATGGGTTAAAATGCCAAATTGTGTATATGTATATAGGCCTAACAAAAGCCATGTATACGTAATTATGTATATGTATATAGGCCTAACAAAAGCCATGTACAGGTAATTGTGTATATGTATATAGGCCTAACAAAAGCCATGTACAGGTAATTGTGTATATGTATATAGGCCTAACAAAAGCCATGTACACGTAATTGTGTATATGTATATAGGCCTAACAAAAGCCATGTACACGTAATTGTGTATATGTATATAGGCCTAACAAAAGCCATGTACACGTAATTGTGTATATGTATATAGGCCTAACAAAAGCCATGTACACGTAATTGTGTATATGTATATAGGCCTAACAAAAGCCATGTACACGTAATTATCAAGGTCATTCTAGCCATGTAATAAAAATACTTCACATATCTTGCTTTGCCTTGTACTGAGCGCTGACAACCATGGTTTATGTTGTTATTCCTAATCTGGTTGTATAGCTGGTAAATTATTCCTACTGTCTATATTATTAGTGATCATAATCAAAGCTTTCAATTTGATACATTGCGGCTAAAGTATTTTATTGTTACTACCGATTTAATATGTAAAATGCAGGATATATCAGCAATTGTCCATTCTCTGCTTAGTAAAGGGTGACCAGTGGCGCGGAACCAATCTGTACATATAGTTGTGGAGGTGTCCAAATTAGTGCCACACTGAGGGGGCCGACCACAGATGAGAAGGACCGCTGGTGGACGAGTTCGTTAGGTTGACTGGCTGGGCAGAGCTGGCTTACAAATAATGAGGTGAAGGTGACCGGTTAATATTATATATTCAAATTAAACGAAAACTCTATCACTCGAGTTGCGTGGGGAAACTTGCAAACATTTCTGTATGGTATCCTGGAATATGGATCGTTAATTAGACTTTTGTATGAATTGAAATATATTCTCCAAGTAGGATGCCCCTTGTCCTTAATATAAGTAATATAAGGTTAAGTTTCTTTTATCACGTCGTGGTGTAGTGGGTTAAGGCTTGGACATTCGTCCTGACTGTCGGAGGTTCGAGTCCGGCTGGGAGTATATACAAATATATATACCGGGTATCGCGATTTTTTTTCCATAGACAAATTCCCATGTAGTTTATAAATAGAAAACTAACAAAGATATTTTTGTTTTCTTTAGTATAGAAACAATAAAGCTTACTTATGAATATTTGTTATAAAATTATGCTATAAGGTAGCGTCAACGAACTTGACAATTATCTCGATGCCTGACCTCTTCGTAACTCAAAAGGATCTTGAGCAAACTGGCTGTAAATTTCCACACCTATTTCCTGGTGGACTCTTCCCAAATGTTAGAAATGTCAGCCCGATTGTTTTCATTAATTTTGAGTTATAAGAGGTTAAGGGGTCCATATTAGTGTCAAGTGCGTTGGCGCTACCTATAGTAACATCATGTGGCTGTAGAACGGGAAGGATATTTTAATTTCATGTAATGCCAATGGGCAAATGTTTCACGACCGCTCTGTATATATCATCTAAACATTCAAGTAGTGTTCGGGAAATAATAAAACCAAATAATACACGATTCAACGAAGTTAGACAGATGTTATGGTTTTGCCTCAGTTTGTCGGTCTGTTTATCTCTGCTATGGACCATTGTTCACGAAATTTGGTGAGCAGATAGGATATGCATCTAGGACGAAGTGGTTCAATTTGGGAGGCGATCCGGAGATTTTCACAGAATTTGGTGGGCAGATAGGATATACGCTATTAGCCGAGTTTCAGGTCGGCAAATAGGATATGTACGGTCGCGCTAATATGTCATGTCCCAGCTGTCATTACATTTGGCTTGATCTATGCTGTATTAATGTCTGTCAGATGTTGAATAGGGTGGGTAAGTGTAGGAACATGTTTGTATATTTCACTCCATATGAATAAATGAAGCTTAGATATTGCTGATACCAATTATTGATCAAAACATACTTGGTGCCGAGACATCACTTATTAGCGCGACTGTACCAAGGAAGAAGTGTTTCAATCTATGAGGCAATCCGGAGATGTTCACGAAATTTGGTGGACAGATAGGATATACGCCAGGGAAGAAGTGATTCAATTTAGGAGGCGAGCCAGCTGCACCAATCAATCTATCTGGATGCCTCACTCGCCGTCTGGAATAAGACCTCTTGAATTCACCGCGTTAAGGGGAGATGTCCACTTGAGAGATTTTTTTCTTGACTCCTTTCTCCCTCATGTTTAGCCCCATTGCTTTTCTAATTTTAAGACGTTCGCCCCCATTATTTTGACGATTTTAAGAACTTTCGACCCATTTCTATCAATTTTAAGACCTTTCGTGCCATGTAGGTGTCGATTTTATCCTGGCGAGCGATAGCGAGCCTGTAATATAAGAGGAACCGGCTTTCAGCCGGGACATTTTTCTACCGAAAAATGTACAAATTTATCTTGAAAGGGGGTCTAGGGGGAGTAATTTTAAGCTTGATGGAAGTCTAGGGAATCAACTAAAAACCTCCCCTTAAGAGGTTGAATGTTAGCTTATGTCCGCAGGGAGAGTTGGAACATAGGATAAAAAAATATGCAGAACCAGAAGACAATAATTTAGGCCTATAATATTAATGGTAAAGCATCAGTCAGCAAGCATAGGTGGAGGTATGGGTTCAACCGAGTGACCTATTTATTTCTTATAATTATTTATGGTAGAGTTCGCCACCAGCAAGTGACACCGAGGAGCGCGCTGCCCTTCGGTATTTTGTATAAGTTTTATTCCCCTGGACAGGTTACCGACCAAGGGTGACGAGTCCCATCCACCCGGATTTTATAATGTTGTCTCCCCTAGATGGGTTGCCGACCAAGGCTGACGAGTCCCTTCCATCTGTAAATTATGCAATTATTAGTAGTATCCCTAGTTGCAATAGTAATCAAGGCTGTGTTATAGTTGCCGTGTTGCGTTAGAATGTTGTGGTGTTTTATCTGTTATAGTGCTGTTGTGTGGATAGGATTAATGTGATACACTATAAGTCGGTGGTGTAGTGATAGTAAAGGTTTATCTGGTGGTGATGTTGAGGTATTCCAGTGGTGTATTGTGTGGGAGCTCTGGTGGTAGTATTGTGCTCTGACGATGCCTTGAGAGAGTGACGGGCATTACACTACCATTGTTACCACTACTGTTGGTAACCACAACCCCTGACGTCACCTTCTGTTAAGGGGGTGACCTGCTTTTTTTCTTTCATTTTCTCTCTTCCTCTGGCTTGTATCCATTCGGCCCCATTCAGCCTACTGTGTGAGGACGTTTAACCCTAGCCAGATGTTAATTTCTTCCTGGCAAGCGATAGCGAGTCAGCATTGTATGGAGAAATCCGGCTTCGCCGGAGACATTTTGCTATCGAAAAATGTACAAATTCAGCTGCTGTCAAAAACATATACAACAAATATGCTGTCTTGTTACCGCTCGCCAGGAAAAAATCGACACTTAAATGGGGGTAAACGTCTTTAAAAAGTAGGCTGAATGGGGCCAAATGGATACAAACCAGAAAGTGAGGGAGATAGAGAAAAAAAAACACGAAATGGTTCCCCTAAAGCCTAAATATTACTTTGTGCTCACCCTTCACCAGCCACCTCGTCCTTCATAGGTCCCTCCTCATTTACTTCAAGTACCAAGTAAATGGAGTTACTCGTAGAGACAGATTGAGGAATGAAGAGATACGTAGGAGAGTGGGGCAGCAGGAACATTTGTCAGCCAGAGTGGACAGAAGGGTGCTGAGCTGGTATGGTCATGTTGAACGAATGGGAGATGAAAGGCTTACAAAGAGAATATGTGAGTCAGGTACAAGGGGAGATAGAAGGGCAGGAAGACCACCATTGAGATGGAGAGACTGTGTAAGAAAGGCTTTGGATGATAGAGGCATGACTATAGATCAGGCAGGGGAAGTGGTGGTGGACAGGAGTGAATGGAGAATGCTTGTGAATAGTTGAGTGAACACGTGGTCATTTGGAGTAAGGGGTCGGGCGCAAGTTGGACTAGATAATAGTCCATCAGGCGCCTGGCCCGGGGAGACGATTAATATGAAGGGTGCGCCTGGAAGTGTGGTGGGAGGGCTTGTGGCTTTGGCTCCGCTGCATGTCTGCCTGCCGAGATCGGAACCTCTCCGGGTGGTCGGGGGCCGGGGGAGTGCTGGAGCGACCTTGGTGACCCTGGTCTCTGGGTCTTCTCCTGGGTGACCTGGATGTGTGTGAGTTTGTGCTTTTTATCTGTGTTTATTTGTTGTTTTATGTTGTTTTTGTGTTTTCCCTGTTCTTGCTCTGTCTTGAGTCGGCTACCCCCAAAATGGGGATTGGGCCTGAGCATATAGATAGATAGACCAAGTAAATGTACACACACACACACACACATATATATATATATATATATATATATATATATATATATATATATATATATATATATATATATATATATATATATATACTGTAGTATATAATCATTATTAGATAATAATTAAATTAAGAAATATTTACTCGTTCTCCCCTTAAAGCCCACATTGAATATAGCAACACTAGTCTGGCAACTTCCAAAATTAAGTCTTGAAATAAAGTTGCCGTTTAAATGTTGACAATAATATGCCCTAGTGTGTATCCACCATTAGTGTCGCCTCGTTATCCTTCCTCCTCCTTCCCCACCTCTAGATCGTAATGCCTCAATCATTAGTCTTAATTTCACCTCCATATTTGTTTGTTATGGTGAACAATAGAAGGGCGGTGCTACTGACGAGCTTGTAATGTATGGGAGGGTCTGGTTATATATATTGTATATATATTCTCAATCTTTTCATTAATATATGGATTAATTTTATTAGTAATTTATCATGTGTATGATATTGACAATAAGGCGGTGCCGAATTTCATAATCAAATGAACAAGAGTTATAAACTTGTTCTCTCTCTCTCTCTCTCTCTCTCTCTCTCTCTCTCTCTCTCTCTCTCTCTCTCTCTCTCTCTCTCTCTCTCTCTCTCTCTCTCTCTCTCTCTCTCTCTTCTTATGTGTTAACTTTTTGTTCCTGGTGGATAACACATTATTCAGAAAGCTTTGTAATAGTGAACGGAATATTTTTTTTTACTCTAGTATTTTTTCCCCAGACGATAAGAGAGATGTATCCTGTTTTTCAGATTTGTGTTCTGGGGCTGTGGCCGTTAGTAGAATTATAATTAATCATCGAGGTGGAAGTTTCAAGACAGTTGGTAGAGGTGTCAACCCTAATGAAAGTTATTTGTAATGTAGGATTTTGTTTATAACAATAATTTATATATTTATGCATGAAAGTCTAATATTAATTAATGATATACATGTGTGTTTAATTATGTAAGCCTTAAGGGGGGTGACCTGTTTTTTTGTCTGTCCTTTGCTCTCTTTCTCTGGCTTGTATCCATTCGGCCCCATTCAGCCAACTATTTTAAGACGTTTATCCCCATCTAGGTGTCGATTTCTTCCTGGCGAGCGATAGCGAGCCAGCATTATATGAAGAAATCCGGCTTCGCCGGAGACATTTTTCTATCGAAAAATGTGCAAATTTAGCCTGCTGTCAAACAAAAATAAAAAATATCCTTGCTCGCTACCGCTCACCAGTAAAAAATTACACCTGAATTGGGATAAACGTCTTAAAAGAGTAGGCTGAATGTGGCCAAATGGATACAAGCCAGAGAAAGATAGAAAAGGACAGAACAAAAACAGGTCACCCCCCTTAATGCTACTTGTATATGCGCAGCTACAGTATATGAGCGTTTCATATATACTCTGATTATTATTGTATGTGATTATTATTGTATGTGATTATTATTGTATGTGATTATTATTGTATGTGATTATTATTGTATGTGATTATTATTGTATGTGATTATTGTATGTGATTATTATTGTATGTGATGATTATTGTATGTGATGATTATTGTATGTGATGATTATTGTATGTGATGATTATTGTATGTGATGATTATTGTATGTGATTATTATTGTATGTGATTATTATTGTATGTGATTATTATTGTATGTGATTATTATTGTATGTGATTATTATTGTTTGTGATTATTATTGTATGTGATTATTATTATTGTAGGTGATTATTATTGTAGGTGATTATTATTGTATGTGATTATTATTGTATGTGATTATTATTGTTTGTGATTATTATTGTTTGTGATTATTATTGTATGTGATTATTATTGTATGTGATTATTATTGTAGGTGATTATTATTGTAGGTGATTATTATTGTATGTGATTATTATTGTATGTGATTATTATTGTATGTGATTATTATTGTAGGTGATTATTATTGTATGTGATTATTATTGTATGTGATTATTATTGTAGGTGTATTATTTGATGTGATTATACAGTATACGTTATTTTATGTGATTATACAGTATACGTTATTTTATGTGATTATACAGTATACGTTATTTTATGTGATTATTACATGTATTGTATGTGATTATACAGTATACGTATTTTATGTGATTATACAGTATACGTATTTGATGTGATTATACAGTATACGTTATTTTATGTGATTATACAGTATACGTTATTTTATGTGATTATACAGTATACGTTATTTTATGTGATTATACAGTATTCGTTATTGTATGTGATTATACAGTATACGTTATTTTATGTGATTATACAGTATACGTTATTTTATGTGATTATACAGTATACGTTATTTTATGTGATTATACAGTATACGTTATTTTATGTGATTATACAGTATACGTTATTTTATGTGATTATACAGTATACGTTATTTTATGTGATTATACAGTATACGTTATTTTATGTGATTATACAGTATACGTTATTTTATGTGATTATACAGTATACGTTATTTTATGTGATTATACAGTATACGTTATTTTATGTGATTATACAGTATACGTTATTTTATGTGATTATACAGTATACGTTATTGTATGTGATTATACAGTATACGTTATTTTATGTGATTATACAGTATACGTTATTTTATGTGATTATACAGTATTCGTTATTGTATGTGATTATACAGTATACGTTATTGTATGTGATTATACAGTATACGTTATTTTATGTGATTATACAGTATACGTTATTTTATGTGATTATACAGTATACGTTATTTTATGTGATTATACAGTATACGTTATTTTATGTGATTATACAGTATACGTTATTTTATGTGATTATACAGTATACGTTATTTTATGTGATTATACAGTATACGTTATTTTATGTGATTATACAGTATACGTTATTTTATGTGATTATACAGTATACGTTATTTTATGTGATTATACAGTATACGTTACATAAACTGTGTGGCATTCAGCAACTTCGTGCCAACGCATCCTGGGTATTTTACTGAATGGTAAATACAAAGTGTGATATTTGTTTTACCTGAGCTATAAATATTAACACAAATTTTGTATTTATTAAAGTTTATTCGGAAACTCGAGTAAATTCAGATACACTAGAACTCAAGTTTCTGATCAAACGAGTTTACATTTTGAGATCTGTGTTGCACAAGTATGGTTATCTGCACTGTACTTGCTGCACTTGCTGCATCAACTCCTCAGGAATATACTTTTATTTTGTCATTAGCAACTCAACGCAAGAAAATAATACAAAACAAAACTTGAATATATATATATATATATGTTAGTAAAGCCAGGTAATAAATTTTCTTTAATACATACGAGGTTGAAAGAAATGGCAATTTCTGCGTTGGAAATTTTATTATTCAAAGTTTCCAGGTCTCTGATGAGTTTTCGCTGGGTGGCAGGAAGTAGATGAAGGAGATGAGCAAAATTCATGGTGGTACAGGGTTACATAAATGTACATGATGATACAGGATATACGACACGTTTCACTGGACAACCAGCATTATCAAGTAAGGAAGGAATGAAATAAAAGGTAAACAGGAAGGGTATATATAGAGGGTGGAGGATCAGAGGAGGAGGAAAACAGGGGGCAAAAGTCTGCTATTGGTGGAAGCGTAAACTAGGAGAGAGAAGGGGTTAACCGCTCCACGCATGCGCACTGGATGCGGGATGGTGGTCAGTAGGTGGGGTCGAAGCTGATTGGCTGCGTGTCGAGGGGCGTGGCCTAAGTTGTGTGGCGCCTGCAGAAGACGAAGCTGAAGGAGGTAGCGCGGGGGCTGCGTCAAGGGCACCGGGGCGCCAGGAGGGGTGTTAGGTCCTGTAGGGTAGTGCCTTTTGGCAGAAGGAAGGATCTGAAGGTCCAGAGTTTGGTTGTTGATGTTGGGATGTAAGGCTTGGATATATAAAGCTTCGAGTATAGGTAATCTCCTTGGGTCACTTTCTTTATCGAGTATGGTGGTGTGTTTCTCTAACTCGTTGCGTGTGAGGTGAGGGTGGTTAGGGGTGAGATAGTGGTCTTTGATGGCTCCAGCCTGAAGGTGAAGAGTTAACCGACGTGAAAGACGAGTCTGCGTCATACCAATATAGGAATGAGGTCCACAGTCCTCATAATTACAGGTATGTTGGTAAATGACGTGATCGTCGGTCATCGGGCTCTTTATCTTGGTGGAGGCTGGTTATATATATATATATATATATATATATATAATGGGTAGGTGATAGGAGCTAATTGTCTTCAACCTTTGAAGTTAGGGCACAGGCAAAACGAAATTTATTCTGATTTGGTAGAAAACTATGAATGCACATGATATGTCGACGTTCATTTTCGTTAAATTCAAAGTAGAAAAGGCTGCCTTGTTCACGATTATAAAATATTTTAAAAGATGCGGACACATTAATCTGGTTGATGTAGTACGTTCGTGCGTCAGTCAGCAGTAACGGGGCTATCATTGTAGCTCCACCCATACTGCGGCACGCCTTCAGGGGTTGGTGGTTAGTTTTTGGACTATATATTTATTGATTTATGTATTTTATAGTTTCTTCGCTAGGCCTCCATGAAGCTTAAAAAGACACCCCCTGGACCCCTATTAAAGATAAATTTGTACACTTTTCGGTAGAAAAATGTCCCGGCCGAAGGCTGGTACCTCCTAGAATTACAGGCTCGCTGTCGCTCGCCAGGAAAATATCGACACCTAAATTGCACGAAACGTCTTTATATTGACAAAGAAATGGAGCAAAAGGTCTTAAAATCGCGAAATTAATGGAACGGAAGTCCTAAAATCTCCAAGGTAATGGAACTAAACCTGAAGGTGAACAAGCAACTACCTCCCCCTTAACGAGAGTGGTCCACCATCCTCTGTTAGTTAGTTAAAATAGGACTTCAGGGGCTATCAAACCTTCTGGATTATTGAGCCAGCACACTGTAAGTCAAGATTACCGTCAGGACTGGAGCCTTTTTTCGAGATCTCCAGCCCCTTACCATCCTCTGACATTCTTCTCTCCCTAACATATCAAACTCCCCAAGGCTGACGTCTCTACCGTCACTGCTTCAACACCCTGGAGTGATCAACAGTTCTGAGGCCCTCTTGGTCAACCTAACCATAGTCGTTATCACACCTTAAGGGGAGATGGGCTGGGGGTTTTTTGGTCTATTAATTCATGTATTCATATATTTTTTTGGTCTATTAATTCATGTATTCATATATTTTCTAGTTTCCTCCCTAGACCTCCATCAAATTTAAAAAACATCCATTAGATCCCCCTTGTAGATTAATTTGTACATTTTTTGGTAGACAACTTTCCCGGCCGAAGGCCGGTTCTTCCAACTTTACAGGCTCACTATCGTTCGCCAGGGAAAATATCGACGCCTAAATAGCACGAAAGGTCTAAATATTGACGAAGAAATGGGGCGAAAGGTCTTATAATCGACTAACTAATGGGGCAAACATCTTAACATCTGAAAACTAATGGGGCTAAACATGAGGAAGAAAGTGGTCCAGAAAACCGGCCATCCCCCCTTAATGTGGTCAGCAGCTTGGAGTCCAATCATTATCACTACAACCCTTCATAGCCCAGGTATTTTTTTTTATTTTTTTTTTATTTTTTTTTTTTTAAATTGTGAAAAGATAGACCGAAGATGACCGAGTGTGTGTGATCGTGAGCGAGGAGCAGCTAAATTACTGGTAATTAGAAGGACAGCTCGGCCAGAGACACAAAGGTCGGCCCCTTATTACAGCCCGGCCCGGACCCTCACCACAAAGATATCGGTGCCCCAGGATGGTACAGTAGAGGCCAACAACAAAACAACAACAACAACAACAACAACAACAACAACATTACCGGGACACTTGGTCATCACACTCAATAATGAAGAGGTCACAGTGGTCAAATCACCTAATCACACCCATCTAGATTAATTTGTACGTTTTTCGGTAGAAGAACGTCCCGGCCGAAGGCCGCTTCTTCCAAAACATGTCGCTCGGCAGGAAACCAATTGACAACTAAATAGCACAAAAGGTATTAATATTTAAAGAAATGGGACGAAAAGTTTTAAAATCGACAAACTAATGGAGCAAACATCTTAAAATATGGAAAACTAATGGGACTAAGCTTGAGGAAGAAGGGGGACCAGCAAACTCGGGCCCCCCCCCCTTAACAACCCATAGTAATCCCCCCTTAACAACCCATAGTAATCCCCCCTTAACAACCCATAGTAATCCCCCCTTAACAACCCATAGTAATCCCCCCTTAACAACCCATAGTAATCCCCCCTTAACAACCCATAGTAATCCCCCCTTAACAACCCATAGTAATCCCCCCTTAACAACCCATAGTAATCCCCCCTTAACAACCCATAGTAATCCCCCCTTAACAACCCATAGTAATCCCCCCTTAACAACCCATAGTAATCCCCCCTTAACAACCCATAGTAATCCCCCCTTAACAACCCATAGTAATCCCCCCTTAACAATCCATAGTAATCCCCCCTTAACAACCCATAGTAATCCCCCCTTAACAACCCATAGTAATCCCCCCTTAACAAGCCATAGTAATCCCCCCTTAACAACCCCTAGTAATCCCCCCTTAACAACCCTCCCCCCTTAACAATAGTAATCCCAGTAATCCCCCTTAACAACCCATAGTAATCCCCCCTTAACAACCCATAGTAATCCCCCCTTAATAGTAATCCCCCCTTAACAACCCATAGTAATCCCCCTTAACAACCCATAGTAATCCCCCCTTAACAACCCATAGTAATCATACACCATTTTGATTATTTGAAACTTTAAAGTCTAATTCAGAAGTATTCGAGGTATAACATAGCGCTGTATTGCCTTTTAGGTTCGGCAAATAGTCAGTTAGGTGCATGCTCATTATGGCTTACGAGTTTAACTTATACAGCAGTAATCCAAATTCGCATTCCGGCCACATTGTAGGAGTACCTATGTATGAGTACCTATGTATGATAATGTTTTAAGAATACCTCAGTCCGGTGAACACACGGGTGGCAGTGTAGCAACATTGCACGAATACAACCAAATATCAATACTGCAAAAAATACATTCAAAATAACAATAATATAAATTGTGCTCACTTTATACGTATTCGAACGTGCCTATCAATACAAACAATTATATTGTTTGTGGCATATGTAGTATTATATTAATAACAAGACAAATGTTATTAATTTTTGTTGTGAAGAAAATATAATTGTTCCACTTCTAGTTTACACCGTTCCATGTTACCCCATCACTCCTCCCTTCCAATTATTTTCTCTTCCACTTCAAGGTCTTTCCCCCTCTACCTCTTCCATCAACATTTTCCTTTCCACCACCACTGCTAACCTCTCGTCAGGATAACTAATATTGTTCTCAACATAACCTGTCCACATCCACGCACTAATTTTAAAAGGTAAATAACTAATCCGTTTGATTCCAGTATTTGTATTTAAAGTGGATACATAAATACATGAATGGACAAAATAATTACAAATAATATAAATAAAGGGGTTATCATAAACACACAACATTAGCCCTTTAAGTACCGGTGCCATTACTTTAGCTTTATTCCAGTTATATTAAACGATTATATTGAGTATATTAAGTGCCTCCAGCAATTAACAGGCTACGAACTATCTCCCTTAACCCTTTTTACTAACACAGATCCTTCTTAAGTTGCATAAAATCGTCCAAATATAGCTAGACTAAAATAAAAGAATCGTCGCCGGTACAAAAGGGTTTAAGGACTCATATCAAGAACACTATAAACCGTACTGTCTTTAGAACACTATAAACCGTACTGTCTTTAGAACACTATAAACCGTACTGTCTTTAGAACACTATAAACCGTACTGTCTTTAGAATACTATAAACCGTACTGTCTTTAGAATACATCCATATTCGGTATTTATGCTCTATAATATAATATGTTTGTTTTCCCTGTCATTTTTTTTTTTTTTTTTTTTTTTTTTTAAGAGACAATAAACGGAGGAAGGAAAAACACAGATAAAACAAAAAAGGTCCATGTGCCTAAAGGCATCCTCCATTCATAAAATGTTTGTAACAACTGGATTTAAACATTTGTAGATTGTAAGTTTGTGGAAAGCAATTCCAGGGAAGTGAATTCCAAAGAGTAGTAGCTCTGGGGATAAATGAATTCTGATAAGCAGAAGTTCTGCATTGTGGAGGAGAAAGTGTAAATTCATGGGCGCTCTCAGCTCTCTCCCAGGCAAATCGATGATTTTGGTCGAATTTTGACTTTTCAATATTATTACATATTTAGATTCGTCTCGCCGTTGCGGTTTCAACGGTATATTTTTGTTTTTAATTTTGACCAATTATTAGGCCCAATAAGCCTATTTTTAAGTTTAAAAACTCCATAGACGAGTTATTTATGTACGGATTTTGTTTAAATTTTTACCATAAGTACACTTTGGCAAGCTGAATCGAATGGCGCAAACAGAATTAAAATCGGACCATTAGTTTAGGATTTCGATTTTGACTTGGCCTTCCTGGAGGGCCCAGGGGACCGTCTTTTGGACTTTAAAAGTCCTCTGTAGCCCAAACTATAAGTCTTAGAGAATTATAACTGGTACCATTCGTTTTTTCTCTCCGAGATGCTCCTAGACTTGGTCGTAGATTTCATTTTCGCCCAGCCATTCGCCCAGAATCGAAAATAATTGTTTCCAAAAACCTTGGGTTTAAGCCCAGGCAAATCGATGATTTTGGTCGAATTTTGACTTGTCAATATTATTACATATTTGGATTCGTCTCGCCGTTGCGGTTTCAACGGTATATTTTTGTTTTTAATTTTGACCAATTGTTAGGCCCAATAAGCCTATTTTTAATTTTAAAAACTCCATAGACGAGTTATTTATGTACGGATTTTGTTTAAATTTATACCATAAGTACACTTGGGCAAGCTGAATCGAATGGCGCAAACATAATTAAAATCGGACTATTAGTTTAGGATTTCGATTTTGACTTGGCCTTCCTGGAGGGCCCAGGGGACAGTGTTCTACGGGGAAAGATGTGGAGAGGCGGCACAATTGAAGCAAGTTCCTCGGAACAATTGCTGTGAAAATATCTGTAGAATAATGCAAGGGATGCAACGTTTCTTCGTATGGATAATGTATTGGAAACACCCTTCTCATCGGTCCCTACAAAACATTGGATTAGTGTACATACTTTACTGGGTGTATTGATTAATTTCAATGTTAGCAAGATCCAAATTATATTACATATTTGAGGGAATATTTTGCTTCTCATGAATAATGATATTATAATTATTAGTATTATTTATTTCCTCTTTAGACCTCTATCAAGCTTAAAAAAAAAAAAAAAAATCTTTAGAAACAATAGTCCGGCTGGTTCGTTTTATATTGCAAGATCGCTCTCATAGAAGGGCTGGAAGACCCCCATTGAGATGGAGAGACTGTGTAAGACAAGGTTTGGATGATAGAGGAATGACTATACTGTAGATCAGGCAAAGGAAGTGGTAATAAACAGGAATGAATGGAAAATGCTTGTGAATAGTTGAGTGAACACGTGGTCATTTGGGGGAAGGGTTCGGGCGCAAGTTAGACTAGATAATAGTCCATCAGGCGCCTGGCCCGGGGAGAGATTAATTTGAAGGGTGCGCCTGGAAGTGTGGTGGGCGGGTTTGTGGCTTTGGCTCCGCTGCATGTCTGCCTGCCGAGATCGTAGCCTCTCCGGGTGATCGGGGGCCGGGGGAGTGCTGGAGCGACCTTGGTGACCCTGGTCTCTGGGTATTCTCCTGGGTGACCTACTGTAGATGTGTGTGAATTTTGTGTTTTGTCTGTGTTTGTTCGTTGTTTTGTCTTGTGTTTTGTGTTTTCCTGTTCTTGCTCTGTCTTGAGTCGGCCACCCCCAAGAAAATAAAAAAACAAAAATAATAATAATAAAAGAGAGGAAAATAAAAATAAAAACTAGGAAATGTGGGGATTGGGCCTGAGCATATAGATAGCATATAAAATAGCTATCATTCGGCATGAAACAAAAAAACTACGAAAAGTCTTGAAATTAACAGTGAAATGGGGCAAAAGGTTAAAAATCACCAAACTAATGGGGCGAACGTCTTAAGATCTCAAAACTAAAAAAATGGGGTCCACAACGCCCCCCCCCCCCCCCCCCCCCAACTCTTTCCCATTTTCCCTACCCCCTTAACCTTTGTCAGTTTACTGAAGGGTCATTATACAAACCTGACACCCCCCCCCCCCTCTCCCCAACCTGCATGATAGTAACCACCCCCGGACACCAGTTAGGCCAATTACACGCCTAAAGATCGATAATTACCCTGAACTAACAGGCAGGTTGTCAGTCTACCCACACCACCACCACCTGGGATGGTTGGGGATCACAACACTCAACACTTTGTATACTGCATTATTATTCATATACATTGATGTACATTGCAACTTTAACAGTACAAGTAGCTTCTAACTATTCTACGTGTAATGGGCTATTATGTAATCTATACATGTATACAATGGTTGTGAAGTATAATTATGCTGTTAAAACAAAATATCAACAATTGTACACTCACACACATCAAACGAATGATAGGCTGGGGGGGGGGGGAGAGAAAGGAGGGGCGGGGGGGGGTTGCATGGATCCTTTGCAAGGATAGGAATGGAAGAGGGGCTTCTCTGCCAGGTTGGCCTGAATATGGTATAGCAATGTTTCGCTTTAACTCACGATTAACTGCCGTTGGAAACGATTATCTTCCCTTCCCATTGTGCTATCCTTAAAGATAGGTTAACTACAAAACGCTTCGTATGGATCAATATAGCTGGTATTGTTTGTTTTTTAATGCCTTTGTAATACTAATTTACGATCCTTCCTACTTTATTTGTTACCCTTTCGTGTTCCTCCTCTTCTTCTCTTACCTTGTCAGCTTGGCCCCTCCATTGTGTTCTCTCTCTTTATATTTGATACTCACCTATCCCCCATCTTCCCTCATATATTCTCTCATATTAGCCTTCTTAGTCACATCCACTACTCTACTCTCTCCTCTTCTGTATACTTTTCCTTCAATTACCTTTTAGGACTCTGTTCTGTGTCATCCTCTCTTTCTTGCCATTTTGTCTTATGAACTATTCCAATGTTATATTTGTCGATAATCTGTTATTACCCTTCTCAGAGTTGTCACGTCCTGTCCTCTTCTCTCCACCCCATCCTCCTCCTCCTCTCCTATCCTCTTCTCTCCACCCCATCCTCCTCCTCCTCTCCTATCCTCTTTTCTCCACCCCATCCTCCTCCTCCTCTCCTATCCTCTTCTTTCCACCCCATCCTCCTCCTCCTCTCCTATCCTCTTCTTTCCACCCCATCCTCCTCCTCCTCTCCTATTATCTTTTTTCCACCCCATCCTCCTCCTCCTCTCCTATCCTCTTCTCTCCACCCCATCCTCCTCCTCCTCTCCTATCCTCTTCTCTCCACCCCATCCTCCTCCTCCTCTCCTATCCTCTTCTCTCCACCCCATCGTCCTCCTCCTCTCCTATTCTCTTTTTTTCCACCCATCCTCCTCCTCCTCTCCTATCCTCTTCTCTCCACCCCATCCTCCTCCTCCTCTCCTATCCTCTTCTCTCCACCCCATCCTCCTCCTCCTCTCCTATCCTCTTCTTTCCACCCCATCCTCCTCCTCCTCTCCTATCCTCTTCTCTCCACCCCATCCTCCTCCTCCTCTCCTATTCTCTTTTTTCCACCCCATCCTCCTCCTCCTCTCCTATCCTCTTCTCTCCACCCCATCCTCCTCCTCCTCTCCTATCCTCTTCTCTCCACCCCATCCTCCTCCTCCTACTCCCCCCCCCCCCTCCTTCCACCTCTCCCCCTCCACAGGTCGTGCTACATGGTCGTGAGGTTACCCACCCTCCGTGGTGACCTCTCCTGCTTCTGGTGCCTGATGAGGGGGACCACTTTGACCCTTCCATGACATCGCTAGGATTGATGACTTCCTGTATTTATGGGGTCTGACCATATTTCAGACTGGAAGCCAATGTCAGGTAGAAACACAAATAAATACTAAGGCTATTATTTGTGTTTACATTAACCCCTTCTGTACCGGCGACGTCCTTTTCATTTTATTCTAACTGTATTTAGACGATTATATGCAGCTTAGGAATGATCTATGGTTGCTAAAAGGATTTATTGAGATAGTGTGTAGCCTTTTAATGGTTGCAGGTCCTTCTAAAGATTAATCTAATCGTCTAATATGTTCCAGAATATGATTAAAAGGACGTCACCGGTACTGAACGGGTAAATATAAAATAGCATCGGAAAAACTAACACCAACTAGTAGGACCTCCCCACACTTAACTAACACCAACTAGTAGGACCTCCCCACACTTAACTAACACCAACTAGTAGGACCTCCCCACACTTAACTAACACCAACTAGTAGGACCTCCCCACACTTAACTAACACCAACTAGTAGGATCTCCCCACACTTAACTAACACCAACTAGTAGGACCTCCCCACACTTAACTAACACCAACTAGTAGGACCTCCCCACACTTAACTAACACCAACTAGTAGGACCTCCCCACACTTAACTAACACCAACTAGTAGGACCTCCCCACACTTAACTAACACCACTAGTAGGACCTCCCCACACTTAACTAACACCAACTAGTAGGACCCTCCCACACTTAACTAACACCAACTAGTAGGACCTCCCCACACTTAACTAACACCAACTAGTAGGACCTCCCCACACTTAACTAACACCAACTAGTAGGACCTCCCCACACTTAACTAACACCAACTAGTAGGACTATCCCACACTTAACTAACACCAACTAGTAGGACCTCCCCACACTTAACTAACACCAACTAGTAGGACCTCCCCACACTTAACTAACACCAACTAGTAGGACCTCCCCACACTTAACTAACACCAACTAGTAGGACCTCCCCACACTTAACTAACACCAACTAGTAGGACCTCCCCACACTTAACTAACACCAACTAGTAGGACCTCCCCACACTTAACTAACACCAACTAGTAGGACCCCCACACTTAACTAACACCAACTAGTAGGACCTCCCCACACTTAACTAACACCAACTAGTAGGACCTCCCCACACTTAACTAACACCAACTAGTAGGACCTCCCCACACTTAACTAACACCAACTAGTAGGACCTCCCCACACTTAACTTGTATTTACTTAAGGGGAGGTAGTCGCTTTTTCTGGACCTCCTTCTCCCTCGTGTTTAACATGATAGTGTTGAGATTTTAAGACGTTCGGACCATTAGTTTGCCGATATGTAAACCTTTCGCCTCATTTTGTTGTCAATATTTAGACCTTTCGTGCCATTTAGGTGTCGATTTTTTCCTGGCGAGCGATAGCGAGCCTGTCATTTTAGAAGGACCCGGCCTTCGGCCGGGATATTTTTCTACCAAAAAATTTACACATTTATCTTGGAAATGGGTCTAGGGGGTGTTTTTAAGCTAGATGGAGGTCTACCGAGGAAACTCAAAAAATAGATAAGACATAGACCAAAACAAAACAAGCCTTACCCCCTTACCCCCTTACCCCCTTACCCGCTTACCCCCTTACCCCCTTACCATCTACTATATCATTTAGATATGAATGGATGTGCCGCCGTGTCTGTTACATAATGGACAACCTTAAACAACCTGCAGGAGGAGGACTGGCGCTCTATAAAATATTCTTGATTGGTCCAACTCTATCTGTTATCCTCCCTTAAGGCCATTCACTTCTACACTACATTCATGCTGACTTAAGGCCATTCACTTCTACACTACATTCATGCTGACTTAAGGCCATTCACTTCTACACTACATTCATGCTGACTTAAGGCCATTCACTTCTACACTACATTCATGCTGACTTAAGGCCATTCACTTCTACACTACATTCATGCTGACTTAAGGCCATTCACTTCTACACTACATTCATGCTGACTTTTCACAGACAAAATATAAAATGTGTTCATATTCTTTCTTAAATTCATCTGCCCCTGTCTCGTTTTCCACAAGCTCTTGCACATATGCTTGCTTTAATGGGCGTATTTATTTGATTACTTCTTTATAATTTTTGCGTTTTTATTTCCTCCCTAGACTTCCATCAAGCTTAAAGAATCCCTCCCCAAAAACTCTTCCTTCAAGATATATTTAAACATTTTTTTTTTATAGACAAATATCCCGGCGGATGGCCAGTTTCTCTTGAATTACAGGCTCGCTACTGCTTGCCAGGGAGAAATTGACACCTAACTTCCATGAAAGGTCTTCATATTGGCACAAAATTATCCATGTGAATTTCTTAACACGCATGCTACTGTATATGTTCAGTGTGTACATTCACACGTACTGAAAGCTGCTCAGTTTTAGTTAGTTACAATAGCACTTTAGAGGCTATCAACCCTTCTGGATGATTAAGCCAGCACACTGTAAGTCAAGAATAGCGTCAGGATTGGAGCCCCTTTTCGAAAACCCCAGTCCCTAGGTTCACATACTAAATGCTTCTCAGGGGTTAAATATAGTCCTTCCCTTCCCCTCTACCCTGGACAGGTGGCAGGGGGGAGTCGGGCTCAAGCCAGTCTGTGGATCCAAGTCTACCCCACCTTCCACCCCCACACTTCCCCAACTCCTCCATCTTCCTCCTCCCAACTCCCCCTTTTTTGTCTGTCCAGGGAGGAGGGAGGGAGGGGAGGGGAGGGGAGGACTAACCAACTGTGCGTGCATGAATGAGTGTTCATGTGTACGTATCTTGATTGTATTGGACATTTGTAGACATGCGTACTACAGACGTTCATGTGGTTCGATCAGATAGCCTTTTATTTATATAACATATATAGTTCATAGCATTGGGGTTTATGACTGTAAATGATTGTGTACGCATGCCAATAACAAACATTTAGTGCAAAAAGACGACGTGCGTGTGTGTGTGTGTGTGTGTGTGTAATAAGGACCCATGTTCGTGTACATGTGTGCGTGTGGAGTTCTCCGTCAAACAGCATGAAACAAGACTCCTGATAACCGTGAAATATAATTATGATATAATTACACTTTTTGCCCTGCTCATAATTCCAGTGAAATCTACCCAAGCCCGAGACCTTTGACCCCACGCACTCTGTTGTCCAGGTTGTCTTATACCCATTTAGGTGATATCCTTTCCTTTATACTCGGGCAATTGTTAGACGATGTTATTTAGCTTAGGAAGGACGTCTACCAATTATAATGCTACATACTATCTCAATTCATTCTTTTAGCTACGGAACCTCATATCCTTCCTAAGTTATATAAAGTTGTCTAAATTAAGCTAAAATGGGATTAAAAAGACATTGCCTATTCACCCATGGCTTCCCTGTTCATTCATGGCTTCCCTGTTCATTCATGGCTTCCCTGTTCATTCATGGCTTCCCTGTTCATTCATAGCTTCCCAGTTCATCCATGGCTTCCCTGTTCATCCATGGCTTCCCTGTTCATCCATGGCTTGCCTGTTCATTCATGGCTAACCTGTTCATTCATGGCTTCCCTGTTCATTCATGTCTTCCCTGTTCATTCATGGCTTCCCTGTTCATTCATAGCTTCCCTGTTCATTCATGGCTTCCCTGTTCATTCATGGCTTCCCTGTTCAATTATGGCTTCCATATTCATTCATAGCTTTACCGTTCATCCATGGTCTTACCCATCATTCATAGCTTTAACATTCATTCATATCCTCTCCGTGTATTCATGAATTCCTCGTTCACTCAGGGTTTTACCGTTTTATTCATGACTTTACCATTCATTCCTAAGTTTACCTTTAATTCATCGCTTCTCCTTTTTCTCCATTACTTCTATTTCCATTCAAACCTTTCCCTCTCATCCAAGTTTATAACCTTTTTAATTAAATAGCTGTATCTTTAAATTAATAACACATTTAGTCATATGATTGTATTTTCTACTTCCACGAACCTTCTACTTCACTAATGTTCCTCTTCTGTAATTTTACCACAGCTCTCGACTGCCATTACTATCCTAAAATGGAATCCGTAATTGTCTATCGATGTTTTCTTGTAATGTTTAAGTTTTATTAGCCCTCTGTTCAATCTTCTCGTCTTACAGTCATCTCCCTCCACTAATGATATTGTAATTTATATCTTAAGGGGATCACCGACTTCTTTTTAATCTTTCTCTCCTTTTCTCTCTTTCCCTGGTTTGTATCCATTGGGCCCCATTCAGCCAACTGTTTTAAGACGTTTATCCCCATCCAGGTGTCGATTTCTTCCTGGCGAGCGATAGCGAGCCAGCATTGTATGGAGAAATCCGGCTTCAGACATTTTTCTATCGAAAAATTTACAAATTTAGCTTGCTGTCAAAACAAAAATATATATATGCTGGCTCACTACCGCTCGCCAGGAAAATATTGACACCTGGATGAGGGTAAACGTCTTAAAACAGTAGGCTGAATGGGGCCGAATGGATACAAACCAAAGAGAGAGGGAGAAAAAGAGAAAAAAGCGAGGTGGGCTCCCTTAATACATTTCTCAATTTCGTTCTCTACTTCGTATTTTGTTTTCTTTTATCGACCCTCCCTTCATCATTCCCATGTCTACATGTCTATTCTCATATCAACCCATCCGTGTTCAAATTTGTGGACCTTTCATTTTCTCCGAATTGCTCCAGGAACGTCAATTTGAGGTTGGTCAAGAAATTCACCTTATGATTCTTGAAATGAAATCCCCAAATTGGTCAGTACTCTATTATTTAGACTCGTTGGTGTTTCATATTCTTTTGAATTTCAATTTCCTCAGAGCCTCGGAGTTCTATAGTGATTTAAAGTTCCCGTGCTGCAGTTGTGTAATGCCACGGATTATATCTAATAATAGACTCATGGTCAAGAGTCACGACCCATCTTATTATTTGTGTTTTCCTCTCCTGATAGAAGATTTAATACATCAAGTCAACTGAAGAACACTTGATCATATAATGTGTTTATGACAACTGAAGAACACTTGATCATATAATGTGTTTATGACAACTGAAGAACACTTGATCATATAATGTGTTTATGACAACTGAAGAACACTTGATCATATACTGTAATGTGTTTATGACAACTGAAGAACACTGATCATATAATGTGTTTATGACAACCTACGTATTATGGAGATTTAATTAATCTATTTTCGTTCTTCAATTTAAATTGAACAATGTTTAGTAACAGCTTGAAAACTATTTTAACTGTTAGTGGGTTAGACCTATTATTTACAAGAAGTGTTTTCTTAGTAAAATAAGTTATGACAATGTTTGTCATATCGTAAAAATTGGCTAAATACAGATGTATGTAAATATGCCAAATAATCTATGAATGTGTGTCTGTAAGTGTTACATGCTAACATATACAGTATATATATATATATATATATATATATATATATATATATATATATATTATGTGTGTGTGTGTGGGTATGTGTGTGTTTGTACGCCTCGTGTTGCGTGTGAAAGAACAACCATGGAAATTGATTCGGGGAGTGACGGGCAAGGCAAGAGTGGAAATTAATTTAGGGTACATATAGGAAGTTAGGTAAGTGAAATAATTATGTGCGGCCATTTATTGAGAGAGTGCAGTGTGTGTAGAGTGCAGAGTGTGTGTAGAGTGCAGAGTGTGTTTAGAGTGTAGAGTGCAGTGTGTGTAGAGTGCAGCGTGTGTGTAGAGTGCAGAGTGTGTGTAGAGTGCAGAGTGTGTGTAGAGTGCAGAGTGTGTGTAGAGTGTGTGTAGAATGCAGAGTGTGTGTAGAGTGCAGAGTGTGTGTAGAGTTCAATGATTTAAGGAGGGGGTTTATTTTGATCTCTAAACCTCTATCAATTTTTTTAAAAACACCCACAAGACCCCCCTTCGACATAAATTTGTAATTTTTCGATAAAAAAATGTGTCGGCCAAAGGCCGATTCCTCTTCAAATACAGGCTCGTTTTCGTGCCGAAAGGTCTTAATATTGGCAAAGAAATGTGGCGCAAGGTCTGAAAATCGCCAAACTAATGGGGCGAATGTCTTGAAATCTCATTACTAATAGGGCTAAACATGAGGGAGGAGGAGGAGGACTCGAAAACCCAACTGCCTCCCCTTAAGGTAACCTTAACTATTGAATGAGATTCTTCATATAAAACAAATCGTATTGTGTTAGTCATAATAAAAGGATTATGACGTTTTTATACTGAAAGAGTTATATAGCCGGAAAAAATAGGGGAATAGATGGAAGCGGAAACTGAAATAGTGAATAGATAATTAAACAACTTTGGAAATGAAGAACAAATGGAACAATATAATGCGAAATGGAGAACAAATGGAACAATATAATGCGAAATGGAGAACAAATGGAACAATATAATGCGAAATGAAGAACAAATGGAACAATATAATGCGAAATGAAGAACAAATGGAACAATATAATGCGAAATGAAGAAAGAGGTAATAATTAAATACCAAGGGAGAGATAAATCACTGGATAATGATAGTAGAAGAAAATTACATAAAAGGAAACAGATCGTGAAAAATAAAGGAACAGGAGTAGACAATGGAAAGAAGGACATGTACGAAGAGAAGGAGAGATAAGAGATAGATACAATGCAAAAGATGAACGTACGATGAAGAAGTGAATGAAACTGAGGGACAAAAACTAAAGAATTCTATGGGTAAAGATAAAAGAAGGCAGCCGCTTGACCCATCCGCGACCCTCCCTTATTAACAAGTAAATTATGGGGTATTTCATTATCTCCTAATTATGATTCTGGGGACCAAGATATGGTCAGGGAGAGACGGGGTGGAGAGATTAGATACTGTAGATTAGAGATAATGTTGATAAATAGATGGATATTTAAAATGGTACCGTTGGTTGATAGACACAGGAATCTTATTTTACACTCGATGGATTAACTTTCTTGAACAAAAAATCCTTGAAGCTCAATTAATTTGTTAATTTTGTTAAGTAGGTTTGAATTAAAATTGCTAACTACACGCTTTGTACACGCTCTGTAACTATACAGATCAGTATAAAAAATACGACCGAAGTTTTGGTGTAATATTTCCAAAACTATTGCCACTTAAACGATATTTGTTTGGACGTACATAACATTATATATTACTATTTGTAAGATTACAGAGGCTGAAGCACAATATGAAATATTTGATTGTAGATTTAGTGTCAATATATCTTTGTAAACAAAAGTCCTCATATTTCCATATCTCCGCTTGTCCGACATTTGTTTGTACTAATTGATCAGTTGTAATTGTCTTGAATTGAGATGATATAATATACTTTAAGACATAATCTTCACAAACTACAATTACTAATTCTCTCTCTCTCTCTCTCTCTCTCTCTCTCTCTCTTTCTCTCTCTCTCTCTCTCTCTCTCTCTAACTTCTTCTTTGCTATCCTTGCCTTCCACATGTAGCAAATTCTATTTTAGCATTAAGTCCGGAATACCTAGTAGGGACCGCAAGATCTGTGTATCTATGTAACTCTATGTCTCTCTCTCTCTCTCTCGCTCTACATGTCGTGCAAGGTAGTGAAGGTTTGTGTTAATTATAAACCCGTCAACCACTCCGTCCCCAATATAAACAATCATTATGCAAATAGGCAGTCGGATAAAATCTTCTATGGGGAATCTGCTACCATTTATATTCTTATTTTTTTTTTTCATATACCCCTATCAAGTTGTGTCTGTCTTCTTAAGGGGAGGCAGACCGTTTTTCTGGACCCCCTTCTCCCTAATGTTTAGCCCCACTAGTTTTGAGATTATTATTAGTTTGGCGATTTTAACACCTTTCGTCCCATTTCGTTGTCAATTTTAAGACCTTTCGTGCCATTTAGGTGTCGATTATTTCCTGGCGAGCGTAAGCGAGCCTGCAATTTTAAGAGGAATCGGCCTTCGGCCGGGTCATTTTTCTACCGAAAAATTTACAAATTTATCTTGAAGGGGGGTTTAGATTTGTTTTTCTTCTAAGCTTGATGGAGATCTAGGGAGGAAACTAAAAAAATATATGAATAGATTAATTAATAGACCAAACAAATGGTCAGTCTCCCCTTAACCCTTTCAGTATGATAGTGTTTTATTATTTCAGTCTGCCTAATGATAAATAGTGTAATTTGTTCAGCCTAGGATATAAGTATTACGTTCAAACAACTTATCACTACCTCCATACATTTCATAAGTAATTTGTTATATTGTTCTTGTATTCTAAATATTGTGTTATTATGTGTTTTCCACCAACCAACTTCACCTCTAAACTCAATTAATGAAATCAACAAATACATGTGGCATTCCAAGGACTCGAACCCAGAACACTCACATCTAAATTCCGCGCGCTTATGCATTATGCTATCAAGACTGATAAACAAGTACATTTCAGATCAGAAAAAGTTTTTGGTATTCAAGCAAATTACAAAATATTCATCCTTTCCATGGAATTAACACCAGCCTATTGTGTTTCCATGGAATTAACACCAGCCTATTGTGTGCCCATGGAATTAACACCAGCCTATTGTGTTTCCATGGAATTAACACCAGCCTATTGTGTGTCCATGGAATTAACACCAGCCTATTGTGTTTCCATGGAATTAACACCAGCCTATTGTGTTTCCATGGAATTAACACCAGCCTATTGTGTTTCCATGGAATTAACACCAGCCTATTGTGTTTCCATGGAATTAACACCAGCCTATTGTGTTTCCATGGAATTAACACCAGCCTATTGTGTGTCCATGGAATTAACACCAGCCTATTGTGTTTCCATGGAATTAACACCAGCCTATTGTGTGCCCATGGAATTAACACCAGCCTATTGTGTGTCCATGGAATTAACACCAGCCTATTGTGTGTCCATGGAATTAACACCAGCCTATTGTGTGCCCATGGAATTAACACCAGCCTATTGTGTTTCCATGGAATTAACACCAGCCTATTGTGTTTCCATGGAATTAACACCAGCCTATTGTGTTTAGTTTAGGAATGACCTTCCCTTATGTAAGTTGTTAGATATGACTACATTGAGTTCGTAAGTTGAAAATATTACCTAAAACAATGTTCCTTATTAGAAAGTATCATAGCTCGTATGGCATATGGAACACATTTGATGAAGCCGGAGTCACACGAGCCGTTTTTCGAGCAATTTATACGGGCAATTATGGTCTGGCAGCATAACAAAATACACTTTATCAGAATTCAGCCTCCTAACATAGGCTACTCTACCTTCAGTCTAGTTGCCGATACCAGTGCAAAAAAATCCCGAAATATAACGAGAACAAACTTGCTCATGGAAAATTGACGGAAAAAGCGCTCGTGTGACAGCGGCTTTACATCCCTAAGTAGGGCTCCACAAAAATCCATTGTTTCATAACAAATGGCAATACATAAGATGGTAATATATCGTCTACTAATAAATTGACGAGAAGCTCTCTATAGAAGGATAATAAGAACATAAGAACATAAGAAAATGGGAGTCTGCAGAAAGCCGATTGGCCTAAGCAAGGCAGATCCCTGTCCCACACAACCCCAATTACAAAGCCCAATTATAGGCTCAACACTCTAATACCCTGAGGATCATCTTACCAAACCGGTTAGAGATTAACGCAGGATTACGGGGTCTGCAGAGCGCTGATTGGCCCAACCCGGCTGATCCCCCTTCACACCCAACCCTTCTCGTCCATATGCTTATCCAATTTTTTTCTTAAAGCTCCCTATCGTTCTTGATCCCACTATATCACTTGGTAGCCTATTCCACCCATCTACAACTCTGTTACCAAACCAATATTTGCCTATATCTTTTCTGAAACGAAATTTATCTAATTTGAAACCATTGGTACGAGTTTTTTCGCTATCACTGAGCTTTAGTACATTTGTCATGTCCCCTTTGTTAATCCCACTAACCCACTTGAACACCTCTATCATATCCCCTCTAACTCTGCGTCTCTCTAACGAATGTAAACCTAATTTCTTCAACCTTTCTTCATACGGAAAATTTCTAATATTATGGATCATTTTTGTCATTCTACGCTGAATTCTCTCCAATGAATCTATGTCCATTCTGTAATAAGGACACCAAAATTGGACAGCATAATCCATATGGGGTCTCACTAATGACAAGTAAAGTTTTAAGATAACATCAGCAGTTCTGTTACTCACACTCCTAGAGATGAACCCGAGAATCCTGTTTGCCTTATTACGAACGCTTATACACTGTTTTCTAGGCTTCAAATCATTGCTAACAAACACACCTAGATCTTTCTCGCAGTCTGAATTTTCTAATTCTAAATTAGCTAGTTTATATTTAACATTTGTTTGCATCTTCCCTATCTTTAATACCTTGCATTTGTCAATGTTAAACTTCATCTGCCAATTTACTGACCATTCATGTAAGGTATCTAGATCCCTTTGGAGGCACTCTATATCGCTATCTGAATCAATTGATCTCCCCATTTTAGTATCGTCTGCGAATTTACTTATCCTACTAGTTATACCTAAATCTAGGTCATTTATGTATATAAGAAACAACAGGGGACCTAATACCGATCCCTGGGGGACACCACTTTTGACTGCTCCCCACTCTGACTTGGTACCATTTATGCTGACTCTCTGTTTCCTACCAATTAGCCATGACCTAATCCATCCCAACAACGACCCTCCTATTCCATGTGCCTCAACCTTTCTCATCAATCTCTCATGAGGGACTCTGTCGAAAGCTTTACTGAAATCTAAATATATAATATCATATGACTTGTCACTATCTACTGCTTCATATACCTCTGAGAAAAAGCTAAGCAAATTAGTAAGGCACGAACGTCCCTGAGTGAATCCATGCTGAGAAGAATTTATTAAGTTAAATTTTACTAAGTGGCTTCTAATTTTCCTAGCAATAGACTCTAGCAACTTTCCTATGATTGATGCGAGACTAATGGGACGGTAATTGGATGCTATCGATTTATCACCTTTTTTGAAGATCGGAACTACATTTGCAAGCTTCCAAGCTTCTGGAACTAAACCTGTTTCTAATGACTTGTTAAATATAAATGCTAATGGACTACTTAACTCATCTCTGCATTCTTTTAATACTCTAGCATATACCTCGTCAGGACCAGGCGATTTTTGAGGTTTCAGTCTGTCAATTTCCTTAAGCACATCATTTCTACTTATACTAACTGTACTTAACATATTTTCTATACTATCACTATATACCATATTGACTTCTGGAATCTGTGCCAAATTTTCATTAGTGAAAACGGAAAGAAACTGACTATTTAATGTACTGCACATTTCTAAATCATTTTCTGTTATTTCTCCTATTGAAGTTTTTAGGGGCCTATTACATCTCTAACTTTAGATTTATATAGTTGGTAGAAAGCTTTAGGGTTATTTTTTGAGTCGCTGGCTATCCTTATTTCATAATTTCTTTTTGCTTTCCTGATTTCCTTTTTGACCTGTCTTGATAGAGTCTGATAGTATATATGTAAATGATTTTCACCTTTCTTTATTTTTCGATATATTCCTTTCTTTTTTCCTATAAGATCTATTAGCTTATTAGTCATCCATTTTGGTTGGTTCTGCGTCGATCTAAATCTTCTTTTAGGGATATATTTATTTTGAGCATTGTGGAGTGAAGCAATAAACTGGTTATATGTAGGTGGCAAGTTTAACTCTGGCATATCCTGACTTAATCGCTTAACAATAGGGTCCACCCTTAAGTCTCTTCTTAGCCCACCATAATCGGCTTTTCTGAAATCTGGGATAAGTGTCGTATTCTCTTTAGCATTCCCTGTCCATTGTATATTAAAATAAATAGATTTATGATCGCTATTTCCTAGGTGGTCACCAATCTCTACATTATTTATCATATGTTCATTGTTACTGAAAACTAAATCAAGAATATTAATACCTCTAGTCGGCGTATCTATGAATTGAAATAAAAACTATCTTGTACTACCTCAATAAACTCTACTGAATCGGAGTCGCCTATTTGGTGCTGCCAATCAATGTTCGGAAAATTAAAATCCCCCATAATGCACACATTGCTAAACCTTGATGCTATTTTAATTTCCTCCCATAACGATTTTCCGCCATTTCTACTCATATTAGGCGGTCTATATATAACTCCAATAACTATGGTCTCACTACCTTCGTTAACCTCTACCCAAACACTTTCATTATCATTATTTAGTCTAATACCTGATTTAATACAGCTTTTTAATGTACTCCTGACAAACACTGCTATACCCCCGCCCCTCCTACTTGTTCGGTCATATTTAAACAAACTATATCCTGGAATATCAAATTCTGCTAAAAAAAAAAAAAAAAAAATCCCAGGTAGTGACCACACACTTAATAAGGGGGAGGAGGGGGGGGGGGAGGAGGGTTTCTATAAGCTTAAGGGGAGGCAGACCGTTTTTCTGGACCCCCTTCTCCATAATGTTTAGCCCCACTAGTTTTGAGATTATAAGACGTTCGGCCCATTAGTTTGGCGATTTTAACACCTTTCGCCCCATTTTTGTTGTCAATTTTAAGACCTTTCGTGCCATTTAGGTGTCGATTTTTTCCTGGCGAGTGATAGCGAGCTTGCAATTTTAAGAGGCACCGGCCTTCGGCCGGGAAATTTTTCTACTGAAAAATGTAAAAATTTATATTAAAGGGGGTCTAGGGGGTGTTTTTCTAAGCTTGATGGAGGTCTAGGGGGTGTTTTTCTAAGCTTGATGGAGGTCTAGGGGGTGTTTTTTCTAAGCTTGATGGAGGTCTAGGGGGTGTTTTTCTAAGCTTGATGGAGGTCTAGGGGGTGTTTTTCTAAGCTTGATGGAGGTCTAGGGGGTGTTTTTCTAAGCTTGATGGAGGTCTAGGGGGTGTTTTTCTAAGCTTGATGGAGGTCTAGGGGGTGTTTTTCTAAGCTTGATGGAGGTCTAGGGGGTGTTTTTCTAAGCTTGATGGAGGTCTAGGGGGTGTTTTTCTAAGCTTGATGGAGGTCTAGGGGGTGTTTTTCTAAGCTTGATGGAGGTCTAGGGTGTTTTTCTAAGCTTGATGGAGGTCTAGGGGGTGTTTTTCTAAGCTTGATGGAGTTTAGGAGGGTTTTATAATACTAAATAAACACATAGGGTGTTTTTATTACACTGTGAGGGTCTAGGGGTGTTTTTCTAAGCTTCATGAGAGGTCTAGGGGGTGTTTTTCTAAGCTTGATGGAGGTCTAGGGGGTTTTTCTAAGCTGTGATGGAGGTCTAGGGGGTTTTTTACACTTGATGGAGGTCTAGGTATTAATACAATATGAATAAAATTATTAATAGACCAAGTTATTAGTACACTGTGTCCCCCTTAGTGGAAGTTTACGGAGGAAACCAGGAAATCATGATAATTAATACAGGAATAATACATAATATTAATATAAAATATATTACATATTAAAGCCGTTATTATTACACTGTCCCGCTAAAAGTCTCCCCGTAATTATTACACTGTGGCCCGCCCGGTCCCCAGGAAGCCGTTATTATTACACTGTGTCCCGCCCGGTCCCCAGGAAGCCGTTATTATTACACTGTGTCCCGCCCGGTCCCCAGGAAGCCGTTATTATTACACTGTGTCCCGCCCGGTCCCCAGGAAGCCGTTAATAACATGTTGTGGTTATAATAAGACATTTCGATTTTTGATATTCGGTTCATCAGTTATAGGCTTCATGTGATATTATGAAGACCTTAAGTATCTTTAGGAGACTGGAGATTATAGAGATTATAGATCGGTTGGTCTGTCCTTAAGGGAGCCCACCTCGCTTCTTTCTCTTTTTCTCCCTCTCTCTCTTTGGCTTGTATCCATTCGGCCCCATTCAGCCTACTGTTTTAAGACGTTTACCCCCATCCATGTGTCAATATTATCCTGGCGAGCGGTAGCGAGCCAGCATATATATATTTTTGTTTTTACAGCAAGCTAAATTTGTACATTTTTCGATGGAAAAATTTCTCCGGCGAAGCCATACAAGGCTGGCTCGCTATCGCTCGCCAGGAAGAAATTGACACCTTGATGGGGATAAACGTCTTAAAACAGTTGTCTGAATGGGGCCGAATGGATACAAGCCAGGGAAAGAGAGAAAAGGAGAAACAGATACAAAAAAACGGTGACCCCCCCCCCCCCTCCCTTTAAGGGGAGATCTCCACTTGAGGGATTTTTTTCTTGACCCCTTTCTCCCTTATGTTTAGCCCCATTGCTTTTGATATTATAAAATGTTTGCCCCATTAGTTTAGCGATTTTAAGAACTTTCACCCCATATTAAGACCTTTTGTGCCATTTAGGTGTCGATTTTTTCCTGGCGAGCGATAGCGAGCCTGCAATTTAAGAGGAACCGGCCTTTGGCCGGGACATTTTTCTACCGAAAAATGTACACATTTATCTTGAAAGGGACTCAAGGGGGTGTAATTTTAAGGTTGATGGAGGTCTAGGGAACACACTAAATACCTCCCCTTAAGTATCTTTAGGAGACTGGAGATTATAGAGCGGCTGGACCGACATGAACCCTTTGAAGATTATGACGCATGGTGACAGTTCTTTTTTTCTATTTGCATGAAGGAGACAAAAGGTTAAACTGCCTGTAACAAGTGTCCCCCCAAGGTTGAAAGAGTTACAAAGAGCCACAATTCAAGATACGTTAGAGGTCATTTAGGCGGGTTGGAAAGAAATGTGGTGTGCTAGTGAAATTAATTGGAGGAGGTGGTGTTTGTGAGAGTTAGCTGGATTACGCTCTGGTTATCACTAGACGATTTTATACAGTTTAGAAGGATCTGTGGGAAATATAAGGGTAAAGACTCGCTCAATTAACCCTCTGACTTCCAAACACCTATCCTAATTGAAATATAATCATCCATTAATAAACAGAAAACAAATGCATAATCGGATCTTGAAAGGGTTATAGGAAGGTACATTGAAGGTCAGACTGATATATAACAGAAAATAAGACATTCAGGGAGGGAGAAAGGTAGTACTGAAGTATATATAACATACACAAAGCTATGTACGAAACTTAAGAACATTGAGGAACGAAGAATCCTAAATTTCATCGTACGAATGACGCGATTGAAAACTAACTCTTAACGTGCGCACACACACACACACACACACTATCTCTCTCTCTCTCTCTCTCTCTCTCTCTCTCTCTCTCTCTCTCTCTCTCTCTCTCTCTCTCTCTCTCTCTCTCTCTCTCTCTCTCTCTCTCTCTCTCTCAACCACAGTTATTCAATTGATACGTTTAACCCCTTCTGTACCGGTGACGTCTTTTAATAATATTCTAGCTATATTTAGACGATTTTGTGCAGTTTAAGAAGGATCTGTGGTAGTAAAAAGGATAAGTGAGATAATTCAGAGCCTGTTAATTGCTTGAAACCCTTTTTAAACTGAATAGAATCGTCTAATAGTAGCCAAGATCAAGTTAAAGGGACGACACCGGTACTCAAGGGGTTAAGACAAAAACTGGACGATCATCTCATGAAGATTGGATTAATATGAATTAATCAGTAGGTATGTGTAATTTCCTTTTCAAACAAATTTATTTCTATACTCTATAAACACTTTCCTTGTGGGCATTTCCTGACCCATAAGGTTACACTTCATCCTATTTTCCGGTACGACTTATTAGCCGGAAGGAACGGAGGGCGGGGAGAGAGCTTTTAACTTTGCTGTCCTATTCTTCTACTATGAACTGTGGATAATAAGTCGTTGGTTTGTGCATAAACCTTTAACTGTCTTGGTGGTGTAATGGTTAGAGTGTTTCTAAATGTGTGTGTGATACCCCAGTGTCCCCCTAAGTTGAGAGAATGAGAGAACCAAATTAAACATTTTGATTTAATTTGGTGTAAAATATTGGAAAAAAGAGTGATATGCTTGTTTAGTATCGCGAAGTGCATAGGAAGAGGAGGTGTTTGTGAGAGCTAGCTGGATTACACTCTGTGTAGGCGAGGCACAAACAGAAACAGTGAGGGAAGTCAGACAAATGAAACAAGCGTTCTGGCAACTCCTTACCATATGCCTATGAGGCTTCCCCTGGGTATTGTCCAGCTCGATTGGTGTCTACAATCTCTCCAATCTACTTATTATGCGCCATAGTGATATCATTTGCACTGTTATTGACCATATAATACTTAAAGGGGGTGACCTCGTTTTTGTTCTCTCCTTTTCTCTCTTTCTCTGGTTTGTATCCATTCGGCCCCATTCAGCCTACTCTTTTAAGACGTTTACCCCCATCCAGGTGTCAATATTTTCCTGGCGAGCGGTAACGAGCCAGCATATATATTTTTTTGTTTTGACAGCAAGCTAAGTTTGTACATTTTTCGATAGATAATGTCTCCAGCGAAGCGGGATTTCTCCATACAATGCTGGCTCGGTATCGCTCGCCAGAATGAAATGAATACCTGGATGGGGATAAACGTCTTAAAACAGTTAGCTGAATGGGGCCGAATGGATACAAGTCAGAAAAAGAGAGAAAAGGAGAGAAAGAGAAGAAAAAAAAGCAGGTGACCCCCCCTTAAATATTAGCCACGGGACTGATTGTGGCCATTGTCCGTGTAACACTGGAAACGCCATATATATACTTCATTATATCGCACTGCATGTCTAAATGTACATATAATCCACCAACAACATTTACATAGCAATTTTTGGTAGGTCAGTGTTGCAATATGACGAGTATTGCATTTCATAGTATTTCATGTGGTGTGATATTATTAGTTCTGGAAATTTCGTTACACTATTATAGTCTATTCGCTGTAGCAGGCGAAACATCATGATATCTAACCTCTGTAACTAGAAAACAACTAGTGTAATTGAGCTAATATTTCTATCATCTGGGAAGAGTCAGTCAAGGAATAGATGTAGAAATTTACAGCCAATTTGCTCTAGCCCTTTTTGAGTTACAGAGGATAAAGTTCATGAGTGTTCTCCTACTTACAGCGAATAGATTATACCTATTATAACCTATTATAACCTATTATAACCTATTATACCCTATTATAACCTATTATAGCCTATTATAGCCTATTATACCCTATTATAGCCTATTATACCCTATTATAACCTATTATAACCTATTATACAACAAATATCTGCGTTTCAACATGACATGTGTTAAGGCGGTGTCACACGAGCGATTTTTCCGTCAATTTTTACGGGCAATTGTTGTCTGGCAGCTTCAAAATACAAGTTCCATGAGAATTAAACTTCCTAACACAATTTAACTTTGATATAGTTTCCGATTCCAATGAAAAAATATCCCTAAATATCACCAGAAGAAACTTGCTCATGGAAAATTGACGGAAAAACCGCTCGTGCGACAGTGACTTTACATAATAACGTGCAGTGTTGTTTATATAATGGTGGCAGTTGACGTGTGTCGACAGACCACACACACCTTGAGGCTCCATCCCGTGTACAACATTTAGCAGCTTCCATGTATTTATGTTATTATAGTGTTTGTGGAGGTTGCGTGTTGGGCTGCTAATATCAAGGTTACCTCTTCTTAAATAATGTTTGGCTGGCAACACCGCGACCGAGGGAGAAATTGGCTTATAGATATTAAATTGAAGTACAAAGTTTCAATAATATATGATAACGAGTAGGCTATTGAAAGTGCTTCGCTTCAACCACCTTGTTGTTTGTTATGGAGGTATTTTTACCGACTTCCTCATCTTAATTCATATACATTTTGAGATTGTAAGACGTTCGATCCATTAGTTTTGGCTAATATATGATCTTTTATCAATTTTAAGTCTTTTCTTGCCATTTAGGTGTTGATTTTATTCCTGGCGAATGATGGGGAGCCTGTAGTTTAGGAGGAACCGTTCTTCGGACAGAGCGTTTTTGTACTGAAAATGCGCAAATTTAGCTCGAAGGTGGATTTTGGGGGTTATATTATTAAACTTGGTGGAGGTCTATAAGTAGGAAAGTAAAGATTTAAATAAGTAAATTAAAATGAATAAATAAACATATATATATACTGTATATATATATATATATATATATTTTTTTTTTCTATGTGATTGAGGGAGGCAAAAGGCAGAACTGCCTATAGCGAGTGCCTCCCCCATAGTTGAAAGAGTGACAAGGCCAAAATCAAGGGACGTTCGAGCCAAAATGCCTGGACACACTGAGTTTGAAGCAATTTCAGTCATAGGAAGAGGGAAAGACTGATTCTGGGAGAGAGTTCCAGAGCTCAGCTGTTGAGTAGAAGAAAGTTTGAGAGTAACGTTTCACTCTTGGGTTGGAGAGTTGCACAGAGTAGGGGTGGGATTGAGTTGCAAGACGGGTACCACGTGCCCTACGTAAAGGAGGTGGTATACACTGGGAAAGCTCTGAGGAACACTGATTATTATAGTAGCGATAGAATAGCGAGAGAGATGCAACCTTGCGGCGGAGAGAGAGATTTTGCAGAGAGTTGGTGAGTGGACGGGAGTTAATGATACGAAAGGCCTTCCTTTCAACTTTGTCTAGGAGAGCGGTGTGAGAGGAACCTCCCCACACATGTGAACAATACTCAATACAAGGACGCACTATGCCCCTGTACAGAGCAAGAAGCTGTGCAGGGGCGGTTGAGCACACCCAGCTTCTGGGAGGCTGCCCTAGCAAGACTGGTAATATGGTCCTTCCAACTGAGAGCAGAAGAAAAGGAGACACCAAGAATATTGAGAGAAGATGAAGGATTGATTTTTGTATTGTTAAAGAATAAGGGATAGTCCGCTGGGAGTTCCTTACGGGTAGATAGATGGAGAAATTGGGTTTTGGAAGCATTAAAGTTAACAAGGTTTTCTCTGCCCCAATTGGAGATAGTATTTAGATCATAATTTAAGAGTTCTATGGCTTCATTACGTTTGTCGTTGAGGGATTGCTGGCTGCGGCGTTCTGAAAAACTAATGGAGTAGTGTAAGGTTGAGTCGTCTGTGTATGAATGGATGGGAATTGAGGTACAGTTGAGGAGATCATTTATAAAAATTAGAAAAAGAATAGGAGATAGGACAGAGCCCTGAGGAACACCGGAGTTTATAGGGTGAGGAAGTGAACAATGGCCGTCCACAACCGCGGATATATATATATATATATATACTGTATATACAGGGTGTAAGGCAATGTATGACAATAACTTTCACCAGTGATCTATCGTGTAATTTTGAGTATAATTTGTTCTATAACCATATGCTCTCTGCGACCCCAGTACAGAGCCTAGCATTCAAGCATGTGCCACGTTTAAAAGCAGAACTGTAATAAATATTAGTAGTACTCCTGACTTAAAGTGATGCTAATCACACTTTATAATAATGTTCCTTCATTGAATGTGCTGTAAGTGTTATGATATTACTGGTAGTAATATCCTACAATTACAAACATTACATTACTGGCAACCAACTCATCTCCCGTTGCCCTGCGAAGCTCCTACACCATGTCATCCTCCCCGCCACAGTATTTTAACCTTAGTTGCTCGAATGCTAGGCCCTGTACTGGGTTCGCAGAGAGCATATGGTTATAGAACAAATTGTACTCAAAATTACACGATAGATCACTGGTGTAAGTCATGTTCATACATCCGTTACACCCTTTATATATATATATATATATATAATTATATATATATTACAGTGTACAACATTGAAAGGATTTGCTTTGCTACATTAAACGCAGACATATGTATAGCATATGTAGGCTATAGCAACTGCATGCTGCAATTAAGTAACGCAATGTGATAGATTGTATATTACTCGATAACGTTATACGATTTATACGTTTTTTATGATTTAACAAAGAACTAATTTTCTTAGTTTTGGAACAACAAAGTTTTGAAAGTATGTAGACTTTTCATGTCGACTTATCGCTGCTCATGTCGTGGCTTTTAGATATATATTATTAGAGTAAACTGCTATGCCTTGTTAGCGTGGCAGTAGCAATTGCCTGATGATCATCGGGTTCGGCCCCATGATGGTACCCCAAGCCTGAACGGTGGGGTCTTATCAGTTTAATCAAGTTTGGTCCGGTGAATAACTCTCCACCTTCTTAAGGGAGCCCACCTCGCTTTTTTTGTTTTCTCTTTCTCTCCCTCTCTCTTTGGCTTGTATCCATTCGGCCCCATTCAGCCTACTGTTTTAAGACGTTTACCCCCATCCAGGTGTCAATATTTTCCTGGCGAGCGGTAGCGAGCCATATATATATTTTATATATATATATATTTTTTTTTTTTTTTTTGACAGCAAGCTAATTTTTTACATTTTTCGACAAAAAAAATCTCTGGCGAAGCCAGATTTCTCCATACAATGCTGGCTTGCTATCGCTCGCCAGGAAAAAATCGACACCTGGATGGGGATAACCGTCTTAAAGCAGTTGGCTGAATGGGGTCGAATGGATACAAGCCAGAGAAAGAGAGACAAGGAGAGAAAGAGAAATAAAATCCGGTGACCCCCCTTAAACGGAGATGTATTTGGTGCTTCTCTTAAACGTTTTCAGGACCCCAGAAAAAGGTGGAGATTCGTTCATGCTTCAGGCCCTCGAGGATACAAGGAGAGTTGAAGGGTCACCATCCGACCTTGTTCATTGTAATGTTGATAAAAGATACTATATGTTACTAATAGATGTGTGTGAATTTGCTATTTTGTGTTTGGGTGTTCATTGTTTTCTGTTGCGTTGTCCCTATCCTGGTTCTGTCTTGAGTCGCCCCCCACAAAACAAAAATAAAAAATAAAATAAATAAATAAATAAATAAATACATCAATATATTAATAAAATAAAATAAAAATTGAAAGGAAAAACAAGAAAGAAAAGATGGGAAAAGTGGGGATTGGGTCTGAGTATATATAGATAGATAGATAGACTAATAGTTAGTGTCCTAAACTATGTGGGTGGTTGTACAGAACACGTCAGTCCCTAACCCCTAAATCGCTGGCCACTGTGTACAATAGTTTAAGAGGACTCAGTTGATTTTTCGAGTCCTCCTCCTCCCCCATCTTTAACTCTATTAGTTATGAGATTTCAAGACATTCGCCCCATTAGTTTGGCAATTCTCAGACCTTTTGCCCCATTTTTTTGCCAATAATAAGACCTTTCGTGCCATTTAGGTGTCGATGTTTTCCCTGGCGAGCGTTAGCGAGCCGGTATTTGAAGAGGAATCGGCCTTCGGTCGGGACATTTTTCTACCGAAAAATGTACAAATACATATCGATGGGGAGTCTTGTGGGTGTTTTTTTAAGTTTGATAGAGGATTAGAGAGCAAATTAAACCCCCTCCTTAAACCATTGCGCCGAACCAGTAAATTATGCTGCACAATACCCTCTGAGCTCCCTTAATCTACCCAACACTGGCATGCGGCAACATTTAGTGGGATTCACTGCTCACAATCACATGCAAAAGGTCCAAATCGTACCGAAACACATTTTTCAAACTATATTATATAAAAAAGGCAACTCAAAAATATGTCACAGATTTTAAATTTTATAATATTAAAACAAAACTGTTAAATATTGTACCTTAATGTTTACGTGTAATTGTATTTCTTAACAACATAGTTTATCATCCAATTATGTATTTACAAATCATGATTACGAAACAAAAAATATACATATACAATTCAAACTCCTTAGACTTCTCAAATTTGATCTTTTGAATGTGAATCCGAAAACGTTATGCGAATGTTATATAATTAAATGGTTCGTCCATATTTGGAATATTGTGTCCAGTTTTGGTCGCCATACTATATAAAGGACATTGAAAAACTAGAGAGAGTACAACGGAGAATAACTAAAATGATTCCCTGACGAAGAAATAAACCGTATGAGGAACGACTAAAAGAGTTAAACCTATTTACCTTGACAAACTGCAGAATATGAGGGGACTTAATCCAATTTGTTATAATTAACAAAGGCCATGACATCATGGATGCAAGTCAGTACTTCACGCTAGATTACTCAATTTATATAAGAAATAATGGTTCCAAATTGTCGAAAGGCGTTTCATTCACATGAAGCGAAGCACTTCTTTTTTTCAGCAGAGTGGTCAACTTATGGAATAAATTGCCTATAAGTGTTGTAGAGTGCCATACAGTCCAGACATTGAAATATCGCCTTGACAAATATTTTGCCATGAACCCCCGACTGACCGCGTTTGTGCCTGAGTAATGTGAGCGTTTGTGCCTGAGTAATGTGAGCGTTTGTGCCTGAGTAATGTGAGCGTTTGTGCCTGAGTAATGTGAGCGTTTGTGCCTGAGTAATGTGAGCGTTTGTGCCTGAGTAATGTGAGCGTTTGTGCCTGAGTAATGTGAGCGTTTGTGCCTGAGTAATGTGAGCGTTTGTGCCTGAGTAATGTGAGCGTTTGTGCCTGAGTAATGTGAGTGTTTCAGTATTGTACCTAGTACTAAAATACTGTATTCTGACCACAATCTTTCTACAGCTGAAGCCCTTCAGGTGATGGCTGTGGAATTTTGTTTTTTTACAAGCAGCCTAGTAAGGACCATTATATCTGTTGTTGCTTGCCTTCCTTTATATTCCTTTATATTTCATGCCAGCAGTTATAGTTACGAGGGTCTCGCCTGAGTCCCTTCACCCATTTTTGTCATTGTTTCATTAATTAATCTCGTTGGCACCCACGACCTAACCACACAGCTAATCTGTGCAGACTTCCTATCGCTCATCAGGAAGAAATCATCCCGTAAATGGCTCGAAAAGTCTTAAAATCGCCAAACTAATGGGTTGAATGTCGTTAATTCTCAAAACTCATGTGGCCAAATTTGAGCCCCCTCCCCTCCTCCCTCAATTTATCTTGCAAATCATTAATCATATGTCCATTCCCACCTTCCCTCACCCCTTCCCTTCCCTTACCATCCTAAACGGAGGCAAGTCATTTAGGCGGTGTCACATAAGCGATTTTTCCGTCAAATTTTATAGATAATTGTTGTCTGGCAGCTTTATAATACAGGTAAAAGATCCATAACAAGTAAACATCCTAACATAATCGAGATTCGATCTAGTTTCCGATTCCAATGGGTAAGTGCTGCCTCAAAATATCACGAGAACAAATTAGCTAATCGAAAATTGCTGGAAAGAGAGTTCGTGTGACCCCAGCATAATACAAGAGATCAATTATAGATACGTCCACCCAGCAAACAGATTATTCCATCCCCGCAACTCTCGGATACAAATATATATAAAAACGCCACATAACAACAAACTGTCGTCCACGGTCAAGATGGATTATAAAGGAGCCACTTAAAAAGGTAAACATTTAGGCAGGGATGATCTTATACAGTTTACTGAAGGTCGGATATTGTGTAGCCTCTTCTCTACTTCGGATTCAACGTGCTCCATTAACGATAAAAGCAACATTATGCGACTGGTATGTAATAGTGACGAATAAGTAATATCGTCGAGATAATGCAACATCGTATTGTTTACTCAACTTTATGAAAACAATCAATAATAATTTTGACGTAACTGTATGTGAGCAACCTTGAGTCCGGCGACAATGGAACTTTTTCATGACAAGAACACGTTTTATTCCAGTATGACAGACGAATGTACAGTCGTGGTCAGGAATACATGAACACCTCCTGACGATAGATAAAGGTGGTCGTTGTTAAGGGGGGTCACCTGCCTTTTTTTTCTCTCCTGTTCTCTCTTTCTCTTTAGAAGTCAGAGGTTCAATTAGGATAGTATTACCCTTTTGATTCCTACAGGTTCCTTCCTAAACTGCATAAAATTGTTCAAGAATCGCCAGCATAAACGGTCAAAACGCGTCATAATCCTATTTGGTTCCTAAAGGTCCTTCCTAAACTACATATAATCGTTTAATAATAGCCCGAATAAACGGTCAAAACGCGTCATAATCCTTTTATCCCTTTGATTCCTAGAGGTCCCTCCTAAACTGCATGAAATCGTTCAAAAGCCACAATAAACGGTCAAAACGCGTCATAATCCTCAAGGGGTTATTTATCAGTATTTTTTTTTTTTTTTTTTTTTTTTTTTTTCTATATTCCAACTACTCCCTCTCGGGCATAGGCTGTACAGTATATCAACATCTTCAACGATAATGTCTGCTTGGATCTTCTGTGTGCTCTTGAATGATGTGCTCTGCTACCATGCTTTGTTACCGCTGTTGGTCATACACATCATAATTCCCGGGCAGATAATCATGCATGTTGATTAGAGTTCTCGTATGAAACTTGCCGACACCGGACCAGAAGCCTCGGAGATTTAAAGTGATGTGTATTATTAGCGCCAAGTTTATCATCATTTGTTTCCCAAGTATTCTTTAACGCTAGATTATTATGAAACCAATTTTTTAAGGTATTTTTATGAATAGCTGATAGACACTTAGTATTAGTTCATAATTGATAGTTCTCATAGTTCAATGGTTTAATTTATGTTATTGTAATACATGAAATACAACCAAAGAAGCTATGAGGTAATATTCTATGAATTTTATAACTGAACCTGAAAAATTGAGTCATATACACTACATTTCCAAGAAAATGTCATGTACTAAAAGGCTTTCAGCCGTTCCAAGAATGTCTTCATTAATTCTATGATTTTCCGCCACCCTCTTGTGGTAAGAAAATACAGGTATTTATATATGTTGACATTTGTGACACCACTTCGTAGCTTGTTGAGGTGTTTGTATCCCTTCGTAAGCACATCATACCAAGTTCATTCAACATTGATTTCGTGGCCGTTTTTTCATGATACACCACTATTTTCAGATCAGAACATTTCATCGTTCAATTCTTAACTGCTGCCTGAGGTTGAGTGTACCTGTATATAGGATATTTCTGGCCAGTAAATACACTGATAAGGTTGCTTATAGTTTGTATTGGTGTTACGTGGTACAATGATATAAAAAATATAACCGTAAGTGCCTCGCAATAGTATAATAAAAGGAATGATAGATAATTATAGATATTGATTATCAATATACGATATAAATAGAAATTTAACAAAAACAAATTGTAATTTATTATTTGTTTCAATTATGTTGCTGGACCAGGAATAAGTAGATGTTTGACCGTTTATGTTGAATACATGTGACGCAGTATAGCCGAACTTATATTTTATGATCTGCTCAGTTAATACATTAAATTGTGGTTAATTTTCGTATTTCGCAGGACGACTTGGGCGGTCGTAAAGGAAATTTATTTTCCACAGCATCTTATATCATTGTCGTTTTAATATTGCCTCCTGTTCAAGTATACTGTATTTTCCTTTTTTCTTCTTTGTTGTATCTTTCTTTTTCCTCCTCTTTGTTTTATTCTTCCCATGAATCGTTTGTGTTTGCATTCAATACTGTATCTTAAGTGAAGTAAACAAAAAACCGTCCCCTTGCGTAACATCCTCTTTACCTTATCATTCCAATTCAATTATATTTCCCCTATGTTTAATTATCAAGGCTATCAATTGCATCAATCACTTGTAATAACTAACATTATAATATATATATTTATTTGATTGTATTATGCTTTCATTGTATCACTAACTTAAACAGCAATTACATATTTTATCCCCATTTCTTTATACGATTGTCTTCTTTAAATTTCATTTGCAACATTAACTTACAAAGTTACTTTTGTATTATTATAATTTTTGAAGGGGCTACCACCCCCACCTTTCTCCCCCAATTAGACCATCTGCCACCTGCACTTCCTGTCTCTCTTCTCTCTCTGTTTACCGCTCTAATGGTTACACCGGCTGTTCTCTCAGCTTCTCTATTCTCTCTCCTCTGCTCTCTCTTCCCTCTGTCTTGTCTATTTTCTTTTTCTCTAATCTATATTTCTACCCTGTCCTCTTCTAATCTCTCATCTCCTATCTTATACTCGTATGTCCTCTCATCTTATCTCCTCTTCTCTTATAACAGAATGTCTACCCTCAATACGGATGCAACACATAACCATGGCTGGCAAATTGATTTGAAGTATGTGAAGACATTTTGTTTTTCTTTGACAAATTAGATGGACTAGTTCAAGAAGAGAGTAGAGAGTGTTGTACACTACACATTATCTCTTTTTCCATTTAGAGTATCTAACTTCTTGTAACTCTTGTCATCTCTTCTTTTATGTCATCTCTCCTGCATTTTTCTTCCATGGCTCCTTGTCTTATATTTCGTCTGTTAATATTTTGGTTTCTGTTTTCTCTTCCCCTGTCTGCCACCCTTTGAAATTCTCTCTCTCTCTCTCTCTCTCTCTCTCTCTCTCTCTCTCTCTCTCTCTCTCTCTCTCTCTCTCTCTCTCTCTCTCTCTCTCTCTCTCTCTCTCTCTCTCTCTCTCTCTCTCTCTCTCTCTCTCTCTTTCTTCAGCTGGTGTTCATAACTTGTGTCGTCATACACTTTATGCCAATCTCAATGGCTATACGTTTTCGCCTCTACTGTATATCACGCTGTTTATATATGAAGATTCTACATATACTTTTTGAATGCTCTCTATATTTGCTTGACTGCTAAAATCACAATAAATTGCATAGTTTGAAATAGGAAAAAACGTTTATTCATATTAAATGTTTGCAAAGGAAAATAAGTGTTTGTTCAGATTACCAAGAGTAAAAGTGTATGCACTCTGTCATGTGCTTGGGTGTTATTGGTGCAGGGCCTGAGTGTGTGTGTGTGTTACTCAGTTACTCAGTTACTTGTTCGTCAAGGGGAATCCACGCAATGCGAGCTAAGCTCATTATTATCGCGCCTCCTTAACTGGGAATGTATTGCGTGAAATGCATGTTAAGTGTTTTATGTACTGTTGGAATGGCTGTGGATGTGTGTGTAGTCTGTATTTTAGCCAATTGGCGACATCGGAAACGAAGGCTTAGGGTGGATCTGTATGGTACCATTCTCACTATAGACGGTACCGTCTCGCCCGAAGGCTTAGGTAGCCATCAGCTTAGGTGAACCATATGAAACCCATCTCGCCTTGTACCATTTTTGCCAACCCCAGATTGGACGTCACAACGTCGTCCACTTATTCCAGGTACCTATTTACAGCTAGGTGAACTGAGGCTAACACATGAAAGGAGACAAGCCCAATTTGTCTCCGCCCGGCCGGGGATTGAACCCCCGACCCCTCGTGTGTGAGACGAGAGCTCTACCTACTAGGCTACGGGCTGTGTGTGTGTGTGTGTGTGTGTGTGTGTGTGTGTGTGTGTGTGTGTGTGTGTTTTAGTATCAACTTACATAACGAACTTACTATACTGTGTATTAGATAATTTATGTGGCTGAATTCTTATTCTCTGATATTGTATTATTTGAAGCTACCGGAAAACTAGCTGAACATAATTGGCAGCAACAGGTCTCGTGCAACAGGTCTCGTGCAACAGGTCTCGTGCAACAGGTCTCGTGGTTCTCCGCCTGTAGTGTGCGTATGTGAGCGTGTGGTCAGAGTGGTACAGCTCTAGCAGACACCAACACGTGCTGCTGACACGCGCCACCACCAACACGTGCTGCTGACACGCGCCACCACCAGCACGTGCCTCTTGACTCTCAGAGGTTTATATAAGATACAGAGATTGGACACCATTTAACAACCATGTAACTTGGAGATTCATACCCAAACCACGCATATTTATCCCTTTGTTCTGAGATACACACACACACACACACACACACACACACACACACACACACACACATAAACCGTTTATTATTAGTAGTATTATTATTACACACACACACAGACGTTTTTCGTATCTAATAACCAGGCAAATACCTCCTCTAATATACTTTATATTCATCCTATTGACTAACCATTTTACAAATTGAGCAAATGTGATGTGAATGAGACACGGCTCAACAGTATATTATGGCTATTGTTAGACAAATTTATTACGTTTAGGATGAGCTTGTGAAATCTAGAAAGTTAATTATGGTAGTTTTCTTCTCTCTGATCCCTAGATTCTTCCCAAATATTTAAATCGTCATATATAGCCAGAATTAAGAATAACAATACGTCCTCAAATACTAAAAGGATAAATAGAAAAATAGGATATGATAAAAGTACAGTGGGTGAAAGATATTCGTGGTATAGTTATTAATGATGTATGAGACAGCTTCAAATTATGCACCATCATCTAGAAGAAGAAAAAATAATCAACAATATGAAATTAGGAATCAACATCTCTCAACACAAAGTAATTCAAAGCATCTACAGTAACCAAATTACCAACATCATTTGCATATGATAGAGCAGAAAGGCTAGCATATTGGCAAAATTAAATCCAATATCAATATCAAGAACAAAAGATGACAAGCAGATTATATATATTTAACAGAGAAGCATATCAAGTAAATCAATCGTAACTATTTAGATCAGCAGAACAGAATTATACAACATACAAAGTAGAAGTGTCAGGCCACCACCCATAACGAGGGGCGCCGCGCTCCTTGGTGCCGCTAGAAGAGTGGCGAACACATCAAAAGTATCAAAAGTAAGTATCATTATCAGTTTTCAGATAAATCACTTCGAGTTACATTAGCTATAATTAATAGATATGAAACGTAGAGAAAAGTAACTCAACAGATACTTTTGAATAGTATGTAGATAACATAATTTATTTGAAGCAGAATCATGAGGGAGCAAAGTATCCATATTAAAACGTGTATATACCATAAGAGTATCAGTACTGAGGACCATGACGCAGCCCAGCCACCAGCCTCCCATATGTCGTACTTACTCACTGGTTGTGGTCATTTCTTCCACTAGTATTTTCGGGCACCGAGTAAATACGCTGAAATTCAACCTAACATATCTTAATTTACTTTAACTTGACTATCATAGCCTAACCTACCATGACCTAAACAAGCCTAACCTAACGTAGTGTAATGTAACTAAACCAATGGCTAGATTTAGTGAAGGAGAAACACATGTATCAGCTGGAAACCTGGATTCAGGTTAGGCAAATCTCATTTTGAGAAAGTTAAGTTTAATCAATTGTTGTATTTCCTCCATTTGCATTAAACCCAATCTATCCACTTGTCATTAAAGATCAGTCATAGATAATCTAACGTAAAGTAACACTACCTAGGCTAGCTGATTTCAGAGTGTGGGCAATCATTCTTATTATGGGAAATAATACCTGATGGCGATGGGAGTTGTGAACGAAGTAACCAGTAGCCTCCCCCTCTGGTCATTTTGTGAGAGCTTGCGGCACTAGACCCCACGGCAATCACCTCCCTCCCTCCCTCTCTCTGTCGCCTTCCTTCACCTCCGTCTTCCTCCCTCCCTCCCTCCCTCCCTGTCGCCATCCTTCCCCTCCGTTTTCCTCCCTCCCTCTTGACTCCATAATTAATGCTCTAACTAGGCTTTTTGTGCTGGATCTCTGCCGCTAATTACGAGACCAATTAAAACAATTAATATAGATCCAAGGTCCTCCGTGAGAGCCGTGTGCCAGGGCTCTAATTAGGGTGGTTGGCTGCACCTTGGAACGACCTGCTCCGTCACTTTGTCCCAGGGTCAAGGGGCACATCAATGACCTCATACGGTATATATGTGTACTTTATTGTAACAACTTCACTAATATTCTCACTAGTGTTAATAAAGTATCATGGTATACAACTTAATAGCAACATTGTCGTCACTCATTGACTTATCAGTTTGATTATAAATATTGCATTACAATAATCAAAAATCATAATAAATAAATATATGAATAAAAAAGTATAAGAAGTGCGGCGGGGCTTTTGTCAGTTGCTGTATCTGAGACCTCCTCCCTTGTTTGTTTACACGCCTACCAGTTTTTACCCCGGGGGAGAAGATCCATGGGGTCGGCAGAGGGATATTAGAGAGATATAAGGGAGGGCGGGGGAGGGGGGGGGGGGTAGTTAAGGACCGAAGGACTGCTTACGAAACGATGCGATGTGGTGCCTAAGTATTTTGTAATTAGGACCAAGCGACTTAAACTCTGTGGTGAGGAACAATTTAGCTTGAATTACGTAAATGTATTTCAGCATACAACTTCTAAATTGATGTCTCAGTTATTTGAGGGGCTGGATATTTATCTTAATGAATCCAGACACATTGCTTATTGGTCTTTTCGCACGAAAGTTAACAAGTTTAATCCCACACTCCTAAAGTTGCTACACACATACTTTGATGTCGCTCAAGTTACGTTGTTTTAAGGTCGGATAGGCCTGATCTAAGAAACTTTGATTAATCGTTTTCTTTTTCCATTTCAGTGTCAAACCCCAAAATGCAACGGCGAGTCATTATTTAGTACGGGAGTAAGAAATTTCAATGCCCGCATAGAAAGTGATCTAACCCCCATAGTTGTAATATACGTTATTCCATCATTTAAGACTTCCATCCATTCAGACTTCCTTGAAGCTTTGCTGTAAGAGGCTTCCTAACTTTTTCTCTACAATGGATTGGTGGTTCCTCCTTATCAATGATCTTGGTATTGGGTAATGACTGATTAATTGACTAACTGAGTGAAGTCAAAATAATGTAAGTGCAATACTAAACGGGCATACTGTACATGCTCTTGCGTGGGACTGAATTATTCTATACCTGTCTCCCGTTGTCTGTGAATTTCTCAAGAGCTTGGAATTTCTTTACTCTCCTCTAACCGGATGTCTGGAAACACAATAAAAACTCACCTGGATTATAGCTCGTGCCCACCTGAGGTGCGGTCCGCCTAGGCCTGCCCACGGTCACCCAAAGTAGACCTAAGTGGTCTATTTGTGGCCTTAAATCTTGTAAAAGTGTCGGTCTGCCACGATGACGAGTTACACCAACTTTACCAGTCATCAGAACGGCTGGGGAGGAAGAAGTGTGGTCTAAAAAGTAACACACTTGTTCAGTTGAGTTTGTAAGACCTCTTTGCCTTCATTAGGCATAATACAATAACAAGAACACTAACAACAACTTTTTTTAATCAGACACAATATACGTTGTCTTTCCAATTTCGGCCACCGATTGTGTTTTGCTTTAAGATGATCTTTGCAATTAGAGGTTCTATAATCGATTTTAGAGTTAAGTTCATTCAACCAAAGGCGTCTTTTGCATATATATATATATATATATATATATATATATATATATATATAATATGTGTGTGTCTGTGTTTTTGTTGAAAGGCAGCATCACTTTCTCTCTCCCTCTCCCTGACAGATCAACCACAGGTTAACTGTTGTCAAGGTGTGTGGTCCGGTGTGTGTGTACAGTGATATACAGTATATAATCAACATCCATCACGGTGTGCTATAATGGTCACTAGGGTCGCTGTTCACGACGGATAAAGGTCGTTATACTGGAGAAACGTTGACAATTCAGTCCCTAACCCCTTAATTTGGATGGCGATTTATTTTTTTATTTCAGTTGTCCCAGGAAAAAAATATATATATAGACTATTTGGGATTTTGTGTAATTATTGGTGCCATAAAGTTCATTTGTAAGTCGATAATCACCATTAAAATATGAAGGTCATCTTATGCAACAGGTAGATGAAAAATTATAATTATAATAAGATGTAGTGTTTATGGGAGGCAGTGTATGTTGTAGTGGTGAGTTAGGCTACCATACCGTTTCGATTGAATATCTTAGATAGTACAAAGTCATTGTAGTTTGATCCTAGTTCAGCAGAGCCTGGGCCTTGTTCAAATTCGTAGAGGAAAAACAGTATGTTCTATGTGAGACAATCAGAGGTTCAGTATGTTAAGGGGAGGTTTTTAGTGTGCTTCCTAAACCTCCATCAAGCTTAAAATTACACCCCCTTGAGTCCCTTTCAAGATAAATTTGTACATTTTTCGGTAGAAAAATTTCCCGGCCGAAGGCCGGTTCCTCTTAAATTACAGGCTAGTTATCGCTCGCCAGGATAAAATCGACACCTGAATGGCACAAAATGTCTTAATATGGGGTGAAAGTTCTTAAAATCGTTAAACTAATGGGGCAAACGTTTCATAATATCAAAAGCAATGGGGCTAAACATGAGGGAGAAAGGGGTCAAGAAAAAAATCCCTCGAGTGGAGATCTCCCCTTAAGGATTCCCTATGATATTGAGATTTTTCACGATGTTTATCAAAACTTGATGAATATGAAAAGGAAAATTTTGGTGGTGTTGGACGTAAAGTTTGTGAAGAAAGTCATTGTTTGTTCTCTAACCGTTTACTGAACCGCAAATTAATGGCACACATACGTTTTCTTGCACTTATCTAGCATGTACAGTTGTACACATATACACAATCGATTTCGCAGATTAACAAGGTTATCATTAGTTGGTGCCTTAAATAGGGAGCGGAGCAGAAAGGTTTCCCTGAATGTACAGCCACATTCAATCGTCCACCGTCAATCTGGATAACATATTGTTGTACTTTTATGATGTTAACCATTTTCCTTGAGAAAACTAACATGTTTCTAATGAGCCATGAGTAGGACAAGCAGGGCAATGGCGTTCTCTCTTGATCATGTGTATTTCAATAGCTTTCTTAGAACACTTTACTGTGGCTGTACTCGACCTACGTTTAGTAATACCAGTGGAACCAACATGGATGGAATTGTCCCATGTCTGTTAACTATTAATGTCTGTGGTGTGTTGGTGTCAGGTTGTGAGGGCACGAATGACCAACTAAACAATGTGGTGAAGGTGTGTCAGCCTGGGAGGACAATGTGGTGAAGGTGTGTCAGCCTGGGAGGACAATGTGGTGAAGGTGTGTCAGCCTGGGAGGACAATGTGGTGAAGGTGTGTCAGCCTGGGAGGACAATGTGGTGAAGGTGTGTCAGCCTGGGAGGACAATGTGGTGAAGGTGTGTCAGCCTGGGAGGACAATGTGGTGAAGGTGTGTCAGCCTGGGAGGACAATGTGGTGAAGGTGTGTCAGCCTGGGAGGACAATGTGGTGAAGGTGTGTCAGCCTGGGAGGACAATGTGGTGAAGGTGTGTCAGCCTGGGAGGACATTTGTGGCCACAATAATGCCTTTCAATGATAACCCTCACCCTTTATCACCGGGGCAGTAGTGTTTGGGGCCTGTTATGGAGATGTTTATTTCGTGGCTGTCAAAAAGGGGACAGTAATTATATACGATTGCCTTATCTGTCAGGTAAAGACTGGGTATGTCAACGATCCTTTTGTTGTCGTGGGCTGCAAAATACGATGCCTTTTGTTCATGATGTGCCATTTTATTGTCTTAGTAGGTTCTTTATTGCAAAAGGTGTGTTCGTCACACATCAAGTTTCTCAAGTGACAGCTGGAAATCGCATTGAAGTCTGTGACCGTGGGAGTAAAGCTATACACTGATGCTTGAATCTCAGGTTACTGGAGATGTCGCCCCGAAAACAAATCGTCCTCCACTTGTACGACGAACTCGCCTCGTGTTGGTAATCTTGCTCCGCAAACTCGTCCCGTTCAGCTCTATCCCTTACGGTCATAACATCATATGAAGACCTAATCGTCAAAGTTGAATTTATCTATCTATATACTGTATGTCGTTACCGTCGGAAATGCATTATAAGGGAGATGACATAAAATAAAATAACAGCTGGTAGATAGGCAAGGGATCAGCCGGTAGACAAGGGTTGCTAGGTTAGGTTAGATAAAGTTAGGTTGGTTAGCATAGCATCATTAAAGAAAACAAAAGAAAACAAAAACGAAAAAGGAAAAATATCGGTACCGGTATAAAAACTTGTGACTGGATGGTTCTAGATTGTTACCGAAAACCCTATTTATGAATTCTAATTCGATATTGGTTGAAACTGCAATTATACCATAACAATTATAACAATACATAATCAGTGGTATATAAACGAGGCGATTTCGGGATGGGGCGAGTTCACCAAACGGGGCGACTTCGTTTCGGGGCGAGTAAACGTCGGGATGAGTTGTTTTCGGGGTGAGTCCTCTAATATGCGAATCCCAGACCTAAACTTACAGGCCTATGCAAAACCAAATATTTTCTATGTAATCACTGTATAATAGCTAGATAATATCTTGATAATAGCTAGAAGGAGTGAATGGAGAATGCTTGTGAATAGTTGAGTGAACACGTGGTCATTTGGAGTAAGGGGGCGGGCGCAAGTTGGACTAGATAATAGTCCATCAGGCGCCTGGCCCGGGGAGACGATTAATATGAAGGGTGCGCCTGGAAGTGTGGTGGGAGGGCTTGTGGCTTTAGCTCCGCTGCATGTCTGCCTGCCGAGATCGGAACCTCTCCGGGTGGTCGGGGGCCGGGGGAGTGCTGGAGCGACCTTGGTGACCCTGGTCTCTGGGTCTTCTCCTGGGTGACCTGGATGTGTGTGAGTTTGTGTTTTTTATCTGTGTTTATTTGTTGTTTTATGTTGTTTTTGTGTTTTCCCTGTTCTTGCTCTGTCTTGAGTCGGCTACCCCCAAAATGGGGATTGGGCCTGAGCATATAGATAGATAGATAGAATAGCTAGAAGGTGGTCCATTAAAAAAAACTTCCCTTAATTATCTATTAGCCCATCCTTCCAGCACGTTTTCAACTTTCATCTCCAGAGTGATCATATCTGTTGTGGAGAACGGCTACCCAGACCAACCTGGCCGTAATCCTGACACATTCCCCAGTACTTGGACGGTTATGATCCTCGGCATGAGTCTTGATTACACCTTGTACTGGTCGTCGGTGAAACAGTTCCCAGCTGTTTGTACCATGTAGTGGAGGAGCAGGGAAGGCAGACATTGAAAGCAGGGAAGGCAGACATTGAAAGCAGGGAAGGCAGACATTGAAAGGCGTCGTGGAGCTCTTGTTTACTGATAATGTAGAGGGATCAGGTGTACCGAGGTGGTCAGAGGTGCACAATATCAATGATAGTCAATGGCCTCAGGAATATGAAGACACAGATGAAGGTTGAATCTGAGGTTATGAGAAGTTTTACTAAACTGTTTAGCATACTTTTGTCTTCGCTAGTAAAAAAACAAACAACTTATAAAAAACAACAAATAAAAGTGAATGAGCAAAACATTATTTGTATTATTCCCTTCGATATAATGGTAATTCCCAAGCAGAATACTACCTTACTTTACTAAGTAATTTGATATGAATGCAACATACGTGTATTGATCAGGCTTAGGAGTGGCCATGTTATGGCTGTTACTACGAATCTACCGGCCAACGTTTGATTCTTGGCATGAAGCGCTGACAGCCAGCTAACGGTCAGTTAGCTGGCCTGTGCAGGTTGGTATTGAGCAAATTTATTGAGGACCTGGGGTAAATAATCTGTGGAAGATAAACTGTGGGAATATACAGTATGTAGTAACCCCAGTGTACCAGGCTGAGTAATTTGGCCGCCACAGGTTTTCCAGTCAGCTGCGCGATCCCAACTTTACCTATTTACGTTCTATTTATTTATATAAAAGGCTAGAGAATAAATATGTGCTGTGTGGCTGAGTGTAAGTGGGTTACATCAGTACACAGGACTGTTGAATATTGTTGTGTAGCAAAAAGTAACTGTACTGTTTATTACACCACGTACCATAGCGAGACAGTAGGGTTGCATTCCATAAACTGAAATGCGTGCTTATAGCATTATATCACAAATTTAAGGGGAAAAAAAACTATTCTATCACCCTCTAATAAGTGGGGCGTGCGCCGTGATGCATCAGCCTTATCACCAGACATAAAGATGTTATCATCCTCCGATCACTGGGACCCTGGTACATTAGTCTTATCACCAGCCATCGGTGCTAACATCACCAAATTAAGCCTTCTTTGTCTGACAGGGGATCATTTGTGTGTTGGAAGGGGACGTGTAATCATCACGGGGACCGAGGTAACAGCTCATGGGAAATATTGTTGATGATGCAGGACAATAGTTTGAAAGTGAGATGTGCACAGGTGCATTCAAACATTTCAGTGTAACATTGACTTAAAGGATTACAACCTCTAACTGGTATATTTATCCCTTGTACAGTGCATGTATCCCTTACATGTTTAATCACTCACAACTCATGTTCTTCACCCTCACTCTTAAGATTTTGAAGTTGTAGAATATAGCCTTGAAGAGATGATACAGTCATCAAGGATAAGTGGTTAACTCTTGTACACGCCTATACATTGTTTTCGGTGTTTGGTGGATATTGGATATCGTACTTCCTGCCACCAAGATGGCCTGGTTGTTGTAGTTCCCCAGACTGTCTGTCCGAAATATCCTGAGTCTGGTAGACCATAGCCGCTCCAGATGCTCGGGCTCCCGAAGGGGCCAGGGAGAGATGAGATCTGTCTCCGAGAGGGCAGCAGGGGAGGGGACCAACAGACCACGGGCTTGCACCCCCGGGGTCAATGCCCCCTCTGTCCGCAGCCCCCCCATGCAGTTCCACCCAATCGGGCGATCTCGCCAGCAACTAAAAGGAAAATGAGTGTAATAAAAGGGACAGACAGATGGCCTGGTAGTGTTGGCGAATGTGAGACACGAGATCATGGGTGAGACCAACATCCAATGTTGTCTCTTTTATGACGGGTTAAGAGGTAGGTAGTTGCTATTTTTGGACCCTCTTCTCTCATGTTTAACCCCATTAGTTTAGAGATTTTAAGACGTTCGCCCTATTAGCTTGTCGATTGTAAGACCTTTCATCCATTTTTGTAATCAATATAAAGACCTTTTGTGCCATTTAGGTGTCGATTTTTTTTCTAGATAAATGTGTTTAGTTTTCTCCTAAAATTACAGGCTCGCTATAAATCGACACCAAAATGGCACGAAAGGTCCTAATATTGACAAAAAAATGGGGTGAAAGGTTGAAAGGTCTTAAAATAGCCAAACTAATGGAACGAACGTCTTATAATCTCAAAACTAAAGGGGCTAAACTTGAGGGAGAAGGGGGGCCCGCAAAATCAACCATCTCCCCTTAAGTGGATAATTCGTGACCATGGCCGGATGAGGGAGTTGCCGCCACTGAATAAAGGGAAGCAGGGAGGAAAAGTAGAGAGAGAGGAGATAAAGGGAAGGAGGGAGGAAAAGTAGAGAGAGGGGAAATAAAGGGAAGGAGGGAGGAAAAGTAGAGAGAGGGGAAATAAAGGGAAGGAGGGAGGAAAAGTAGAGAGAGGGGAGATAAAGGGAAGGAGGGAGGAAAAGTAGAGAGAGGGGAAATAAAGGGAAGGAGGGAGGAAAAGTAGAGAGAGGGGAGATAAAGGGAAGGAGGGAGGAAAAGTAGAGAGAGAGGAGATGGAGAAAGTAGAGAGAGGGGAGATGGAGAAATAGGAGCAGCAACTATTGAGGAGAAGGATAAAGAGGAAGATACGGTTAGGGGAGGGAGAGGAGAAAGAAAGGGGAACAGAGGCACAGAAGAGGGCTTGGGTGAAAAGACGATAGGTGAAATTGAAAGACAGACATAGACAGAAGGATAAATAGGAATAAATGGTTGGGGGAAGAAAAACAGAAGGGGAAAACATATTAAATGCCAAACCTTTGTCAGTAATGATTGAACACAGTAAAATTGAGCAGTATTAATCAACATCGGGAGTCAACTTTTTTGTGTAGGAAGTGACAAGATGGTGTCTGATCCGAGGATGAGGTCAGGAGAGATCATAATGAGGTCACGAACATTGGTTAAGGAGGAGGGAATTAAGGGGCAAAACATATAATAAACGTCACTATCCCTATCCTCCCCCACTTCCCTTCCGAACATTTAGTTAGCCATGGCTATAAAAAATTCTTCCGACAGTAGATACAAATATATTTAAAAAAATAATAATATTGAAAAATCAAATAAAATGCAATATTATCGCATTCCCATTGTATTTCACGGTTGTTCATGAATGGTATGGGTGACTATGATATCCCATGGTCACTATTACTCAAGAATATTCCGGTTTATTATGAGTTTTCAAATGTTACCTGTCATTCATCTAATATCTGCTGATCCCTGAAAGTCATCAAGCTGAATTCACTTCTTCTGAAGTTATGGCCTTGGCCTTGCTCGGGGCCTTGGGGCTGTTCGGCCAGGCAGTTTGGGGAACAACAACAACAACAACAACAACAACAACAACTAAGATTATCTTTTGATCACTGTTTTTCATTTTGCATTCCTCCGATCAGTGTTATTTACGACCGGTCCAGGATGATCGTGTTCCACCATGGTCCCCGGTGGTAAGGAAGGCTTGACCACCTCCACATAATGAGCGGACCCGGGGGTGTCAGGAGCTCTTATTAGTAGATCTGATAAGCTGGCGGCAGCATCAGTGATGATGGTGGTTTATAGGGGAAAGGTCATGTTAGTAGTTTAACAAGAATAGTGATGGATGACGACAGGGTGAGGGAGGTCAGGGGTACTTAGGGAGAGTTTGAGGGTGAGATGAGAAGAGGTGAGGGTTAGTGGCCAAACAGTCCATCTACAGTGTATGGCTTCGCTAAGAGTCAGTGTGAGTAGGTTAGTAACAAAAGATGGACAGCGGCACCTAGGGGCCCAGGTGATAGACACAGAAAACTTCAAGAATCAGTACATTGAGGAAAAGGTCAGGGAGTGGGTAAAATATATTGTACAACTGGCAAATATCGCCCTATCAAAATACAAGCGGCTTACTCGGCATTCTAGCATGCGGTCAAACACCATTGGACTTTCTTGATACATACTGTTTCGCGAATGTGAATCCACTGCTCTAATCACTGGAAAATTCCATCAGAAACAACCTCGCCCCAGTATGGCTAATAATCCACAAGCAGAACAGGAGTTACACACACTTCCTTCATGGGTGGCAGGCCTTGGAATCATTTACCCTGTGAAGAGGGCAGTAACCGAACACCAGAACTCGGTCAAGATAACAAGATCTCCCACTGAAAATATTATAGCGCAATATTATGATAGTGGAGTTGACCAGGTCGATATCTATAACAACAAAAAGAGCATCACATCAGAGAGGCATAAAGAAAAACGACGTACTACAACTGATGCAATACCTTTCACCGAGTCTACCATGACAAATCCAGATAGCACAAGAAACAGGTGCCTCAAATTGATTGACACTACCACCAATCAAGGCAACAAAAAACATTTTATGGCGTCATGGCCAATTGAAAGACTGCCCAATCGATGCGTATGTGGAGCCGACAACGAAGCAGGTGAATTATGTTTGAAATCTTGTACGAAGAACTTGTATTATGAAAAACATACAATATCCTAATTATATTTGTTTATTTAATGGAGGTATTTTCTGGTTATATTCTGTTTATGAGATATAATGTTTTTCATAACACAACGCTAATACGTCGTGGAGGTCCATGTATTATCATATATACAGTATATACTATATATATATATATATATATATTATTATTTGTTTAAGGGAGAGGGCGTTAAGATGAAGTAGTCCTACATGCCATTATGAACATATACAGTATGTGAGTTGACTGGCGAATCATAGATATGTGAAGTCATTATGAAAGGTAATATTTCTCACACACGTTCACAATTTGCCATACAAATTACTCAGACTGCAAGCTTAAAATCAACATATAGATACCTTAAGGGGAGATTTCCACTAGAGGTTTCTTTGCTGGACCCCTTTTTCCCTCATGTTTAGCCCCATTAATTTTGAAATTTTAAGAACTTTCGCCCCATTTGTCAATGTTAAGACCTTTCATGTCATTTAGGTGTTGATGTTTTCCTGGCGAGCGATAGCGAACCTGTAATTTAAGAGGAACAGGCCTTAGGCCGGGACATTTTTCTACCGAAAATGTACACAGTTATCTTGAAAGGTGGTCTAGGGGGTGTAATTTTAAGTTTGATGGAGGTCTAGAGTACAAACTAAAAACCTCCCCTTAAGTTACGAGGATTGTGAAGGAGTTTGGGATAACTTACACATAATGTGACACGAGGCTCGGAGAGAGGAACACCCCGCTGTTTTATGGAGTCGTGAGGAAGGCGCCAGACTCCCTCACGCCAAGAAGCACTAACAACATCCATATTATACGCTTTAATATGCCATTAAAATATTACCGTGTATTAGCCTCACAATTTCCAGAAGATTAGCAGGGTACTTATAACTTCAGTGTTGCGTATATCATTTATTGGACCTTTTTTGTTTTCTGAAAATATCACTTTGCAATTTATATCATATTTACCTAAATTTTCATAATAGGAATTCAACAATTGTTCGTAAACAAGATTGACGTTTTCCTTTTGCTACAAATGATGATTACGAATTGTATATAACCGTTTAGAGATAGCGAGGATGAAATAATACGTATTAAACGGTATGACCGGTTACATTGAACTAAGTATGCATTTTTAGATTTGTGTTTTAGTCGCGTTTTCCAAGTTGTATAAGGTATAAGGTGATGGTTACTATCTGATATTATCCAAGTTGTATAAGGTATAAGGTGATGGTTACTATTTGATATTTTCCAAGTTCTATAAGGTATAAGGTGAAGGTTACTATTTGATATTATCCAAGTTGTATAAGGTATAAGGTGATGGTTACTATTTGATATTATCCAAGTTGTATAAGGTATAAGGTGATGGTTACTATTTGATATTATCCAAGTTGTATAAGGTATAAGGTGATGGTTACTATTTGATATTTTCCAAGTTGTATAAGGTATAAGGTGATGGTTACTATTTGATATTATCCAAGTTGTATAAGGTATAAGGTGATGGTTACTATCTGATATTATCCAAGTTGTATAAGGTATAAGGTGATGGTTACTATTTGATATTATCCAAGTTGTATAAGGTATAAGGTGATGGTTACTATTTAATATTTTCCAAGTTGTATAAGGTATAAGGTGATGGTTACTATTTGATATTATCCAAGTTGTATAAGGTATAAGGTGATGGTTACTATTTAATATTTTCCAAGTTGTATAAGGTATAAGGTGATGGTTACTATTTGATACTTTCCAAGTTGTATAAGGTATAAGGTGATGGTTACTATTTAATATTTTCCAAGTTGTATAAGGTATAAGGTGATGGTTACTATTTTCCAAGTTGTATAAGGTATAAGGTGATGGTTACTATTTGATATTATCCAAGTTGTATAAGGTATAAGGTGATGGTTACTATTTGATATTTTCCAAGTTGTATAAGGTATAAGGTGATGGTTACTATTTGATATTTTCCAAGTTGTATAAGGTATAAGGTGAAGGTTACTATTTGATATTATCCAAGTTGTATAAGGTGATGGTTACTATTTGATATTTTCCAAGTTGTATAAGGTATAAGGTGAAGGTTACTATTTGATATTATCCAAGTTGTATAAGGTATAAGGTGATGGTTACTATTTGATATTATCCAAGTTGTATAAGGTATAAGGTGATGGTTACTATTTGATATTTTCCAAGTTGTATAAGGTATAAGGTGATGGTTACTATTTGATATTTTCCAAGTTGTATAAGGTATAAGGTGATGGTTACTATTTGATATTTTCCAAGTTGTATAAGGTATAAGGTGAAGGTTACTATTTGATATTATCCAAGTTGTATAAGGTGATGGTTACTATTTGATATTTTCCAAGTTGTATAAGGTATAAGGTGATGGTTACTATTTGATATTATCCAAGTTGTATAAGGTATAAGGTGATGGTTACTATTTGATATTATCCAAGTTGTATAAGGTATAAGGTGATGGTTACTATTTGATATTATCCAAGTTGTATAAGGTATAAGGTGATGGTTACTATTTGATATTTTCCAAGTTGTATAAGGTATAAGGTGATGGTTACTATTTGATATTTTCCAAGTTGTATAAGGTATAAGGTGAAGGTTACTATTTGATATTATCCAAGTTGTATAAGGTGATGGTTACTATTTGATATTTTCCAAGTTGTATAAGGTATAAGGTGAAGGTTACTATTTGATATTATCCAAGTTGTATAAGGTATAAGGTGATGGTTACTATTTGATATTATCCAAGTTGTATAAGGTATAAGGTGATGGTTACTATTTGATATTATCCAAGTTGTATAAGGTATAAGGTGATGGTTACTATTTGATATTATCCAAGTTGTATAAGGTATAAGGTGATGGTTACTATTTGATACATGTAAAGACGTCAATCTTCGTATGAAAAACACGAATGATCGAAATATGGTTGTAATTTTACCAGTCATTGGCAAAAACTTCCCCTTAAGGGGAGATTTCCACCTGGAGGATTTTTTTCTGAACCTCTTTCTCCCTCATGTTTAGCCCCATTGCTTGTGAGATTTAAAGACGCTTGCCCTATTCGTTTGGCGATTTTAAGAACCCTCGCCCCATTTCTGTCAATTTTAAGACCATTCATGCCATTTAGGTGTCGATTTTTTCCTGGCGAGCGATAGCGAGCCTGTAATTTAAGGGGAACCGGCCTTCGGCCGGGACATTTTTCTTCCAAAAATGTACAAATTTATCTTGAAAGGGGGTCAAGGGGGAGTAATTTTAAGCTTGATGGAAGTCTAGGGAATCAACTAAAAATCTCCCCTTAACTTTACTACATGCCTAATAACCGCTTTCTACAAAATCTGTGTCACTTATAAAACAAGAAATCTGTGTCACTTATAAAACAAGAAATAACACGAAAGCTAAATTTATCCCGGTTCTAGAGGACTATTTATCCCGACTGTAATTTAAGGTGGTGCCTCACGAGCTTCTCTACCGGCAGCCCCTATACAGAGCAAGAAGCTGTGCGGGGGTGAAGAATTCATGGAGACAGTTGCAATTTAGGAGAAATCGGCCTTCCACAGGAGCTTTTCTCTACCGAAAAATACACAAATTGATCTCCAATTTGCGTCTTGGATGTATTTTTGTTTAAGGTTGATGGAGGTCTAAAGAGAAAACCCAATACGAAAACACAAAATTAATTAATAACTAAATAAATAGAAAAATAAATAAAAAATCCCAATAAAAATATATTTAGTATTAATGTGGCTACACACTACAGTAGAGTGTCACGGTTAAGGGAACCCACCTCGCTTTTATTTATCTTTCTCTCCCTCTCTCTTTGGCTTGTATCTATTCGGCCCCAGTCAGCCTACTGTTTTAAGACGTTTACCCCCCACCCAGGTGTCAATATTTTCCTGGTGAGCGGTAGCAAGCCAGCATATATATATTTTTGTTTTGAGAGCAAGCTAAATTTGTAAATTTTTCGATAGAAAAATTTCTCCGGCGAAGTCGGATTTCTCCATACAATGCTGGCTCGTTAGCGCTCGCCAGGAAGATATCGACATCTGGATAGGAATAAACGTCTTAAAACAGTTGACTGAAAGGGGCCAAATGGATACAAGCCAGAGAAAGAGAGAAAAGGAGAGAAAGAGAAAAAAAGCAGGTGACCCCCCCCCCCCTCCCCCCTTTAAAAGGTGTAACTGAGGAGAAGAGAGAGTTGTTGGGAGTTAATTTGGCGTTCCTTGACTGCTGACCATTATGTTGGTGTCAAAGGTGAAGGGTCATTATCACATTCCTTACTATGGTCACTACAACATGTCTATCTCTTGTTTATGGTCTAGCCTCTCTCTCTCTCTCTCTCTCTCTCTCTCTCTCTCTCTCTCTCTCTCTCTCTCTCTCTCTCTCTCACTGTATATATATATACATATTGAGAGAAAGAGAGAGAGACAGACAGACTTCCTTATTTTTCCATTACCATTTAATTAACATTTCGCTTGTGTTTAATAATTCTAATATTTTAATCTTCTTATCTTAAATATTATCTTCTCAACTGCTGTATATTTTCCTTAATTCATTTATTCCATATCTCTCCACCATGCCACTCCTTCCCCTTTTCGTCCCATCTGGCTTTCAATTATATCTACCGTCTTCCAATTCGCGACTAATTATGTTTTCCAATGCATCATTCGCCATGTTTTTTTTATCCATGTATAATATGTCAAGTCTCTCTTTACTTTTCCTTCTCCTGTTCTCTAAAGCTTCACACTTATCTATCCAAAAATGTGCTGTTGATAAAATAATACTCCAATGGTAATAATCGTTATGTGTTATCAAATGTGTTTAGATGGCCTGACCAATTAAACCTCCATCCTCTGTATTACTTATTCTCTTCCCTTCCTATCCTCTTACTCCTTCCCCTCTGTCTTCCCTTCCTATCCTCTTACTCCTTCCCCTCTGTCTTCCCTTCCTATCCTCTTACTCCTTCCCCTCTGTCTTCCCTTCCTATCCTCTTACTCCTTCCCCTCTGTCTTCCCTTCCTATCCTCTTACTCCTTCCCCTCTGTCTTCCCTTCCTATCCTCTTACTCCTTCCCCTCTGTCTTCTCCTTCCTATCCTCTTACTCCTTCCCCTCTGTCTTCTCCTTCCTATCCTCTTACTCCTTCCCCTCTGTCTTCCCTTCCTATCCTCTTACTCCTTCCCCTCTGTCTTCCCTTCCTATCCTCTTACTCCTTCCCCTCTGTCTTCCCTTCCTATCCTCTTACTCCTTCCCCTCTGTCTTCTCCTTCCTATCCTCTTACTCCTTCCCCTCTGTCTTCCCTGCCTATCCTCTTACTCCTTCCCCTCTGTCTTCCCTTCCTATCCTCTTACTCCTTCCCCTCTGTCTTCCCTTCCTATCCTCTTACTCCTTCCCCTCTGTCTTCCCTTCCTATCCTCTTACTCCTTCCCCTCTGTCTTCCCTTCCTATCCTCTTATTCCTTCCCCTCTGTCTTCCCTTCCTATCCTCTTACTCCTTCCCCTCTGTCTTCCCTTCCTATCCTCTTACTCCTTCCCCTCTGTCTTCCCTTCCTATCCTCTTACTCCTTCCCCTCTGTCTTCCCTTCCTATCCTCTTACTCCTTCCCCTCTTTCTTCTCCTTCACTCTTCACAGTCCTCTTCCCGGGGCAGATCCTTCACTTGTTGTCAATTTTGTATTTATTTATTATTTTTCTAGTTTCCTCGCTAGACCTCCATCAAGCTTAAAATGAAGCCCCCTAGACCCCCTTTCAAGATAAATTTGTACATTTTTCGGTAGAAAAATGTCCTGGCCGAAGGCCGATCCCTCTTAAATTACAGGCTCGCTATCGCTCGCCAGGAAAAAATCGAGACCAAATTGACAGGAAAGGTCTTAAAATTGACAGAAATGGGGCGAAAGTTCATAAAATCGCCAAACTAATGGGTCTAAAGATGAGGGAGAAGGAAGGTGGTCCAGACAAGCGACTCGTCTCCCCTTAACCCCTTGTTCTACCTCCTCCTCCTTTGTCTTCTTCCTCCTCCTTTATTCCTTATCCCCCCTTCCCCTTTCTACCCGTGACTCCTCCTCCTCCTCCTCCTCCTCCTCCTCCTCCTCCTCCTCCTCCTCCTCCTCCTCCTCCTTAAGGGGAGGTCTCCACTTGAGGGATTTTTTTCTTGACCCCTTTCTCCCTCATGGTTAGCCCCATTGTTTTTGAGATTTTAAGACGTTTGCCCCATTAGTTTGGTGATTTTAAGAATTTCCGCCCCATTCTGTCAATTTTAAGACCTTACGTGCAATTTAGGTGTCGATTTTATCCTGGCGAGCGATAGCGAGCCTGTAATTTAAGAGTAACCGGCCTTCGGCCGGGACATTTTTCTACCGAAAAATGTACAAATTTATCTTGAAAGGGGATCAAGGGGGTGACATTTTAAGATTGCTGGAGGAGTAGGAAACAAACTAGAAACCTCCCCTTAACCCTCTGAGGATCGATGACGCACTTTATTTTTTATATTTTCTGGCTATTATTAGACGATTTTATTCAGATTAGGAAGGGTATATGGAAGTCAGAGGGTGATTGAGATAGTCTATACCCTTTTAATACCCACAGATCCTTCCTAAGCTGCGTCAAATCGTCTAATGGTACATTCTTCCTCCTGGTCTATTTAGTCTATTTCGTATTCGCTTCCCTTTCTGCCCTGGACCCCTCCTCCTCCTTAATTAATTTCCTTCACTCTTCTTCCTCCTCCTCCTCCTCCTCCCTCCCTCCCCCCCTCCCTCCCTCCCTCACCCCCGGGGCTACACTTATAATAATGAAAATCAGTTGAGGAATGTGACTTGTGTGTGTGGTGTGGGTGGAGCGGAGGGAGGGAGGAAGCCCCCCCCACACCCCCCCCCCCCCACACACACACTCACACTTCAACACATGGAGGATGGACAGCGGGGCCAACACAAAATATTTATGTATTTTTAGAATGGGGATGTGTGTTTAAGAATATGAGGAAGAGGAGGTAAGGGGGAAAATAGAACAGAAAGACGAATTGCAAGAAAGGGAAAACATGTAAATGAGGAAGAAGGAATTATGTAGTGCCCTGGTCTTCTTAAGGGGAGATTTCCACTTGATGATTTTTTTTTTCTGGACCCCTTTCTCCCTCATGTTTAGCCCCATTATTGCTTTTGAGATTTTAAGAAGTTCGCCCCATTAGTTTGGCGATTTTAAGAACTTTCAACCCATTTCTGTCAAATTTAAGACCTTTTGTGCCATTAAGGTGTCGATTTTTCCCTGGCGAGCGATAGCGAGCCTGTAATTTAAGAGGCACCGGCCTTTGGCCGGGACATTTTTCTACCGAAATATGTACAAATTTATCTTGAAAGGGTGTCTAGGGTGTGTAATTTGAAGCTTGATGGAGGTCTAGGGAACAAACTAGAAACCTCCCCTTAAATAACTATATGCAATTAAGTATCTGCATGCCACTAAAATGAATCAAACCATTTTGGATTTTGATATTGGTGATATGAAATACAGAAGTAGTTATCAGGTTATCAAACACGCTACAACGTAATCTGTTATGTGTTATGTTTTGATATTGGTGATATGAAATACAGAAGTAGTTATCAGGTTATCAAACACGCTACAACGTAATCTGTTATGTGTTATGTTTCACTCTCCACAATGGCACTAACTACTCTTACATGACGTCCGATCACTGATAAAGCGTTGAGTATCACTTGGTCCTTGAGACTTAAGGGGGATCACCGGCTTTGTTTTATCTTTCTCTCCTTTTCTCTCTTTCCCTGGCTTGTATCCATTCGGCCCCATTCAGCCAACTGTTTTAAGACGTTTATCCCCATCCAGGTGTCGATTTCTTCCTGGCGAGCGAACGCGAGCCAGCATTGTATGGAGAAATCCGGCTTCGCAGGAGACATTTTTCTATCGAAAAATGTACAAATTTAGCTTGCTGTCAAAACAAAAATATATATATGATGGCTCGCTGCCGCTCGCCAGGAAAATATTGACAGCTGGATGGGGGTAAACGTCTTAAAACAGTAGGCTGAATGGGGCCGAATGGATACAAGCCAAAGAAAGAGGGAGAGAAAGATAAAAAAAGCGAGGTGGGTCCCCGTAAGGAACAACGAGTTACCTCACTCTGGAATGGAGTAAATTATGTCATCATCATCATCAGCAGCCACCTGATGTTACTGTAAATTGTGTATGCATTCAAGCGTTTGGGCGGTTTGGCCACTGTCTGTATGTATGCTTACCATCTGTGTGCCAGTGTGTGTGTGTGTCTGTGTGTGTGTGTGGGTGTGTGTGTGTGTGTGTGTGTGTGTGTGTGTGTGTGTGTGTGTGTGTGTGGTGTGTGTGTGTGTCTGTGTGTGTGTGTGGGTGTGTGTGTGTGTGTGTGTGTGTGTGTGTGTGTGTGGCTGTGTAAATCTGTGGCTGTCAGTGTGAGTGTAACATTACCCACACGGGACCCAGGTGTTGGCAAGGTAAACACGGTAAAAGGTGTCATTAACTCAGTGTGGGGGAGAGGCTAATTATAACCTATTACCAACCACTGAACAAAGGCTGTCTAGCATCTTGACGTACAAAAGAGATGTACCTATAAAGGGTTGAAACGTCTTAATATTATCTTTTCTGTAATTGGGTTTGTCATTGGGCGATCCTTTTTTTCTATATCTTGATATACTAATGGTTTTATTATCTTGTCATCTGTAATGCTTGTTCTCTCTCTCTCTCTCTCTCTCTCTCTCTCTCTCTCTCTCTCTCTCTCTCTCTCTCTCTCTCTTCTTTTATATTTGTTTGTGTATTTATTTATTAAAAACAAATCGTTTTTTTTTTTTTTTTTTTTTCGTTTTTTGTGCCCTCTTAACCTTCATCATCCATAAACATAACACCCCCACGACCCCCGTTTGAGATAAATTTGTACATTTTTCGGTATTATTTGTGCTGGTATGTAGCTTAGGAAGGATCTGTGGTAGATAAAAGGGCTGATTGAGATTGTCTGTAGCCTCTTAATTAAGGGGAGGTTTCCACTTGAGGGACTTTTTTCTTGACCCCTTTCTCCCTCATGTCTAGCTCCATTCCTTTTGAGATTTTAAGACATTTGCCCCATTAGTTTGGTGATTTTTAAGAATTTCCGCCCCATTCTGTCAATTTTAAGACATTTCGTGCCATTTAGGTGTCGATTTTATCCTGGCGAGCGATAGCGAGCCTGTATTTTAAGAGTAATCGGCCTTCGGCCGGGACATTTTTCTACCGAAAAATGTACAAATTTGTCTTGAAAGGGGATTAAGGGGGTGCATTTTTAAGATTGCTGGAGGAGTAGGAAACAAACTAGAAACCTCCCCTTAACATGTCCGTCATAAGCTGAATAAAATATTTCCCCTTAATCAAAGCTCTCCTCCAATATCATCTCTAACATACACCATTCGTCCATCCATCATCGTCGCTGGATTGCAATAAGTGGCCGAGGTTATTCTGGTCTAAGTATCTGGCAAAGGGTTACTATAAGTGTGCCAGACAGAAGATGGATGGTGATTTAGCGAGTGATGAAAGGCGAGGAGGATCAAACTTACCGAGATTTGATGGCAAAATGTGGAAGAAAAAAAGCTGGACAAGACGAAGATGATTGACGAGAAATAGAAAGTGATCCAACAATCTTAGTTTTGTGGAGTTCCAAGTCAATACGGCCACAGTCCTAAGCCAGAACAGCCGCAACTAAAATGGCTGCCGGCCATGATGTTAAATTTATAAACCTAACCTAACTTAATATCTTCCAATCTAATCTAAGTTATTCTAATTGACCATTACCGCATTTCGGGCTATAAGGAAGTTGGAGCTTTAGGCATCAATAGTTAGCAGAATTTATAACTAGAATAAAATTGCATATATATATATATATATATATATATTTATATATATATATATATATATATATATATATATATATATATATAAACAAATTCAAATTACTATATTCAAATAAAGCATTCTTTATATCCATCAAAAAATCATAAACTGTGTGTAATTCAGGTAAATTATTGATGTTTGTAGCTCCAACTTCCTTATAGCCACTCGCAAGTGGTCAATTTAACCTAACTTAAGGGGAGGTATTTAGTTTGGTCTCTAGATATCCATCAAGCTTAAGATTACACCCCTTTGAGCCCCTTTCAAGATAAATTTGTACATTTTTCGGTAGAAAAATTTCCCGACTGAAAGCCGGTTCCTCTTAAATTACAGGCTCGCTATCGCTCGCCAGGATAAAATCGACACCTAATGTAGACTCAATTTATTAGATTGAATATATTTAAACACACACACATATACACACACACGCACACACACACACACACACACACACACACACACACACACACACACACACACACACACACACACACACACACACACACACACACACACACAGGCCTACACTCTGGTACCTGGGTGGTGGTGTGTGGTGGTGGTGGTGGTGGTGGTCACACCTTTAATAACTCCATAGAAAGGTAGTGATGAAGGTGAGAGCCGAGGTGTGAGGACCAACACCACCTCTTTGTTTACAACCCAAATGTTTTCACTAACTTTCTCTTCCTTCTGCCCATCTCTTCTTACAGTTCCTCACCGTATACTCCTCCCCTTCTTCTTGTTATCTCTCACTCTCGTACACTCACACACACACATACAACTTTACGCACACCACAACCACCCACCCACCCACACACACCTACACACACCTACACATCACCTTTGGCAAATTAGTTCATTCATCTTCTGTCCCTTAATGAACTGGTGTAGGCTGGCCAATACATCAGCTCCCCCCCCCCCCCCCCTCTACTACCCTACATTCTGCAATGTACCCGACAGTAAACAGAGATCACCCAACTTCTGCAACGAGACTTGCCTCATTTTACAATCAAACATTCTCTATGATAACATAAAATATGGTTTGAATTATAATTCAATTGACTAAATTGTCCACATTCTCACTGATCATCATTGGTGCTCGGTAGCTAATTACATGTCAGATCTAGTCATAGTTTTCATGATGACTGATAAGCAGTAATTATAATATGGCATAACTTTCCCAGTATATCAGGTTTGCCTAATGCATTTCCATGTTAATATATTTATGTATGATAAAGTTACCATATATGAAATTAATAGAATATCATATGATTGTGCAATACATAAGCATTCCCAATGCTTACACTGAAAAATGGTGACGTGTTTATCAATAAGAAATTATATATATGGAGTATAATTATATATATGGAGTATAATTATATATATGGAGTATAATTATATATATGGAGTATAATTATATATATGGAGTATAATTATATATATGGAGTATAATTATATATATGGAGTATAATTATATATATGGAGTATAATTATATACAGTAAAGTGTCCGTTATATAAATAAAAATTCGCAAAAGCAACTTGGTTGAGCCCGAGAACTTTCAGTCTTCTACTGTTCTTCTCACTTCTCAGCTTGTTCTTCCTCTGTCCAATTACTCTTCTTTCCTATTTTACTCCAGCCATCTAGTCTAGTCTAGTTCAAATATGCAGTATATATGAGTACAATCAAAATATGCAGTACATGTGAGTACAATCAAAATATGCAGTATATGGAGTGCAATCAAAATATGCAGTATATGGAGTACAATCAAAATATGCAGTATATGTGAGTACAATCAAAATATGCAGTATATGTGAGTACAATCAAAATATGCAGTATATGTGAGTACAATCAAAATATGCAGTACATGTGAGTACAATCAAAATATGCAGTACATGTGAGTACAATCAAAATCATGCTGGTTGAAGTATAAATTGCATGTTTACATTGTAACTCTAAATACTACAAATTACTTAAACTCCGATCATCACCGGCATGAGAAACATTCAAATTATAGCTAATTTTACACTGGCATACTTCAGTATATCCTCAGTAGTTGTGTAATAGTGAATGGCGCAATGCATGAAAACAATATACTGTATATATAATATATATATATATATATATATATATATATATATATATATATATATATATATATATATATATATATATATATATATATATATATATATATATACTGTATATTTATATAGTATTTTCTTTAGTTTAAATTATGAATCGTTGTAGTTTGTAATGTGTATTTTTTTTTTTTTTTTACGGTCAAACACAATTAAATATCCTCATTACAGCCCAATAACCGCCCACCAGGCCGCCCATCAACACAGGCGGGCGGGCTACCCGGCAGAGGGGCCTATAGAACCATAAGTAAAGAGAGGCAGACGTCTTCCCGTAATGTTATCATCCTTTTCATTGTAAATTGCTACTATCATTGAGTACTATCGATTCAGGCTTGATTAATTTAATAACATATGAAACACACCGACGTATGAATACAAGTTTTTGGTGAAGGGTTAATGGCCATGGATGTGACAGAGCCTGTATCTCATCTTTTAGCCAACCCACCATGAGCCAAGGTCTCGTTCACTTTCCTGATAATATAGCAGGCCTAAGATCTACTATGAAGTAAGTACTAATGTTATAAAGTAAAGGGAGTATGGACTGTTTCTCTAGTATGTAAAACTAATTGCTATGAACATTTTTAGGCGGACATACAGTATACATTTTTTTTTTTTTTTTTTTTTTTTTTTTTTTGCCAAGGCCTGTGTCGAAACTAAACTTCTGACTTTCTTACATGCTAAAATATCTATCTTCACCCTAGTTCCCAACAACAGTGTAACATAAATCCAAAATATTGTCAGAATAAAGTTGATGATCAAAATGTATGGATATAGCGCTTGTGAGAATACACCTTTAAAGTCCCCAAAATGTCGTTGCCGTGAAAAGATGTCCGAACGCTGCCATTAATAGGAGAAGGAGGCGAGGAAACTGTTCAATCTGGCCGCTGGTCAGTTGATTATAGTTCCTCACACCACCATTACTAGTGACCACCCACAACCATCACCTACCCTCATCTACAGACACTATAGTAACCACAGATTTAGACCCTCACACCTCCACTGAGGGTCCTTCATACATACACAATCACCATCCCGACTTAGCAACCGTGGTGCTACCCTAGACGTGGTCATGTACAGGCAGGCAGCGTCCTCAAACCCAGAACATAACATGAACACGATTAATATATATTTTATAGAATACTGAATATCAATCTAATCATGTGCTGTACCCAACTGCACTATGACTAGCCTAATGCTTATGCGAGAGGAAAGAACATGTTATGGGGCACAGATCACATAGGACCGACCTCGTAACCGAAATATTCTTGAACCACTTGATACTGTATGAGGATAACAGGGAAGCCAGCTACTGTAGTTATCAGGTCTATATACATTGCAAGTTCTGAGACTAACGGTAATATAGATATGAATATAGATAACAATAATAACACCATAATAATGGCCTCGGTGCTGGTCCTGTAGAAGGGTAACAGGAAAACTGGCTACCATTATTGCTGAGAATTTGACCTGATGACTCGAGAATTTGACCTGATGACTCGAGAATTTGACCTGATGACTCGAGAATTTGACCTGATGACTCGAGAATTTGACCTGATGACTCGAGAATTTGACCTGATGACTCGAATTTGACCTGATGACTCGAGAATTTGACCTGATGACTCGAGAATTTGACCTGATGACTCGAGAATTTGACCTGATGACTCGAGAATTTGACCTGATGACTCGAGAATTTGGAACGTTAGGCATTATTGTGATATCTGTGTGTGATGATACAAGAGAGAGAGAGAGAGAGAGTGAGAGAGATGGGATAATTCAGGGATACACAAGTGCATAATCCTTGCGATACCTGGGTAGCATGTGAACCAGAACAGAGCTACTGGGGTATAAAAACCTGTCCCTGTAGCGGGGCACGAGGACCCAGCCATACCAGGGGTCAGAAGGGTCCTGGCCACCACCTGCCGTACATACACACAACACCACAGGCATATCCCTAACACACACCGGGTGGAACTATTCTTCAATATACTACGCCACGAACACACGTCCACGAACACATACACGCATGCACGCATGCACGGTACATGTTCCCGTATGATTGCAGTATCTCGTTATTTAGAAGTATCGGATATGGTGGAAGTAATTATTATAAATATGTATAACTTGCTTTTAACACATAGTAGATTAATGGCTTTAAATTATTAAAACAAAATCAGTAATCGGTTTGTTGTTGTTTAAATGTTTGCGTCCCTAGTCACCTTTAGGGTTTGATAGCGTGATCACCGTCTGGTTTCGTACAAGTCGCATACATGATTCGTTGAATCAGAGGCTACACTTTACTAAAAAGTGTACAAATATGTCTCTAAGGGGATCTTGGGTTTTTTTTTTTTTTTTGTATTTATATATATATATTTTTATTCATTACCAGTACCGTCCTTTTAACTTTATCCTGGCTACTATAAGACGGTATTATTCAGTTTAAAAAGGGCCTCCAACAATTAACAGGCTTCGAAAAATCTCACTAACCCTTTTCACTACCACAGCTCCTTCTTAAACTGAATACAATCGTCTAAATATAGCTAGAATGAAATACAAAAGACGTCGCCGGTACAGAAGGGGTTAATTACCTGGTGCTACCATCTATTTTCAGTTCATTCTAGGTCGGGCAGAAATCGTAACCTCTAACCTCTGTAACACAAAAAGGGCTAGAGCCAATGAGCTGTCCCTAGCCAAGTCTTCCTATTTGGTAGAACAATTCGCTCGATTACTCTAGTCCTTTTTTAGTTACAGAGGTTAGAGGTTACGATTGCTGCCCAACCTAGAATGAACAGACTATAGTACGAAAAATGGAAACAACTTACCCCTATATTATAAAACCACACTTACGTGCTGCCCTAAACCTTCATGAACGAAATAAGTAAAAACAAATAGTACTATTTCTGAAACTGAATGATAATTAGCTCTTGATCATAAATTAACACTCAATTGTTTTATCTTCGTTCGATATAAGGTTAGGAAAGCACTTAAGGGGAAGTATTTGTATTTGTTCACGAGATTGATATATAAAACATAAATGAATGAGAGATGGAAAGAAATAATATTAAATTGAGGAACTGGTTTACGTTCCTTAAAGATGAGATCCCACAAAGTTTGCAATCGTCAGTTGTGTATCAATAGACGTGTAAGAGAAGTAAATCTCAATATGTCGGCAAAACAACTTGGCAACCCCGGGCTCGTATCAGTGAACACTTTGGTCGTTCCTTCAAAACAACTTGGCAACCCCGGGCTCGTATCAGTGAACACTTTGGTCGTTCCTTCAAAACAACTTGGCAACCCCGGGCTCGTATCAGTGAACACTTTGGTCGTTCCTTCAAAACAACTTGGCAACCCCGGGCTCGTATCAGTGAACACTTTGGTCGTTTCTTCAAAACAACTTGGCAACCCCGGGCTCGTATCAGTGAACACTTTGGTCGTTCCTTCAAAACAACTTGGCAACCCCGGGCTCGTATCAGTGAACACTTCGGTCGTTCCTTCAAAACAACTTGGCAACCCCGGGCTCGTATCAGTGAACACTTTGGTCGTTCCTTCAAAACAACTTGGCAACCCCGGGCTCGTATCAGTGAACACTTCGGTCGTTCCTTCAAAACAGGCCAAATGCTTAAAAAAACATCATGTTCGGTCATTATCGATCACTCACATGCTCACGACCACCCAATGAGTGATTCAGAATTCTCGACAGTTACCCTACAGCCATGGTTATGTGTTTAACGGAAGCTCTCCATAGTAAAGTTATGCAACCCAGTGTAGGTACCCACGAATCTGCATGCTATCCACTGTTTCTAAACTGGTGGGTTCTCCTCCTTAATGTGTTATAGTCCCCCCCCCCCTCCCCCTTATGAACTGCTTTGAGCTCTTTTTCACATTTACAATATACAAGGTTTTATGTAGTAAGTTAGTTGTTGTGTTTCTTATAGGTTTTATGTAGTAAGTTAGTTGTTGTGTTTGTTATATGTTTTCTCACCATGACATATTATACTCAACTCAATTCGTGTAAGAATTTTACGCTATCGGAATTATTTAGTCTATCTCCAATATATATATATATGCCAAGCTAGAGAATCTTATGGCTTCCTTTATTGTCAAGTAATCCGCTCCCCGCTGCCTCCTCCACCGTTAACAGCATTAGGATTATCTCCGGGAAACTTTACTCTCACCATTAATGCGTTTGTTTTGTACTGATTCTAAGTATTTTGCCAGAGCTTAGCATCTTCTAAGCCACTTGTTTTATTTGTTAGTTATTGAAGGTTATATTTATTGTGCCCGTGTACGTGTGATGGTATGATTTATCTAATGGTATATTTGTTTAAGAGGGTGTACGAGAGCGAGGTAGAGGGACAGAGAGGGAGAGGTAGACCGAATGAGAGGTGGAAGGATGGAGTGAGGAAGTACATGAACGAAGGCGGTGCTGGTTGGGGAGAGGAGCGTCGACTGACTGGGGACAGAGGTGCATGGGGGCGGTTCGTTCGTGGCCACCCCTTCGGGGATCACGGCGTCAGGCAATAGATAGATAGATAGATATTTGTTTACGTCCATATTGCATCAACCCTCCAACTCCCCTCCATCAGGGCCCAGTATAGACTGTGCACGTACTCGTTGAGTCACCCTATTATAAGTGGTACCAATCCTTCCCATCTTTCAACAAGTAGCACTATGCATTAAACTCATCCAAGTACTGATACCGTATATCTCTTTCTCAAATAACAAACCTAATTCCGAAGAACATTCTTTCTCCCCCCTGCCAAATGGCACATTATGCAAGTAGTCCGCTTCCTAAAATGTCTACGAATATAGCTCCTCGGCTTCATATTCCACCAACCAAACGTATATTTTGATTCCTAAGCATTTCCTTCCCTTTCTTTGGAACTCAACCTCTTCTCTATGCTAACCTGTAAAAATGGCAAATTCCAATTCCAAGTTTATTCCTTCTTGAATATATTTGTTCTTACTTCATGTTGACCGCGCCGGTACCGTGACTCCAGCACTGTTCTGCCCTCACTAGATTAATACGAGTTGACAGGGCCAATTATCCCCGAGATACACACTGACAGTAAGCACGTGACCTCAATTACTCCGGAGGCTGCTTCCGTGATTGGCAGGGATCTCACCGGACTGGCGACCGAGTGTAGGTAGGGATAAAGTAAACGTGCTAAATTAACCGGAAATAATATAAAAGTGAAACGAATGCCGACAATTCACAACGCACACGAAAATATAAACAAACTAAACCAACAATTACTAAAGCATCGTGCCAGAACTTAACTAATTCAGACCTAGGTTTTGTAATCATCATATTCAGTAACCTGTTAATTTGTTAATGATTCTTTACATCCCAACACAGTTTGTCGCCCTGTAACTTTACTTACTCTTCGATAAACGATAAACGATTAAAACGATAGGGAGCTTTAAGAAAAAATTGGATAAGCATATGGACGAGAAGGGTTGGGTGTGAAGGGGGATCCGCCGGGTTGGGCCAATCAGCGCTCTGCAGACCCCCGTAATCCTGCATTAATCTCTAACCGGTTTGGTAAGATGATCCTCAGGGTATTAGAGTGTTGAGCCTATAATTGGGCTTTGTAATTGGGGTTGTGTGGGACAGGGATCTGCCTTGCTTAGGCCAATCGGCTTTCTGCAGACTCCCATTTTCTTATGTTCTTATGTTCTTATGTTCCGTACATCCTCGCGGGCAATATTGACATACCATTAAACGCGAACACTCAACTACTCCCGATATTGAGAATCCCTGTTATCATATTAAATAAATATATCGATATATGTTTTTCTGATAGTCAGATGTACAGTAGACTGGCATTAATCAATTCAAGCTCCCGCCAAGCGTTGTTGTTCCGCTAGGTGCTACCTTAAACAAAAAAGAAAAACTATTATCACCCTTCTTTTGAATTTGAAGCTGAATAGTTCTATTGAAAATATTTTCGTCGGGGTTTGGAGTATTGCAATTCCTATTGTAGGCAAAATTATTAATGAACAAAATACATTACTAGTAAAATAATCAAATAGTATAAATTATTTAAAAAGTGCTAAACCATATATAGTTACTGTATATGCTAACATAAGTAATTTTGTTTAATTGGATGGTTAGCATTAATTACATTGATAACACGTACGCCACAGTTATTTATGTGATCTGTAAAGTCATCAATATCGAGATACGTATTTTCTGTGGCATGTAAGGTTATTCAAGTCATATAAACTCGTGTGTTGGAAGCTTAAGTCTCTAAACTGGATTCTCTTTGAAAAATGACCTGACCTCTATATTTCTAGAATTGCTAATGAACACTACTATTAACTAAGGGATAATCAGAATGCTTCGTCCACAAGTCATATTGCACAACGCTCGAGTATATGCACCCACATTCAGGGGGCCCACCTCGTTTTTTTCTCTCTGGCTTGCATCCATTAGGCCCCATTCAGCCTACTGTTTTAAGACGCTTATCCCCATCCAGGTGTCGATTTTTCCTGGCGAGCGGTAGCGAGCCAGGGAAAATATAACCGAAACTACCACTAATTTTCCCATGTTTTTTCTTTTTGGTGTTAGTTAGTTTTCATCATTATACAGTAGTTGAAATTTTAGTTACAATCCCCGGAATTTTTTATCTCTCCCATTATCCAACTATCTTAAAACACTCAGATGGAAGTCATTTTCAGAGTAAATATACAATATGTTTTGCCTTTGGATACAAGATGGGTTGAGGGGGGCTTTGACCCCCCCCCCATCAAACCCCCCCCCCCCCCTGAATTATTGAAATCAGCATCTATTTTAACAGGAAGGGGCTTAATAAGAGTTTCACTGCCGTTAATGGGGACAGTTATAGGGAGATTGTTTTTTTTTACAGTACTTTATATAGTGCACATAAAATGTATCTCCGGAGGTTGAAACACATTTTAATATGATCTTTGCAACATCCTTATTTTATAATAGCCTTCAAATATTGAGAAATAATTTGTGGTAGTTTCGGTAATAAGTACCCAAGCGAGCATATTGTTTTAAACGTTTTTGATAGCAGGCTAAATTTGTAAAAAATTTCGATAGAAAATTTCTCCGGCGAAGCCGGATTTATCCCTACACTGGCTCGCTAATCGACATCTGGATGGGGATAAACGTCTTAAAAACAGTAGGCTTAATGGTGCCGAATGAATACAAGCCAAAGAAGGAGAGAAAAAAAGCAGGTCACCCCCCTCAACACCTTTTGTACCGGTGACTCCTTTTAACTTTATTCTTGCTACTATTATACGATTGTAGTCTTGCTACTATTATACGATTGTAGTCTTGCTACTATTATACGATTGTATTCAGTTTTCAAAGGGCGTCCAGCAATTTTAAGGCCGCAAACTATATCAATTCACCATTTATACCACGACAGATCCTTCTTAAACTGCAAAAAGTCTTCTAAATATAGCTAGAATAAAATGCAAATATACGTCACCGGTACAGAAGGGGTTAAGAAGTCAGCGATGTGATATTTAGTAACGTTAAAGTTAATTTTGATTATAATTGTAATAAGTTATTATTAGGTTAAGAATAACTAAGAAAAGGTGAGGATTAGATTATGTTGAATATCAGGAAAGATAAGTTATGAAAATATAATGTTAAGTTAAGTTGAGGTTAGATTTGGATACATATAGGCCAATTCAGATTTGGATATGGTCATAGTAAGACTGATTTACGTTAGGTGGGTTAAGCTACAAAGGCAAAGGTTAGACTATAAATGTTAGGTTAGCCTCAGTAAGTCTAGTTTAGGTTACGAAAAGGTTAAGTTAATGCCGTTTGTTTTTGGACAAATTTACTGCTGAGTGTAAGCGTATAGTGACGGACAAAGTAGTGGTATAGGTAACTCAGATAACGAAAACATATTTGTGAGTCAACGTCAAGAGTGATCTGAAACAAAGAAAGCAATGCATCAGTGTTAAAGTAAGGCAAATATAATTATTGGATTTATATCTAGCAGTGTGAACAGCAGACGTAATCGTGAAACTTTATTTAGTTAGGAAGGCCATAATTTTATGTATTATGCTGTTCAATTTACGCGTCCCTACTACCAAATGGACATAGATTCCTTGGAGAGAGTACAACGAAGAATGACAAAAAGTATCCAAAACGTTAGAAATCTTCCATATGAAGAAAGGTTGAAGAAATTCGGTTTACAGTCGTTAGAGAGACGCAGAGTTAGAGGGGATATGATGGTGTTCAAGTGGGTTAGCGGGATTAATGAAGAAGACATGAAAGATGTACTGAAGCTCAGTGACAGCAAGAGAACTCGAACAAATGGTTTCATATTTGATCAATTTAGTTTCAGAAATATATACATTTAGGCATATACAGGTTTGGTAACGGAGTGTTAGATATGTGGAATAGGCTACCTAGCTCCATAATAGGATCAAGAACGATAGAGAGCTTCAAGAAAAAGTTTGATGGGCATATGTACGAGATTAACTTGGGTGTGAGAGGGATCTGCCTTGTATGGGCCAATCAGCTTTCTGCAGACTCTCATTGTCCTATGTCCTCGAGTAATCCACTGGCTCTGGCCGAAGAAACTGATCGACTTGTTTGATGGCTGCCGCTACGGGAGTTATTTGCTTACATGGCGTGAAATTAGGGAGTTTAATCTGTACCTGACCCTTCTTTCTCGTGTGTCTACCTGTCTCTCATCCTGACCTTTATATTATATGGCGTCTGCCTCCAGTCATCTCCTACATACATCATTTCCGCTTCACTTACAGTTTTCACCAGTCTGTAGGAGCTGTCTCTACTATAATAAGAGATACATCACATTAAAAGAAGGGATATCTTACTGTTATGAGTAATTTGTGTTTCTTATCGTACAGGTAGTGGCCGGAAGTAACTTTTTGATTAGGTTGCCATCACCTTTGAGTTATCTGGTGGTCAGTTAACTTTGTCTTAGGTTTCCTGTGCTGCCTTCGGTCACCTTTCATAACATTCCCTGTTAATCTATGTTGGTTAGGTTAGGTACAAGACATTAGGTAAAGATTAGAAAAGGCCTAGTAGGTTATGTTATGGTATTGGGAATTAAATTAATTAATTATGAATATGATAAGTTGTGAATATGACCAAATTATTGTATGTATTTATTTTAGTAATTATTATTATTATTAATTTTATATATAATTATTTGTATGTATATATTTATATATTTATATGTTTTATTTATTTATTTTATTTATTTATTTATTTATTTTTTGGGGGGACGGGAGATAATTTAAACGGTGCATTCCATTATTCCTAACTTGGACGCCAACTTCCTGTCTTTCTCATCCGAGGCCGTTCTCCTTCACTCAGCCATATAATTGACTTTTAATTTGTTCCTGATACATCCGCTTAAGGTACTTTCTTCCACATTCAGGGATGATAATTTTGTCTGTAACTAAACTGTAGAATTTGTCTACTAACAGTGGCATTAAATTGAATCAAACTAAAAGGAAAACAAACTATTATTATAACCTAACTAAGCCTAAGATGAACATAATATAATTCATATTAATATTAACTCAATACAATTTTATTTTTGGGTGGAAGGACATAAGCATATTTGATCGATTCGAATTCCCTTTATAACTTGGCGTTGTTCTTGTGCAACGTATGTTTATGAATGTTTTAATCTCTAGAACTATATAATTATACAGTAAGCTTTTCATTGATTACAACCATTATGATTATTTAAACGCCGAACACTATATTCTAGTTTCCAGTTTTCTATCTATCAACCCAGTGCTTTAGTAACTGGACTACCACATCACCAAAATATTTAAAACCACCAAGTCCTTTTCTCCGTTCTTATCTTATCCCCACCTTGCCTTTCTCCCCCGTCACCATATCCCCCATTGTCTTAAAGCTAATGCCGTCTGAGTTGATGGGCTGAAGGAGTCCGAGATACCGAACACAATAACCTACTGTAGGTGCTGCTGGGGCCTCCACATTTTACCACTAGGGGACTAGAGGGTGGTGGGGATGCATGGTTACCAAATCAACTCCACAAGACAGTAAATAAATGTCGGAAATTGCTAGAATATTGGCACAATCTCTACAATATAACTCGATAATGGCTTACATCTACAGAATATCAGCCAGAATTCATGTTGGTAGATGAAAAAAAAATGCCTCTAGATCGAAGTAAATACCTCTAGATCGAGCGAGAAAGTAGCTAAATTGGCAACACTGGTGGGGTGGATTATATAGGTGGTGAGGAGGCTGAACTTTCAGTCTTCTACTGTACTTCTCACTTCTCCGCTTCTTCTTCCTCTGTCCAATTGCTCTTCTTTCCTACTTTACTCCAGCCATCTGGTCTGGACTGGGAGGAATGGTTGGGGGTGGTGGGGTGGCGTCTTATATAAGTGTGCTATCAGGTCCAGTATGGCACGTGGTCAATATACATGATGATGGTGAGATATGGGTGTGTGGGAGACTAAGGTCAAGGAGGGTCCCGGCCACGTTCATTATAGCGACCGGAACGGATCACCCTGATTTATATACGGCTCTGGACACAGCGATCCAACCATTAAGGCAGATTAGCCAAGGATAATATGCAGAGCGGAGGATTTACAACGGACAGCACGGCTATTAACCGTTTAGAGGATGCTTGCGGCCACTGGATATGATGCGTAAAATTTAATTAATTACCAATTTTAGAGTCGGTATCTATGATCTCACTCGACTCGGACCCTTGGTGAATATTCAAATGGGTTATTTATGTGGCTTAAGGGAGTCTTTATTAATTTAGAAATGCCTTATGGTTACTGAAAATTCAGCATGAAATGACGGTAATTTAATTGTTGGTTTCTAATTGGGTCGTTGTGAATGGGTTGCACACTGTACAGGGTGAAGCAGAGAGAAGGACGAAGGAAGTTTAGGGAAGGTATTTTGTTTTGTTCTGGCTCCCCATCGCCTTCATGTTTAGCCACATTAGTTTTGAGATTTGAAGACGTTTGGCCAATTACTTTGGCGATTTTAAGACCTTTCGTCTCATTTTTATCAGTTTTAAGACCTTTTTGTCTCATTTAGGTGTCGATCTTTTTTCCTGGCGAGCGATAACGAGCCTGTAATCTTGGAGAAACCAGGTTGGGGCGAGATAATATTTATTTTCTATGGAAAGGTTGCGTTTAGTCCACAGTGGCTGGCCTTGGTCACGGGCAAGATATATAAATCTATAGATCTTGGTCACGGTCTGGTACACTCACCACTCTCATCAGGACATCACCAGCGCGTGCTCTCTCTCTCTCTCTCTCTCTCTCTCTCTCTCTCTCTCTCTCTCTCTCTCTCTCTCTCTCTCTCTCTCTCTCTCTCTCTCTCTCTCTCTCTCTCTCTCCTCTCTCTCTCTCTCTCTCTCTCTCTCTCTCTCTCTCTCTCCTCTCTCTCTCTCTCTCTCTCTCTCTCTCTCTCTCTCTCTCTCTCTCTCTCTCTCTCTCTCTCTCTCTCTCTCTCTCTCTCTCTCTCTCTCTCTCTCTCTCTCTCTCTCTCTCTCTCTCTCTCTCTCTCTCTCTCCAGAAGCCATGTTTTTTTTTTAAATATTAATATAGAAATGTCATTAGTTTCAACAAATTAAGAATATAGCCTCGTTCCTCATATACAGCTACAGAGGTGAACTCTATTATTTTGTAATTATTTATCTAAATATATTTGTATTGCTACTTATATTTATTATTATGACCAGTGTTTGACCACCTGTGTGTGAATACAACACCTGGATGGTCTTGGCAGACAAAACTATTATCAGTCATCTTGTTACCTACCTTATGTTGTGTTCTGTTTGTCCTCATCCCACCTCCCTCTTCACCTAAGCCCCCGTAATCCCTCAGGCCCTGTCATTCCTTAGCCCCCGTCATCCCCCACTTACCACAGGGAAGGGTTCTCAACGTATCAACAACCATCAGACCCTAATGTTTAGCGTCACGGCCGGCTTAACTTCATGCTGTACCGGTAACGTCTTTTTAACTTTATCTTGGCTGATATTATATGATTCTATTCAGCTTAGAAAGAGGCTTAAGCAATTAACAGGCTGCGACCCATCTCACTTAAGGGGGAATGGTTCGCTTTTCTGGCCCACCTTCTCCCTCAGATTGTAAGACGTTTAGCCCATTATGTTGGCGATTTTAAGACCTTTCATCTGATTTCCTTATCAATATAAAGACCTGTTGTGCCATTTAGCTGTCGATTTTTTCCTGGCGAGCAATAGCGAGCCTGTAATTTTAAGAATAAATATATATATTGACCAAAAAATAGCCACTGGCCCCATAGCCATTATTACTACTACAGATCTTTCTTAAACTGCACAAAATCGCGTAAATATACTGTAGCTATAATCAAATTTGAAAGACCACGCCGGTACAGAAGGGGTTAATTCGGCCTTCTGGAGGTCTTCTTATGTATGCATGTGATATGGAGTTGGTGGAACTCGGGTGTCATTTATCTGGCTTCCCTCACTGCTTCTGTTATTATCTCACCTACACAGACAGTAAGCCAGCTAGATCCCACTAAACACCTCCTCTTCCTATTCATATCACTACACTAAACAAGCTCAATACATTTCTTTCCAATACACCAAAACAAGAAAAGAAAAGAAAAAAACGAGAAAAAACAAATTTACAATAGCGACTATCACTCTTTCAACTTGGGGAGACCCTTGTAACAGGTAGCTTTGCCTTTTGTCTCTTTCATACAAAACAAAATATTAATAATAACAATTCAATCTTCTCACATCTTTTCAGCATAATCTTATTTCATATTTTCCTCTCCACCTCTCTTTCTATTCCCCATATTTATCTTCCCTATTAGTAACATCATGCGATTTACTCTTTTCACCTCCACCTCCCTTTTCTCTCTGTATTGCATGTATCTCCCCTCATCCCCTCACTATTGTCTAACAGTCTAAGTAACCCTTCCTGTCTCTCCACCATGTACTCTACCTACTATTATGTATTCTTCTCTCCCTTCCCCCCCCCCCCCGTCTCTCTCTCTCTCTCTCTCTCTCTCTCTCTCTCTCTCTCTCTCTCTCTCTCTCTCTCTCTCTCTTTCTCTCTCTCCCCACCAGACACTTTTGTTGGTCGTCACAGTCGGCTTACCTCGGGTATCTGTGGTGGCGAGCTTGTTATCTTATTTCGGGGTAATAATCCTTGCCTCCCGGGGCTCGGCTATGTTATCACTTGGTGGCTGTTTGTTTCCGTTCATTGGCTACCAGACCATCTTGCTGCCACACTATAATGTGTCTCTCTTCTGTACATACTTATAGATTACGAAGATTTTGTTGTGAAGGATGTTTTTAGTTATGAAAACTTGCCATTAGTATGCCACAGGGACATAGTAGTTTCACATTCCTCCATTACATACCGATATCTCAGCTGCCAAGGGGTTCACTTTACTGTCAGCTGATATTAGACCAATTGAAGTCACTTTGTATGCGATCTTGTATTTTGTATATACGATGTTCTGTATTCAAGCATTTCCCTATTACGTTTCCTTAGTAAACTTTGATCGTCTTTGGTGATCGTCTCGTCTGGTGTGCAAAGAGATGATGAATTTACTTTGTTCTGATTGCAAGGGATACTAAATTAAAAATATCATTACACCCTGTACTATGAACATGTCTGACAATATTGTATTGAGTATTGTTTTCGTGCCTTTTACTTTTCGAACATATTTAATTATCGTTGTATAATTATAATTATATGCTTATCTCACACGATTGTCTAATGTCAGCAGTCTTGGCCATCAATGAGTTAACTTTTAACACATACCACAGGAAATAGTTTGTCATAAACAAAGAAGGATGTTGCTACAATTTAATTTTCCTGAATTCATTGCAATATATTTGGATACTTCTCAAAAGTAGATAAGAGTAGGTAATAATTATAGTGTTAGCTTATATTAACACAAACACGCTAATTTTTTAGCAAAACCTAAGCCCCATTATTTGCGTAATCTTTGAGAAATTTACATAATGAACACAAGAAACTCAATTTGAGGAGGAGGAGCACATAAATTGTTCACGTTTTGACCTGAACTGAAGAAGCAAGTACGCGTTACTAGCGTCATCTAATCCTAACTACTACATTAATTCACAACACTCGAGAACACTGCGAATAACACCAAGAAATGCATCAATCATGTAGAGAATGATTTTGGGGGTCTTTGAGTGTACACTGTACTGCACTTTATAATAAACAGGAAATAAGAGAGAGAGAGAGAGAGAGAGAGAGAGAGAGAGAGAGAGAGAGAGAGAGAGAGAGAGAGAGAGAGAGAGAGAGAGATTGGAACGTTTGTGTTAGAACGGTATCGAAGTTTCGAATCATCAGCAGTATACTGTATGTACACAAAGGAAGCAGTGCACTAAGTACAGCATCTGAAAGGCTGAGACACACGAGAGATTTAGCATTGAGATGATACCAGACAGCCAGGAGCGGTTCTCATGGGTAAGGGGATAGTGCAGTCAGCTAGAGGCTGATAAACACAGAGAAGCTTGACTTGTGGTGCGATCTAAAGGATACAGGATGAGAAAGAGAGCAATATTAACCAAGGGATTGCAGTGGACGGAAGCCGTAACAGAGAAGTTATAGCGTGTTGTGTTATTATTATAGAGAGTGTATGATAATATAATGGGGGTGGGGGGGGGCCCTCATCAGCGTTATGGGAACCCTCCTCGTTTTTTTTTCTTCTCTTTCTCTCCCTCTCTCTTTGGCTTGTATCCATTCGGCCCCATTCAGCCTACTGTTTTAAGACGTTTACCCCCATCCAGGTGTAAATATTTTCCTGGCGAGCGGTAGCGAGCCAACATATATATATTTTTGTTTTGACAGCAAGCTAAATTTGTAAATTTTTTGATAGAAAAATTTCTCCGGCGAAGCCGGATTTCTCCATACAATGCTGGCTCGCTATCGCTCGCCAGGAAGAAATCGACACCTGGATGGGGAAAAACGTCTTAAAACAGTTGGCTGAATGGGGCCGAATTGATGCAAGCCAGGGAAAGAGAGAAAAGGAGAGAGAGAGAATAAAAAGCCGGTGACCCCCTTAATATATTTTTTTAATTTTGACCTATTTCTAGGTCCCCTACGCCAATTTTAAAGGTTAAAAACTCCATAGACGAGTTATTTATGAACGGATTTTGTTTAAATTTATACCATAAGTACACTTTGGCAAGCTGAATCGAATGGCGCAAACAGAATTAAAATCAGACCATTAGTTTAGGATTTCGATTTTGACTGGGCCTTCCTAGAGGGCCCAGGGGACCGTTTTTGGACTTTAAAAGTTCTCTGTAGCCCAAACTATAAGTCCTAGGTAATTCTATTTGGTGCCATTCGATTTTTCTCGGCGAGCTACTTCTAGACATGGTCTTAGATTTCATTTTCGCCAAGCCATTCGGCCAGAATCGAAAATATTTTTCTCAAAAACCTTGGGTTTTTCCCCAGGCAAATCGGTGATTTTGGTCGAATTTTGACTTGTCAATATTATTACATATTTGGATTCGTCTCGCCGTTGCGGATTCAACGGTATAATTTTGTTTTTAATTTTGACCAATTTTTAGGCCCCCTAGGCCTATTTTAAAGATTAAAAACTCCATAGACGAGTTATTTATGAACGGATTTTGTTTAAATTTATACCATAAGTACACTTTGGCAAGCTGAATCAAATGGCGCAAACAGAATTAAACTCGGGCCATTAGTTTAGGATTTCGATTTTGACTGGGCCTTCCTGGAGGGCCCAGGGTACCGTTTTTTGGACTTTAAAAGTCCTCTGTAGCCCAAACTATAATACAGGTCGGAAGCTACACCAAGTAACACAAGTATCCGGATATCGTGTATGGACAAGGGAGGAACATTATGTGCCCCACACCTCATACATAAAAGGGAAGAACATATGTGCCCCACACCTCATACATAAAAGGGAGGAACATATTTGCCCCACACCTCATACATAAAAGGGAAGAACATATGTGCCCCACACCTCATACATAAAAGGGAAGAACATTATGTGCCCCACACCTCATACATAAAAGGGAAGAACATATGTGCCCCACACCTCATACATAAAAGGGAAGAACATATGTGCCCCACACCTCATACATAAAAGGGAAGAACATATGTGCCCCACACCTCATACATAAAAGGGAGGAACATTATGTGCCCCACACCTCATACATAAAAGGGAAGAACATATGTGCCCCACACCTAATACATAAAAGGGAGGAACATATGTGCCCCACACCTAATACATAAATGGTGTATTAGGCTTTCATATATACACAAACATTACAAAACATATTAATTAAGGGGAGGTATTTAGTTTCTTCCCTAGAACTCCATCAAGCTTAAAATTACACCCCCTAGACCCCCTTTCAAGATAAATTTATACATTTTTCGGTAGAAAAATGTCCCGGCCGAAGGCCGGTTCCTCTCAAATTACAGGCTCGCTATCGCTCGCCAGGAAAAAATCGACACCTAAATGGCACGAAAGTTCTTAAAATTGACAGAAATGGGGCGAAAGTTCTTAAAATCGCCAAACTAAAGGGGGCGAGCGTCTAAAATCTCAAAAGCAATGGGGCTAAACATGAGAGAGAAAGGGGTCCCGAAAAAAATCCCCCAAGTGGAAATCTCCCCTTAAGTACACATATTTGACAATTTTAAAAACTATAAATATACGAGCTAGCATAATCAAGGCCTATAATTATATATAAAATAGCTGATTATTTTAATTATTATTTAGTTTGGTCGAGGGTTGTTAAAGAACGAACAATAGCCCGTGTTAACCCCTTTGCGTACCAGCGACGCGTGTTTTATCTTATTCTAGCTGTATTTAGACGATATTATGCAGCTTAGGAAGGATCTGTGGTAGTTATTAAAAGGGTTGGTTGAGTTACTTTGAAGCCCTTATTATTGATAGACTTCCTTTCTAAGCTAAAATGAAATATCGTCTAATAGTTGCCAGAATATCGTCTAATAGTGGCCAGAATATCGTCTAATAGTGGCCAGAATATCGTCTAATAGTGGCCAGAATATCGTCTAATAGTGGCCAGAATATCGTCTAATAGTTGTCAGAATATCGTCTAATAGTTGCCAGAATATCGTCTAATAGTTGCCAGAATATCGTCTAATAGTTGCCAGAATATCGTGTAATAGTTGCCAGAATATCGTCTAATAGTTGCCAGAATATCGTCTAATAGTTGCCAGAATATCGTCTAATAGTTGCCAGAATATCGTCTAATAGTTGCCAGAATATAATTAAAAAGGACTGTAAGGGTTAAGGGGAGGTTTTTAGTTTGTTTCCTAGACTTCCATCAAGCTTGAAATTACACCCCCTTGACCCCCTTTCAAGATAAATTTGTACATATTTCGGTAGAAAAATGTCCCGGCCGAAGGCCGATTCATCTTAAATTACAGGTTCGCTATCGTTCGCCAGGAAAAAATCGACACCTAAATGGCACTAACGGTCTTAAAAGTGACATAAATGGGGTGAAAGTTCTTAAAATCGCCAAACTAATAGGGCGAACGTCTTAAAATATCAAAAGCAATGGGGCTAAACATGAGGAAGAAAGGGGTAAAGAAAAAAATCCCTCAAGTGGAAATCTCCCCTTAAAATGTTCAGGAAAGAATGTTGACAGTCTTGGGATAAACAATTTCCTAGAACAACAATCATTACTCTTTTAATCAAAAGATGGAACTAAAGTGACTGAGAAAAAAAAAAACCCGAGCAGCTTCAAGGGGAGGTGGTCGGTTTTTCTAGATCCCCTTCTCCCTCATCTTTTCAAATTTTAAATTGTTTGCTCCATTAGTTTGTCAATTTTAAGACCTTCCGCCCAATTTCCTTGTCAATATTAAGACCTTTCGTGCTATTTAGGTGTCAAATGTTTTCCTGGCGAACGATAGTGAGCCTGTAATTTTGGAAGGATCGGCCTTCGGCCGGGACATTTTTCTACCGAAAAATGTACACATTTATCTATAAATCGGATCTAATGGATGTTGTTTTCAAAGTGTAATGGAGGTCTAGGGAGGAAACTAGAAAAATAATAAATAAATAAACAAAATAAAAAAACAGACCAAAAGTGAATCCCCCCCCCCTTAAACGATATCTCCCACTGTTGCCAAAGTATTACACTAGAGGAAAAACAGAAAGCATTATCAGGTGACCCCCTCCGTGTTGTGTGTGTGTGTGTGTGTTGAAGCTAAGGCCGTCCGTGTGAAGTACGAGGGTAGTTAACTGTTGTGTGTGTGTGTGTGTTGAAGCTAAGGCCGTCCGTGTGATGTACGAGGGTAGTTAACTGTTGTGTGTGTGTGTGTGTTGAAGCTAAGGCCGTCCGTGTGAAGTACGAGGGTAGTTAACTGTTGTGTGTGTGTGTGTGTTGAAGCTAAGGCCGTCCGTGTGAAGTACGAGGGTAGTTAACTGTTGTGTGTGTGTGTGTTGAAGCTAAGGCCGTCCGTGTGAAGTACGAGGGTAGTTAACTGTTGTGTGTGTGTGTGTGTGTTGAAGCTAAGGCCGTCCGTGTGAAGTACGAGGGTAGTTAACTGTTGTGTGTGTGTGTGTGTTGAAGCTAAGGCCGTCCGTGTGAAGTACGAGGGTAGTTAACTGTTGTGTGTGTGTGTGTGTTGAAGCTAAGGCCGTCCGTGTGAAGTACGAGGGTAGTTAACTGTTGTTGTTTATTCCACATAATGATCACCTTGGAAGTCACCACTGGTCCGTATCTCCATGACCGTGTGTAGAACGTTAAGGGGATGTATTTAGTTTGTTCCCTAGACCTCCATCAAACTTAAAATTACACCCCCTTGAGTCCCCTTCAAGATATATTTGTACATTTTTCGGTAGAAAAATGTCCCGGCCGAAGGCCGATTCCTCTTAAATTACAGGCTCGCTATCGCTCGCCAGGATCAAATTGACACCTGAATGGCACGAAAGGTCTTAATATGGGGTGAAAGTTCTTAAAATCGATAAACTAATGGGGCAAACATTTTATAATATCAAAAGCAATGGGGCTAAACATGAGGGAGAAAGGAGTCAAGAAAAAACTCACTCAAGTGGATATCTCCCCTTAATGCATGTAACAGGTGTAATGTTACGTTGTCACTTCATAAAACAAAGTAGAGTCAAAAGTTTCCAGATTACGGAAGAGTTATGTACCTGCAGTCCAGCTCTCGTAGCTTAGTTGTCATAATTGTAGACTTGTGGACATTCAGAATCACCTGAGACTCCTTACCTCGCCACGGCAGCACCTCACACTCTGTTATCACCCTTCATCATAGTCTTATTTTAATCTGTTCACAGTCGTATCAGGTATCATCAACACACCTCTAACACTCGGGCTTGGAATACTGAGAAGCTGGTGTGTGGAAAGGGTCTACAATAGTTTTAACTTAAGGGGAGATGGGCCGTCTTTTAACTTAAGGGGAGATGGGCCGTCTTTTAACTTAAGGGGAGATGGGCCGTCTTTTAACTTAAGGGGAGATGGGCCGTCTCTTAACTTAAGGGGAGATGGGCCGTCTTTTAACTTAAGGGGAGATGGGCCGTCTCTTAACTTAAGGGGAGATGGGCCGTCTTTTTGGTATATTAATTACTTTATTCCTTTATTTCTTAGTTTCCTTGCTAGACCTCCATCAAGGTTAGATAGAAAAATGACAGGGTCGCTATCGCTCGCCAGGAAAAAATCGACACCTAAATGGCACGATTTTTTTTTAAATTGACAACAAAATAGGGAAAAAGGTGCTAAAATCGCCAAACTAATGGACCGAACGTCTTCTAATCTCAAAACAAATGGGGGCTTAACACGAGGGAGAAAGGGGACCAGAAAAACGCCTCATCTCCGCTTAAACATGGGGAGGGAACCACTCAATCCTGTATCCGTTGTAAATATTACTGGGAATGAAGGAGTGAACCCTTTCTTAATATTCGAGTATTACAGTTGTTCAGTCAGGCAGTGTGTAGCCAACCCTATATAAGCCCGAAAGTGAGAAAGGAAGAGAGGTAGCATTAAGGGGGGTCACCTGCTTTTTTTTATCTTTCTCTCATTTTCTCTCTTTCTCTGACTTGTATCCATTCGGACCCATTCAGCCAACTGTTTTAAGACGTTTATCCCCATCCAGGTGTCGAATTCATCCTGGCGAGCGATAGCGAGCCAGCATAGTATGGAGAAATCCGGCTTCGCCGGAGACATTTTTCTATCGAAAAATGTACAAATTTAGCTTGCTGTCAAAACAAAAATATATATATGGTGGCTCGCTGCCGCTCGCCAGGATAATACTGACACCTGGATGGAGGTAAACGTCTTAAAACAGTAGGCTGAATGGGGCCGAATGGATACAAGCCAACAAGAGGGAGAGAAAGAGAAACAAAAAGCGAGGTGGGCTCTCTTAAATAGATAGAGCTATTTGGTCAACGGCAGTATCCAGTATCCATCAGGCCATCCTTCATCAACTTATTGTGCCTTGTATTGAGTATTGTTCACATGTGTGGGGAGGTTTCTCTCACACCGCTCTCCTAGACAAAGTTGAAACGAAGGCCTTTCGTATCATTAACTCCAGTCCACTCACCAACTCTCTGCAGTCTCTCTCTCTCCGCCGCAATGTTGCATCTCTCTCGCTATTCTATCGCTACTATAATAATCAGTGTTCCTCAGAGCTATCCCAGTGCATACCACCTCCTTTACGTAGGGCACGTGGTATCCGTCTTGCAACTCAATCCCACCCCTACTCTGTGCAACTCTCCAACCCAAGAGTGAAACGTTACTCTCAAACTTTCTTCTACTCAACAGCTGAGCTCTGGAACTCTCTCCCAGAATCAGTCTTTCCCTCTTCCTATGACTTAAATTGCTTCAAACTCCGTGTGTCCAGGCATTTTGGCTCGAACGTCCCTTGATTTTGGCCCTGTCACTCTTTCAACTATGGGGGAGGCACTCGCTATAGGCAGTAATGCCTTTTGCCTCCCTCAATCACATAGAAAAAAAAAAGAAAAAAAAAAGACAGCCCCTCATACATATTGTGCCAGACAGCCCCTCATACATATTGTGCCAGACAGCCCCTCATACATATTGTGCCAGACAGCCCCTCATACATATTGTGCCAGACAGCCCCTCATACATATTGTGCCAGACAGCCCCTCATACATATTGTGCCAGACAGCCCATACATATTTGTGCCAGACAGCCCTCATACATATTGTGCCAGACAGCCCCTCATACATATTGTGCCAGACAGACAGTCCCTCATACATATTGTGCCAGACAGCCCCTCATACATATTGTGCCAGACAGCCCCTCATACATATTGTGCCAGACAGCCCCTCATACATATTGTGCCAGACAGCCCCTCATACATATTGTGCCAGACAGCCCCTCATACATATTGTGCCAGACAGCCCCTCATACATACTGTGCCAGACAGCCCCTCATACATATTGTGCCAGACAGCCCCTCATACATATTACTTGAGCTTGCTGGCTATACAGGTGGGAACCAACCATGATATTGGGGAATGCCAGGTGTTATCAGAGGACCCCATCAGCCGGTAGTGGGGCAAACTGACCCTTTACCTACAAATAAGTGTTCTCATTAACCTGTCTTGTCGGTCATAGTAGACTTGTTTTACCTACACCTAAAAATTGGTTCAGTAAGGTTTGATATGTAGATTAAACTTAGAATAATGTAGGTTTACTTTCTATTTAAAAATAAACAAATATTGTAGGTTAAATTTTGTTTTTAGTCTCAAGCTAGGACGCATTTGAGTTAGTTGGGCTAGGTTGGTTTAGGTTAAGTTAAAGTTTAGTTACGCTACCCTAGATTAAGTTAAGGCCTGGTTAGGTTACGATATGTGTGGGTGAACTGACTCTAAAATAAAAAGACGTCGCTGGTACAGAAGTGGTTAAAAGTTCCTCTACATAACAGTGACCAGACTAATTTTCAATAACATGCTTTTGTTGTATTTACTTCTCGAGTATGGACTGTGCAATTATATTATCAATTCTTATAAATGTGTCATCCGCCGCTTTCGTGAACGCAATAAGTTCAAAGAAATAATTATATCTTTCTAAACACAGTCCTCATCATTTTTGTTTCTAATAATTTTAGTTTCGCTATATGATAGGCAACGCCCCTCTCAGAATGAGATGGTTGAAATGAGGATTAGCATGCTGTCTTGATGGTGTAATGGTTATAATAATAATAATAATAATAAAAATATTTATTCAGTTAGCATTTTACAGAGTTGGTATCACATAGTATGTTACAAATATGACATGTACCAGCCTTCCATAATTCCAACTAAGGATAGCCCAATAAGGCCGTTAGGCGTATTTCCATTGGGGTCCTTGTGGTTAGTGTGTTTAAGATCTGCATGTGGTACACCAGGTTCGAATCCCGGGAGGATCACATGCTTTCATTAACTTCATTGGGAGGTGATTTGTGTTGGGAGTGAAATTAATAAATTAGATTATAACATGAAACATACAATAGCTGCACGTAGTTTGAAGCATCACCGGTCAATTCCAAAACTGCATTGATAAAAATAATATTATTATTTCTTCAGAGTTCAAATTAATGGTTTTAATGATGAAAACACAAACTCCACGCCAGCTGACTAGTTTTTCTACCGAGTAGTACAGTCGGCCAAATAAGTGATGTCGCAGCACCAAGTATATTTCGATCACTAATTGGTATCAGCGCTATCTAAGGTTTAATTCATCGTTTTGAGTGAGATATACAAACATGTCTTATCTATACACATCCTTGTCAACATCCGACAGACATTAATACAGCACACAGAGAGCAAAACGTAATGACAGCGGTGACACGACTTATTAGGCCAACTGTAGCTAAATAAACAGTATAGAAAGGCTAATGGTTTCCTTTCACCTCGCTCTGTTTTCTCAAGTGACAGGGTTTTTTATTGCTATTGTTGTCTGATCGTATGTCTGTCTGCGGTTGCTACCTACTCAGATTGAAAGGTCCCAAGTACCGACCCCTGGAGATTATATGAGTGGACTAGATGTTCGAGATAAGGATCTTGCCCACCCTCAAGGATTCAAACGTTAAGGGGGGTCACCGGCTTGTTGTTATCTTTCTCTCCTTTTCTCTCTTTCCCTGGTTTGTATCCATTCGGCCTCATTCAGCCAACTGTTTTAAGACGTTTATCCCCATCCAGGTGTCGATTTCTTTCTGGCGAGCGATTGCGAGCCAGCATTGTATGGAGAAATCCGGCTTTGCCGGAGACATTTTCCTATCGAAACATGTACAAATTTAGCTTGCTGTCAAACCAAAAAATATATATGCTGGCTCGCTACAGCTCGCCAGGAAAATATTGACACCTGGATGGGGGTAAACGTCTTAAAATAGCAGGCTCAATGGGGCCGAATGGTTAAAAGCCAAAGAGAGAGGGAGAGAAAGAGGAAAAAAGCGAAGTGGGCTCCCTTAACCCCTTCTATACCGACGACGTCTTTTTAATTATATTCTAGTCATATCTAGACGATTTTATGCAGTTTAAGAAGAATCTGTGGTAACATAAAGGGTTAAGTGAGATAGTTCGAAGCCTTTTGAATGTTGGAGGGCTCTTTTTAAACTGAATAAAATCGTCTAATAGTAGCCAGAATAAATGTAAAAAGATGTTGCGGTACAGAAGAGGTTAATAAGACTTCTGTACTGTCAAGGGTTGCTCTGATATCAATGATTTCCAATGGCCAGCCACAGTAAAGTGATTGGTACTAACGTATTAACATTCAAGATAAATTATCACTTTCCACTTCTATTCCTTGGCAAGAGGGAATCTTCTGCTATTCTTTGAATAACAGTCATCTGGTATGTTGAATAAGTGTGATATGCACGGTCGCACTAATAAGTCATCTCCCAGCTGTCATTACGTTTGACTCGCTTTGTGCTGTATTAATGTCTGTCAGATGTTGAATAGGGGGGGTAAGTATAGGAACATATTTGTAAATTTCACTCGATATGAAGAACTTAAGCTTAGATATTGCGGATACCAATTATTGATCAAAACATACTTGGTGCCGAGCCTTCACTTATTAGTGCGACTGTACTGTACTACTATTCCTCCTTATACACCAAGTGAGAGGTAAGACAGGGTATTCCAGGAAAAACGAAATAGGCCCAGAGAGCTATACCAAGGCGAATAAAATCACATATCAAGCATGCAGTATATTAGCCTGTGTAGTTTGTTGTTTAATATGATAAACGAAATACATGTGCTGATAAATTGAATAAAGTGGATATCTTTCACACTAAAGGTACCACAAGTAAAGGAATGAATTGATAAGGCTATAACCACAGTAATACAGTAATTGGCTATACATAACATATATTCGTGATTCATTTCCTGGAAACTCATCACCGAGCTGAGACATTTATAATGTCTTAATTTATAATGTCATTACAGACTAATTTTACTAAATTATGTGGAGCTAGACTAACATAGATTTTTTTTTCTCTCGTCTGATTGACTGAATGTTTTCCAATTAGATCAGGCTTGGATCAAAATTAGTACACGAATCTGTTAGATTTCGACTTCAGGGTTGGCTACTGACTGACTCTCCAACTGATTACATGACTGACAGATTTAATCCTTCACTCACTCGTTTTGTTTGTATAAATTATGTAAATATATTTTAGACGTGGTTACTAATCATCCGCAATGTTGGCTTGATGGTTTTGGTAGTATCCCATAAATCACAAGGTTAGGCTTGTTCTGAACATTATGGAGGAAAACATTTGGCTGAATGACTGTTTATGAGACAAGAGTGTTGAGTGAGCATCATTTGTTTTGAGGCAGGCTTCCTAACCACTTAACCCTTTCAAGATACAAGAGCGCCTTAATTCTTCTTTTATTCTGGCTAGTAGTAGACGATTATATTCAGTTTAGGAAGGAATGGTTGGAGTCAAAGGGGTAATTGGGATAAACTTTACTAATTTGTTACCTAGACGGCCTTCTAATACTGAATAATAGTGTCTAATGTTAGCCAGAATAAAGTGAAAATGCGTCCTCGTATGCTGAAAGGGTTAATAATATAGACTGACAGTAACCACAACACTGAACAAAATAATTGAAGTGAAAGACATAGATATTATTGTATTTATATGTTCTTATAAAATATAAAGTGCCGTATAAACAGTTTAACATGGGACACATTCTATTATTTTTAAAGATCAAAGTGGGGACAAAATATGGTTGGATTGAGTTCACATTTACTCTGTTGATTTAAGTGCTGATTTTGTTTCCCACGGAAATTAAACCTCCTATCCTTATCACATGGCATGAAGTACAGTAATACATATATATATATACTGTATATGTGTGTGTGTGTGTGTGTCTGTGTGTTTGGTATGTATGTATGTATTTACTCAGGCCCATTCCCCACTTTTCGTATTTCTTTTATTTTTTATTTTTTGGAGGATGGCTGACTCAAGACAGAGCCCGAATAGGGACAACACAACATAAAACAATGAACATACAAAAACAAAAAACAAATTCACACAGCTCTAGGTCACCCAAGAGCAGCCCCAGAGACCAGGGTCACTAAGGTCCCTCCAGCACTCCCCCGGCTCACAAAAATCCTAACTAATGATTATTAGACATTATATTTTAGTGAGAGCCCTAAACACAAACGCTTCTCTAAAGGCGTATTGTATTGGAGTCAAACCATAGAAACAACAATATGGTGTAGAGTAATTTAGTATACTCAAATGTTCACCCTTATTACGACGGAGTATTGAATCTGGTAACTTCATTTATTACATTATTTACACTTAGGAAAGATAATATTATCTCGTCCAATATATATATTCCCATATAAATCGTAGTGGATACCAGACTCGGATACAAATTCACCTCTAAAAACTATTTGTATGATACTGGCATTACCACAAATTGACCACTTTCGAGTTTCATGGTACACTCGGATACCATAGTCTCTAGCCCACTCATAGTCTCTAGCCCACTCATAGTCTCTAGCCCACTCATAGTCTCTAGCCCACTCATAGTCTCTAGCCCACTCATAGTCTCTAGCCCACTCATAGTCTCTAGCCCACTCATAGTCTCTAGCCCACTCATAGTCTCTAACCCACTCATAGTCTCTAGCCCACTCATAGTCTCTAGCCCACTCATAGTCTCTAGCCCACTCATAGTCTCTAGCCCACTCATAGTCTCTAGCCCACTCATAGTCTCTAGCCCACTCATAGTCTCTAGCCCACTCATAGTCTCTAGCCCACTCATAGTCTCTAGCCCACTCATAGTCTCTAGCCCACTCATAGTCTCTAGCCCACTCATAGTCTCTAACCCACTCATAGTCTCTAGCCCACTCATAGTCTCTAGCCCACTCATAGTCTCTAGCCCACTCATAGTCTCTAGCCCACTCATAGTCTCTAGCCCACTCATAGTCTCTAGCCCACTCATATTCTCTAGCCCACTCATAGTCTCTAGCCCACTCATAGTCTCTAGCCCACTCATAGTCTCTAACCCACTCATAGTCTCTAGCCCACTCATAGTCTCTAGCCCACTCATAGTCTCTAGCCCATTCATAGTCTCTAGCCCACTCATAGTCTCTAGCCCACTCATAGTCTCTAGCCCACTCATAGTCTCTAGCCCACTCATAGTCTCTAGCCCACTCATAGTCTCTAGCCCACTCATAGTCTCTAGCCCACTCATAGTCTCTAGCCCACTCATAGTCTCTAGCCCACTCATAGTCTCTAGCCCACTCATAGTCTCTAACCCACTCATAGTCTCTAGCCCACTCATAGTCTCTAGCCCACTCATAGTCTCTAGCCCACTCATAGTCTCTAGCCCACTCATAGTCTCTAGCCCACTCATAGTCTCTAGCCCACTCATACAAATTCCTGGACTTCACCTATTTCTAATTATGGAAGTATATCTCTGGAAACGAATTTATGAACATAAGTTTCTATAAATCAAATACAAACTATATATACTATTAATTTACAAGCAAGTTCCATCCAAAAATCAATCCAGATAGTTATAATTGCATACAGACAAACGTATGGGAGTGTGCGAATTCATGTTGGTGGGTCAGAGACTATGGTATCCGACTGTACAAGGAAATTAAATGTATAGACATCAATATTTAGCACAACTAATAGCTAAAATATGGTGGTAGGACACTTATAATTCATGAACACAAATTTATCAAACTTTTTATCCATCAGAAGCTTGTATTAATACTGCAGTTCTGTTTAATTTCTTTGTTTACGGTTCCAACTTCCTCATAGCCAGAACCTCGGAAGTGGTCACAACATCTGGGGGTCTTTAATGTTTATATACTTACTATTATCACACATAATTAGCTAGACTATATAACAAATTGTGTCATCCTTCTGAAGTAGTAGTAGTGTAAAGCCATAGTTGAGAGGTTAGTATTAAGGGGAGGTTTTTAGTTTGCTCCCTAAAACTTCCATCAAGCTTAAAATTGCACCTCCTAGACCCCCTTTCAAGATAAATGTGTACATTTTTCGTTAGAAAAATTTCCCGGCCGAAGGCCGGTGCCTCGCTATCGCTCGCTGTCGCTCGCCAGGATAAAATCGACACCTAAATGGCACGAAAGGTCTTAAAATTTACATAAATGGGGCTAAAGTTCTTAAAATCGTCAAACTAATGGGGCGAACGTCTTAAAATCTCAAAAGCAATGGGGCTAAACATGAAGGAGAAAGTGGCCCAGAAAGAAATCCCTCAACTGGAAATTTCCCCTTAACAAATTCTGGTCTCTTGTCCTGCAGTACGTATTCGGGTCTCTTGTCCTGCAGTACGTATTCGGGTCTCTTGTCCTGCAGTACGTATTCGGGTCTCTTGTCCTGCAGTACGTATTTGCTACTTGTTAGTGTTTGCTTCTGGGATTTATGTGCCAACTATCCCGAGCCAGGAGTTAATTGTGGGATTTATGTGCCAACTATCCCGAGCCAGGAGTTAATTGTGGGATTTATGTGCCAACTATCCCGAGCCAGGAGTTAATTGTGGGATTGATGAGCCAACTATCCCGAGCCAGGAGTTAATTGTGGGATTGATGAGCCAACTATCCCGAGCCAGGAGTTAATTGTGGGATTTATGTGCCAACTATCCCGAGCCAGGAGTTAATTGTGGGATTGATGAGCCAACTATCCCGAGCCAGGAGTTAATTGTGGGATTGATGAGCCAACTATCCCGAGCCAGGAGTTAATTGTGGGATTGATGAGCCAACTATCCCGAGCCAGGAGTTAATTGTGGGATTGATGAGCCAACTATCCCGAGCCAGGAGTTAATTGTGAGATTGATGAGCCAACTATCCCGAGCCAGGAGTTAATTGTGAGATTGATGAGCCAACTATCCCGAGCCAGGAGTTAATTGTGGGATTTATGTGCCAACTATCCCGAGCCAGGAGTTAATTGTGGGATTGAAGAGCCAACTATCCCGAGCCAGTAATTAATTGGACAGACACACAAGGGAAAATTCGTACTGGGTCTTCTGCCCCCGTAAATCTAGCAATCATTTAACTGGACCTAGAACAAATTGCAATAGAAGGTTTTTTGGCTTTAACTTGTTTATTAGGTCCCTCTGATGAACATATAAAAAGTCTCCAACTTTTGGACACTGGGAAAGTGGTTAATTTGCATAAATTCAAGATGGCCGCCGTCCAAAGCTTCAATTTACAGATAACTTTTTTCTGGTTGCTCCTAGACCCTATAAATGTATTACAAACAACGTTTTTTTGGCTTTAACTTGTTTATTAGGTCCCTCTGATGAACATATAAAAAGTCTCCAACTTTTGGACACCTGGAAAGTGGTTAATTTACAGCCGAAAAACCTTACAGACAGGCTGAACTGTCTCTTTCACAAGGGGTGACACAGGCACTTTGTGCTTGTATGGGTTTTTTGACCTGTTGTCCCTCTTTTTTATAAAAAAAAAAAAAAAAAAAACATGACATAGTATGACGTCATTCAGAGCCAATTATGTAATTCATGATAGGAGTTCGTATTCACTTGGATCATCGGTGCTTGCATCAAAGTTGCTATTTTGACAGAGTCCTTTACATTGACCACATGCACTGGAACATTCAAGCTCATTCCGTTTGCAACTACAGCGTTGAGTGTCACAGTTGCCCTTACACTGACATCTGACCAATTTCAGTAGTGAATCAGGAGCCACTGGCGAATCCATCGTCTTCGGTTCAAGCTGTCCCTTCCGCAGACACCAGCCCCATTTCTCGGGGTCCACACAGTTCCCCATCCATTCCTGGACCTGACAATAAACTCGGAACGAGTGGTATTTGGCTGCATCGGTTGTTGGGGGAAGGCTGTGAACTTCAACGGTAGTTGAACTTTTTGCCACCTTGTTGCAAAACTTTGTCTTTCGCAGTCCGTCAAGGGTGTCATTTCCTTTTCCCCCGTACAAATAAACCAAGGCCTTTTCACCAGCTGATGATATCGCGTCTTTACTTCCACTTTGGCAACAGAATGCTTCTATACATTTCAAGAAACCGTTGTCTTCCCTCACTTTCCTCAAGGCAGCCCCTTTACCAATACCATACAGTCGTGAGGTTGTGTCACATCCACAGAGTGCATGGACAACTGGCAGGACACGACAGATGCTTTCACCGAGAGCTTCTGCTACTGAGTTAATATGCCAACATTTCCCACCTTCCTTGCTCGACTTGAAGTACAAATCATTCATCCCTCGTTCCGCATAATGACACAACAGCACCAACAAGTCTGTGTCCTCACCTATCACATATGTCACGGTTTCCCTTGCATGCTCAATTCCCTTCTTCGCAATCATGACATCTGCATCTGCTGGCGCATTGACACAGTCAATTCCATTTGCCTTGAATGTTTCCCACAATAAGTCAATGAAGTTTTGCTTATTGTCCGAGTTTGACAAGAAGTTTTCCTTTTTTGACCGAAGGGGCATGGTTGGAGTGAACATCACCTTTTGACCAAAGACTCCTTTTGATCGTCGATTGTGTGTCATGTCCTTGGTAGTAGGTCCTGATTTATAACCGTCGAATACAACCACCGGTTGAGAAAGTTTTGGAAACATGCTTCATGTACATGCTTGCAATGTCCTCAAATGTGTCACCCTTCTTCCATGGAATCCTTTGCAATAAGGAACCACCATCCAGAACATGGGTCACAGTCCTTTCTTCCTCAAATGATTCCAATGACGACTTGGGAACAACAGCAGCTATCTCATCTCCTAGCTGTGGTTTATTGGCTTCCCTGAGCCTCCCCCACTTATCGAACAGAGCAGTAGGGTAGCTAGACAACTCATACGCAAAGACCTCTTCAACACCTAAGTCCCTGTTATTAGCAAAGATGAGGAGCCTCTGGAAAAGGAGCTGTGGGTCGATTGGTACTTTTTCAGCACTGATTGTAACCTTTGCACCCAACGACTCAACTTGATCTTTCTTCCTAAATGAAAAGTCAAAAGCATTGCTACCTTCCATCTTCTGCACAATGTTCATACCAACCTCATACAGTAAATGAGGATTGGCCGAGGCTGGTCCTGTCACACCGTTGGCAATATTCCTGAGTTCATTTGATTCTTGAAATGGATCATAATCCTTGAAGAATGCGAGAACCTTCTCTGTGTCCTTCCTATCTCGTTCACGCCTTGCTTCAGTCATTTCTTTGTGCTGCTCAGAGGTGTGGAAATGCTTCCCTGTCAGTTCTTGCATAACTTCACTCACCTCAGCGCAGGCTGGCATAGCAAGTAACCAGCGCAGGCGTTGCGTTTCCTCCATGCCCTACCACGTGTCCAATCCACCATTCGTTTTCAAAGAGCGCATCAAAACCTGCTCTATAACCAAGTCGCTTGGCAGTCCTGCCCACAGCCAATCACTTCGGCGGATCACAAATAGGACCGGAGTTCAATTGACAGAACATGTCTGGGTTGAGCTGCTCAAGTTCAATCATGTCTTGAATGTACACATGGGCTGACTTGGCATAATTGTTATGACCACACGCTGCAAAGTACGGCAACATCTCCTGGAGTGTTCCGAGGTACAGTAGGAAATCGCCCATTCTCAGTGCCCTCAGGAAGCGACACAGCAGGTCAATCATGTCCATGTATTGAATCCATAGCTTTCCCATCTTATGCTCTGCTAAGGAGCTCTTCTCAGCTTTAAGTTTTTCAGAAATTCTGTTGAAAACGTCTTTACTGCAGACTTCATCCGGTGAAACGTCTTCACGCAACAGCTTATCCAAAAGATCTGCAGCCTCCTGGAAGTCCTTGCATGCGTCACTTTCCTCATCTACCATTGAGAGGTTGACACCGTATGCCCTGCCTAACACAATCGAACTCAAGGCTGTGTCAACCAAGAAGTGGCCTCTGATTGCTCGTGCATAGGCTTTCCCACTCAGCATTTGGGTCACAGCATTTTCAGCGTATATAAGTTCCAAAACCTCCTTAAGCCCAGATGCTTCCATACATGGCCCATGCATCCCAAAAAGCTCATCACAGAGTGAAAGCCACCAAGGTTCAAAACAAATGGGTTTCAGTTCGCTTCCTTCCTTCTCATGAACAATGATCGTCTTCGCTTTCCAATAAAGCGGTTGGTCGAATGTCAGCATTGGCGTCGTTCCCTGGCGATGGCTTTCCGCAGGCAACGAAAGTGAAGTGTTGAGTAAATACAACTCATGTCCGTAGGGTCCATGTCAATCATGGGCAAGAAATGGATGGATGATTTCCCTGGGTGTGGTCCATGGCACACACTCTGCATTAAGCCGGACCAGCCTGGTCGTTTTGGTCGACAGCAACCATGACGTTTTCCACAGTATGTCCAGATTTTCAAGCTTGTCAGATGCTGAAATGGGGTCAAGCTTTCTAAATTCGAGAGGCCCACCCTTCTTGCGAACACTGCGGTAGTATTTGATTTCAATTTGAGCTGCCGTGAAGTTGTTTTCAGGTGACTGCAATCTTGGTATTGATGTTGTGTCTCTTACTTCAGGGGTGACAGCAACAATTATACCCATACCATGGTATGTTCCTCGCCCATCAAGCGTACGCAAGTTGTGATCAACATTGTCTGCAACGAACTGTCCAAACCTGCCTGCAGTGGATATGTTGGTGCCCCTGAAATTGGCAGCACACTTCGAAAACCTCAAAACTTCTGCGTAAGGCAGACAGAAGCCGTGGCTGTAAAAACTGTCCACAAGAAAGCGGGAACCAAAGTGCTGGTGCATTTGAACCGCCAATCCATACTGAATGGGTGCTACAATGGCCCTTGGTCTGGTAAGTTGCACGATACTTTGTCCAATTGATGCAACTTCAAGATCACATGACTTGCCACTGAACGTCTCTTGCAGCAATATACGAAGGGACTGCGGAACGTACGCCACATTCTTTTCCAGCGACCGGAGTTCAGAAGGATCTGGATAGAAATCTCTACAAGTATCAATGTACCTTATATCTGCTTTGATCAACCGTGCCGCAGCCCTGACTATCTTTCTTTGTTCTGCTTCCTCATCATCAGTCTGTGGTGAGTCTTTGAATTGTTGCAAAATCTTTGCAGCACTTTCTTTGACAGTTACAACATCGCTGCGTCCATGCACGTTACTAATAACCAGTTCATCCCCAAAATATGAAATAAGTTTCTGTTTCATGTATTTTACACTATACGCTTCAACATCAGGGCACAACTGGGACATTCTATCAACGAGATCAACCACTGTAGTCCGTTTCATCATCATTGCCACTGACTAGGTCCTCGATTGCGAGTAGAAATGCTTCCTCTCGTGAGGCATCTACTTTGCGACCCTTGCGAGGAGGTTCACTGTCTGCGGAATCACGATATTTGGAGGGGATCTGCCTATGTGTCTGGAAATTTGAGCTGCACTGCTTGTGATATATTGCGTCAGCTGCTGGAAGATCGCGTGCAAAGTTAATTCGGCCTCTAACAGTGTCAGCCCACTCATCAGCCCTGGCATCACATGCAGAAAGTATTGTCCTTTGAAAGTTGAAGGTGCGTACTGGATACACTTCTTCTGAATCATGCTTTGTGTCCAAATAGATTTTTGTACCACAAAAAAGCAGTTCTCTGTAAAACAAAAGTCTGGTGTCTGAGAACGAAGAGCAGGTTTTTCAGGACGTTTCTTCTGCTTCCCAGGAATTCTATTTGGCTTCGTATTGACATGCTTCTTTCGGCAATCAATGTGCACCGTTTGGCCCTCGGACACAGTAATTGATGGCGTTCCACGTTCAGTACTGGCCTTGTTGATAGTATCTGCTCCCTTCGCCCTCAGCTTGACTGTTTCTCCTTCGTCTAACGTGTTTGAGCAAATGCCGCAGAGATTATGCACCACCTCTTCTTCCATGGCTTCGGTAGATGTCGCACCAATCTGTTGAAACAAGAAACAAGATGATGGGATTAGTATAGGCCTAGGCAAAATGTAATAGACAATAATGTGCAGTAAAGGTAGGGCTTGACCTAGAACAAATTGCAATAGAAGGTTTTTTGGCTGTAAGGTTTTTTGGCTGTAAATTAACCACTTTCCAGGTGTCCAAAAGTTGGAGACTTTTTATATGTTCATCAGAGGGACCTAATAAACAAGTTAAAGCCAAAAAACGTTGTTTGTAATACATTTATAGGGTCTAGGAGCAACCAGAAAAAAGTTATCTGTAAATTGAAGCTTTGGACGGCGGCCATCTTGAATTTATGCAAATTAACCACTTTCCCGGTGTCCAAAAGTTGGAGACTTTTTATATGTTCATCAGAGGGACCTAATAAACAAGTTAAAGCCAAAAAACCTTCTATTGCAATTTGTTCTAAGTCCAGCCCTACTTTGACTGGTCTATAAGGGGTCAGAATATGTCTCACGCGCCTCACGTGCCTCCTGCGTGTGTGTCGTACAATGTGACTAAAGAGGTTGGTTTGGTTGGGCCTGCAACCCTCAACCCGGAAAACATCCAACAGCAACAAAAACGATAGATCAGCCTCGGACACTGACGACATACACCGACCGGGCAAGGACTGCTTAAGGATTGTGACATGGACTGTAAGAGGCATGAATGATGACACAAAAGAGAGAGAGGTTCTGGAAGTGTTGACGAATGACAGGCTGGATGTATGCGGAATGACTGAGGCCAAATGGAAGGGTACATGTGTGAAAGAATGGGAATGTGGAATAGGTGTGTGTGCTGGAGTGAATGAGAATGAGAAATTGAAAGAAGGTGCATGTTTGTTTGTTAGTAACAAGTGGAAGGAGCGTGTAAGAAAATGTGTTAAGAGAAAAAAGCGAGGTGGGCTCCCTTAAGCTAATGAACGAGTTCTTACATTAATATTCTGGTTTGCCGTTTGTCTGTTCCAGCCTACTGTTTTAAGACGTTTACTCCCATCTAGGTGTCAATATTTTCCTGGCGAGCGGTAGCGAGCCAGCATATATATATTTTTGTTTTGACAGCAAGCTAAATTTGTAAATGTTTTCGATAGAAAATTTTCTCCGGCGAAGCCGGATTTCTTCATACAATGCTGGCTCGTTATCGCTCACCAGGAAGAAATCGACACCTGGATGGGGATAAACGTCTTAAAACAGTTGGCTGAATGGGGCTAAATATGAGGGAGAAAGGGGTCCAGAAAAAAAATCCCTCCAGTGGAAATCTCCCCTTAATTAACCCTTTGAGGATCGTGACGCATTTTGACAGTTTATTAGGGCTATCATTAAGTGATTTTATTCACCTTAAGGGGGGTCACCTGCTTTTTTTTGTATCTCTCCTTTTATCACTTTCTCTGGTTTGTATCCATTCGGGCCCATTCAGCCCACTGTTTTAAGACGCTTATCCCCATCCAGGTGTCGATTTCTTCCTGGCGAGCGATAGCAAGCCAGCATTGTGTGGAGAAATCCGGCTTCGCCGGAGAAATTTTTCTATCGAAAAACGTACACATTTAGCCTGCTGTCAAAAACATTTTCAATAATATACTGGCTCGCTACCGCTCGTCAGGATTTTTGTTTACACCTAGATGGGAGTAAACGTCTTAAAACAGTAGGCTGAATGGGGCCGAATGGATACAACCCAGAGTGAGAGAGAGAGAGAGAGAGAGGGAGGGAGAGAAAAAATCAAAACGGGGTGGTCCCCCTTAATACACTACCCGGTTATTGGTGCCGTTGATAGTTATATAAGCTTGGGGTGCTAAGAGGGTAGTACTCGCTTTTTCTGAACCCCCTTCTCCCTCATGTTTAGCATATTAGTTTTGAGGTTTTAAGACGTTTGTTCCGTTAGTTTGGCGATTTTGAGAACTTTCGCCTCATTTGTTTTCATTATTTAGACCTTTCGTGGCCTTTAGGTGTCAAATTTTTCCTGGCGAGCGATAGCGAGCCTTTAATTTTAGAAGAAACCGACCTTCGACCGGGACATTTTTCTACCGAAAAATGCACAAATGTATCTTGAAAGGGGGTCTAGGGGTGTTTTTCTGAACTTGATGGAGGTCTAACAAGGAAACTCAAAAATAAATCAATAGATATATATACCAAAAACCAAGCACTACCCCATTAATGCAGGAATCGTTACGAAAAGGTAAAAAAAAAAAAAAAAAAAAAGACACGTGTAGTCATAAAATTAATTAAGAGTGGTAAAATGGCGACAGATGGCATCACCGCGAGGAGTCCAAGAGCCATATTCAGTTCATATATTTGAGATAGAGATAAAGCTGTCCGACAAGTGCACAAGAAACAATCCTCACCTATGTGTTCCTTTAATTACGCCCGTACTTATAATTAACCGATGAATTATTAATAAATACTCAATAAATATATTATATGATGTATGAAAGTCAGTTTATATACAGTCATTAGCGTACGTAAGGAATTCTGCGGAGTCTACAAAAATACCCATTAATCTGAGATCCGCCCTTGTTTTGTTTACTTTTGTTGTGAATTCCCGTGCTGCAAGTGTGTCTGGAGATTGATGGATTTTACCCTGATTTCCCGATTATTTACTCCGGAATCACGACAAACGAGAATGGGGTGAGTGTTGACAAGCTTAGTGTTGTGTTTGGGGATTGTAAAGTAGGATATATTACGGTATATTAGCTGGTGGGTCATATATTGTTTCGCTCCCGGGTATTTTCGCATAGGCTATGTGTACAGGTCATTCCGTTCGCAGGTCTTTTCGCTCCTGCATCGTTTCAGCAGTTGGTAATTTCGACACCGCAACTCTTAGTTCACAAGTATTTTTGGTAATTAGGCTATAGGGAATATCCTAGGCTCGCACCCTTATTTTTCATGTTTTTTCCTCCAGATTTTGAGAAATTAATGTTTTCATGGTTTTAGTTATGATTCCAATGTGGGGTATATATCAATAATAAGCCTATCAAGGAAACCGACCACCTTTTATTTCGTGATTTTTTTTTTTTTTTTAGCCTAGCCTAGCTAGTTTTCATCATTAGGCTAGGCCTAGGATATAGCCTACAGTGGCTGTCATTAATTAGAATCTCCGGAAAAACCGTTTTCAATTAGTTTGAAAAAGTTAATATTTACCTCCTGTTAAAGCTGAAGATTGCGGAGTAGGCTAGGCTAAATACCGTAGACTTCATTCAAGTTTTTTTTGGCGACCGTCAACCTTTTATTAATCAAACACCACACCAGCGGGGGTGTGGGGGCGGCAACCCCCACCTAATATACTAGGTTAGGTTAGGTAAGGTTGTTAGGTTAGGCTAATATTACCCCTTATTTTCGTCTTTTACCCCTCAATTTCCCTGTACTTCATAGCCCTCCGCACTATCAGGGTCCGTATCTTAAGATTGTTGGATAATGGGGAAAACGTTTTTTCCGGAGATTCTAATTAATGACAACCACTGTATAGGCTAATGATGAAAACTAGCTAAACCAAAAAAAAATCACGAAATAAAAGGTGGTCGGTTTCCTTGATATTTTCCCAATGTGGGATACACGATGGGTTGAGGCAGTGTGCCAAAATTTGCCCATTTTCTTCGTCACTTCGTGATCCCGAATTAGCATCTGAACAAAAAATTATCCAGAATTTGGTCCTGGCTAAATTCGAGTCCTGACTCCTGAGCTATATACGGACATTAAACTCATCAAACGATAGTGGTTTGCCTTAACAATGTACTCTACACTTGCTATGATCTTATAACTATTATATATCACCTGAATTGAAGTCCAAATGCAGCTCCTAAAGTAATTATAGCCTATACAATATTCCCCGCGAGAGTCAAGAGCAACTTGTTTTGTTAAATTGTTTACAAACAGATAATCCTAACTGAGTCCGATAAGGCCTACAATGACTTAGGCTTAGAGGTACGCTTACCTCCGATGTTATATCGCACCGAAGACTTAATCAAGTCAAGACGAACACAACTAGGCCTAATTTAATTGGCACTCGAATGCTCAATAATATGTAGATAAAAGGATAATAATAGGTATTTATCTAAAACTATGTAGGCTATATATATATTAACTAAACTACTCTATGTGTTTAATATATTGACTGAAATGAATAATGTAAAATATTAATTTTTAAGCTTGAATGTTAGTTTTCTGACGAAAAATTATCGTAGTGTACCCCCCGCCAAAATACGCGATGTTCCATCGTGTGGATCAATTTTAAGGGACTAATAATTTCTCAAAAATAGTGAATGAATATCAATTTTATGTGTTTGACAAAAAGCGCAACATCTTGAGGCATAAGGTAAGCTATAAATTAGTGCGATTTTATGATGAATTACTGTTTTTTCAAGCGTATATATATGATAGGATCAATCGAAACAACGAAAGAGTATTAGCTATTGTTGGGAAGGATGTAGTTACCGGGTGTACCACTACCGACATACAACATAAATCATCTATAAATACTTATAATAAAATAAATACTTATAAATCTATAATACTAGGTTAGGTTAGGTTAGGTTGTTTGGTTAGGGTAATGTATTTTTGTATCCAAAGGCAGTCAAAATAGACGGGAACACGATGGTGAGCGTCCGCGTAGTGTAAACAAGACAGGCGGTACACCCGGTAACTACATTCTTGCCCTATTGTTTTACGTTGTGGTGTTTCTGAGGATGATCCAATGATGACGTCAAATTAGCTTGCCGCCAATTAACTGTGAAACACTTGGAATGTGTTTAGCCATTATTTAGTGATAGTTTAATGGAAAATAAGACTGATTAAAGGGTTGGACTACAAATCTGACGTCATCTGAATTGTAAGTGCCCTGTAAATATAAAATTGTGCATGTTAATCATAGGAAACTCCTTATAATTATGATCAAAGATCAAGGTCCATCCAATCCAAGATTCCATCCCCAGGACCTCAGCCCCAGCCCCCAGCAGGGGCAGGATACCACCACAGCCTGTGATGCTTTTGGTAAACCTGACTTTTAGCACCAACAGCGATTTTGTAAGTAGCCTAGCATATATTTTTGTGTGAGCTATATTTGGCAAGAGTTGTGTTATCGGGTGTATCACCTACCTCTGTCCGGGTATATCCTAGTGTTTACTAGCCTACTAAGCCTAGCCTAGCCTAGCCGAAACCCCTTTGAAAGGACATTAGCCTAACCTAACAACCTTACCTAACCTAGTAACCTATCCTAGTATTATGGATGGGGGCTGCCTCCCCCACACCCCTGCTGTTTGACATCAACTCGCCGTACTCGCGTGTTTAGACGACGTACGCCCGGTAACACAACTCAAACTCATTCCCTATATTTTCCTTCAGCTACGGAAATAAACTTTTATTAGCCTAGGCCTATGATGATTTGGAGCAGAAATTAGTAGCGTAGGCTAGGCGTATTAGGCCTAGGCCTAACCCATTATCCAACAATCTTAAGACAGCCCCCCACTAGCCTAGTAGGGCTATGATAATGAAGATCAAGGAAGATTTGAGGTTAAAGACAACAAAAAATAAGCTTAGCTAGGCTATAGCCTAGCCTATGACAATAACCGTTTGCCATGGGATTTTAGGGATAGGCTAGGCCTATAGGATTTGTTGAGGGGCCCTCACGGTCTTGCCCCTCCCCAGGACTTGTTGAAATTCTCATCTAGTTCCTCGATCAACTTATTATTGTATCCCACAGCAGCCAAAATAGACGGGAACATGATCGCGAACATGTGAGTAGTGTAAACAAGACAGGGCCTGGCAGGCGGTACGCCCAAATAGTACATCCTTACCAAAGTTATCATTATTTTCTAGGTACCGGTATATAAGCTTATATATATATATATATATATATATATAATTATAAGCTTATATATAAGTGGTATATAGCCTAATAATGATTATTACTGGAAATGAGTAGCCTATTTACACGTTGAGAATTGCAATAAGTCCTGGGAGGGGGGGGGGGGGGGCGGCTTGCCCCCATCAGCTTATTCTGTACAGTATCCCAAATTCCCCAATTTCCACATTCTTCATTACCCTTCCCACTATCAGGTTTTAACATTGATGGGCTGCATAAAAAAAACAATAGCTGGGCTAACTGTTGATGCTAAAAGTCAGTAGGCCTAATAGCCTAGGCTTACCATGTTTTTTTTTTTTTCATAAAACACCATTCATTAGCCACTGCCAGTGTTTAGAAGTTCTAATCTTTGTTTTGGCTTGAGCACACTCTGTGACTTTAATAAGACTGTAGGCAATAGGCTAGACTTTCCGCGGCACCATCTTGAATCCCGGCAATTTGATTTATCATTTGGGATTGGCCCTTGGGTACCAGTGAAGAATCCTTTTGCAGCTACCGGTATATTTACACTTACAATTTGTTTGCATTATTTCTTTGAGGAATATGGTTTTTCATTGTCATTTATCGTGTAGCCTAATAAGTGGAGGAGTTGTGGGGATTAGCATAACATTTACTAATCAAACCTACGAAACGGTACGCAACAGACGGTCCTAACCTAACTTCGTGTCCAAAGTGAGATCTGCTGCTATGTTCTTATAACATTTTCTGCCAGAGTACCGGCACAATTTAATAAGAGTGTACACTGTACCGGTACCGTACTGTATAGCCTAGGTTAGGCCTGCCGCCCTACAGTGCATTTATAAAGTGGTCGACCATGATTTGGGTATCACTGAATAATACTTGAATTGCAGTCTTACCATTTTTTTTTTTTTCAAGGTACGGTAGGCTATAGGCCTATATTACTGTTATCTTATTTTATTGTACAGGTACCGGTAGTTTATATTATGAGTGGAGGATTTGCAATAACTTACCCTAACCAAAGTCCAAACTTAGTGTCCAAAGTAGGATCTGCACCCTGCCGCTATGTTCTTATTTTGTATACCAGTAACTTTTTAGCCAGATTACCGGTACAATTTAATAAGTGTACAGGCTAGGCCTACTGCCAACAGTGCATTTATAGATTTCCCGGCCATGACTTGGGTATCGCTAAAGAATCTTTCCGCAGCCTTATGTACAATTATTTGTTTTTATTTCTTCAAGGAATATAGTACAGTAGTTTATTGTTCAATTTTTTATCATTTTATGAGTAGATAATTTGCATTACCTTACCCTAACCTAACTATACTTAGTCTTAGTGTCCAAAGTGGGGGCTGCCACTATCCCCACAGTCCACACACCCGCTAACTTACCTATATAATTGGTATGTCTTGTCATTACTATAACCTGACTTCACGGGGGTAACGGAGACTTGATTGAATATTTTCGGAATTAGCCTAGCAGCATCTTGGGTCTTTTAAAGTTGTGAAAATTAAAGTAGTTTCTACGTTCCTACTGATTGTACTTAACCCGAGATGGGAATAGCCTACCCAGGTATTTTTTACTCGGCCCAGGGAAAATAATAGACAAACAAATGTTCTAATCAAAATTTATTCTTGAAACTTGGTACCGGTATGTATTTTAACCAGTACTCTATAGTAACTCGTGTATCATATGAAAGGATATAAATTAAGTATGTAATAGTTCTTGGAATGCAACAACAAATATACATGAAATCTTTATTGGACAAAAGTTACAAAAGTAAAACAGGGACTGCTGAGAATAATTTAAAAACCTGTTTTCAATGCCTATATTAGTGGACCTGGAGTGAATCCCTTTGAGACCGAAGTACAGGCAGCCAGCTCCCCTAGTATCCTGATTAAACACCAGTAAACATACATAACATCCCTTTTACTTACAATATTATTCATTCCTTTTAATAAATTTTGAGCATTTATTGTGCGTATATTTACCTTCACATCTCAAAATTTCTCCGGCAGTCGGGGGGTTACGCCCCCCGGACCCCCTGTTATATAGAGGGGGGCTGTGCCCCCCGCACCCCCCGCGGACGCCGCGCAAAGTAAACTAAGAAAAATTATCCAGAACTGGATGTTTCCTGTTTTGGCACCTTGGGTTGAGGGGGTGTTTTGGGTAAAAATTGAAGAGACCCCGTACAACCTTTTTACTAGTTAATTTTAGTTTTTTTCTTATTTGTTTTTGTATATAGTCCTACAGTGTTGTTTAATACCGAGGACCGTCGCATTTTAGTATTTTCAACATTAGCCTAACCTAACCTAACCTAACCAAAAACTAACCGACGGTCTAAACCAAGCTCACGTTCCCTGTTTATTGGTGCGCGACGGTCTAAACCCAGCTCACGTTCCCTGTTTATGGGTACGCGACGGTCTAAACCCAGCTCACGTTCCCTGTTTATCGGTAAACAATCCAACAGTTTCTCGTATTTCACTTATAGTGAATTTGCGACGGTAGTTACATGTACACCAACATAGTGAAACTATGAACTGAAACTTCTAGAACACTGATAATTATCGATGGGGCTCGTATCCGGGTTGTCTTCAATTTTAACCGGGCTTTGCCCCCCCCCCCCCCCCATGAATTATTGAAATCGTCATCTATGTTTCCAGCAGGTGGTAAATATCGATTATGCTGCATAAAGAATGCGTTTGTAGACAGTGAGGATGTCCGAAAGAGCTCTGAGATTGATAAGAATGTGCGTTTTTCTATTAATGTCGGGTTTTATAAATGTGATCAAAATAATTCTCCCACAGTGGATTATACATAAGTACAGTATAAGGATTCCATAGACCTACATTGTCCCTAATAAATTATGTATAATAAGGCTGCGAGCCTATTCCCTATAATTATCGTATTTTTGCCCATACCGGTATGTATTTGCCCCACAAGATTATTTGCCTGGATATCTTTCCCGGACAATATGTATTTTAGGTCACGTATGGGATATAATTCTCTTAAGTGTTTTCTATAGCTTTGTCTTACAGTATTAGTCACCACAATATAGGTTTTTACTGCCGTAAAATACTTTATTTTTCATTAGACTTTGTGGGTTAAATAAGGTTGGCAGAAAATATGGCGGCCATCTTGGATCAGTGGAGAACTAATATTTTTCTATTTTCCACCATATTTTTAGTATTTTGTCATCCTCTGTATCAATGATAACCCAGCAGGGGCTGGGGGCGGCAGCCCCCAGATTAGGTTAGGTTGTTAGGTTAGGGTAATGACAAAGATACGGTTTTCGGGGGCAATGTTTTAATATTGGTAAATAATGGGTAAAATGCATTTGCAGAAGGAAAAACACTTTAAAACACACTAATCAATGAAAGAACTGATGAAACAAAGGTTTATAATACAAAACCACGTACGTGACCTAAAATACATATTGACCTCTCTTTCCCTACTCCGGTGTTTTCATCGACACGTCTTTTCGCCTACACACACACACACACACACACACAGACACACAGACACACACACATACACAGACACAGACATATCTACCGGTATTCATTATTTATCCTTCAGTAAAAGCCCCAACACACAGGGACACGTTGTAGATGCAGACGCAGAGTAATTGGGTGTTCTTGAGTCAGTGTTAAGGGGGAAGGGGGAATATTTTTCATTATTATTTGTATTAGCCTATTATTTGTTTTAGTTTGCTCCCTAGACCTAATGATTAATATTTTTGTGTTATGCCCCAGCCAGGGTTCGAACCCAGGCCAGTATTACAGCACTCCAGCACCTATGGAATTATATCCCATCCACCACCACCTGCTCCGACTCGTGATCACGTAGCTACTGTAGATACCATACACACATACACCTCACATAACCCAAATAGACTGTCTAAATGCGTCATAATCTTCAAAGGCTGAATTTAGGTCGGATAAGGCCAGGTTAGTAAAAAAAAAAAAAAACGCCCTTCTCCCTCATGTTTAGCCCCTCAGTTTTGACATTATAAAACGTTTGATCCATTAGTCTGGCTCTGTTATGACCTTTCATTCCATTTCTTTGTCAATATTAACCCTCTCCGACATATGACGCAATTTTGAGCCTATTAGGGATACTTTAAAGCCTTTATTACCATCAGGGTTTTTTACAAACCTTTATTTTAGTTACTTCAACCTCTGCAGTTGTCTTTGAGTTAGATGTGGGCAGAAAACTAATTTTGGAGAGGTAATTATAAGAGTGAGAGAACTCTATTTCTTATTGCTAATCTGGCAACCTCTGCGTCATATATGTCTGAAGGGGTTAAGACCATTCGTGGCATTTAGGTGTCGATTGGCGAGTGATAGCAAGCCTGTAATTTAGGAGGAACCGACTATTTAAGCGAAAAAATCTCAAATTTGTCTGGAAGGGGGTCTTGGGGGTGTTTTTAAGCTCTAAAGCAACATTGATGCAAAATCAAAGTCCATGTTTCAAAACTATGGGGAATGGTCATATAGATGGAGTGTGAACTGTATATTTGACAGCATGACTGAGCGTATAATAGAACGTTTGTTGTGGTTGTTATCAGAGTGAAAATCTATAGATACCCATAATATAACCATTTTCTCTTATGTTAATACAAAAGAAAATGGATCTTAATGGGCTAACTATTATATATTAGCTTACGCAACCCACTTGCACGATAGAAACTGAACTGAACTGACTGACGACGCTCACACCTCTTACATTTCGAAACCCATTACGCCATCAGACAGTACACTAGTACCATACGACTGGGAGAGTGTAGATAGCAGAGAAGGGCGTAATTGTTCAATCCAACACTTTACGCTTTAGTGAATAATAACCCAATCTATGTTGTATTTTATGATATTTAGAACCTCCAGGACTGTTAAAATTACACAGGAAATGTATATTTTACCTGATAGAACGTTTTGATTACCCGGTATCTAGCGTGATATCTCTGCCTACTTGTTTTATATATAGCCTATACGGTACTTGTTGTTTGTTATATTATATAGGTTAGTATACCTGTTAGGTAAAGGTTAGCAACAGGGGAGGTGTGGCGGAGTGGTCTTGCCACTGGACTGGTACCGGTAATCTAATGGACCCCAGTTCGGATCCCAATATGTCAATGGGAAGATATTATTGGGATGGAATTTGTGTTGTACCTACTGTAGTATCAGTGCATTACCACAGCACACCGAAATGCCAAATAAATACCCTAATTGTTTCCTTATTAAATAGCATTGTATGAATATTCCTATATTCAAAAATATGCTACAGGGGGGCAATGCCTAGTGAGTTAATTACTCAATAGGTGGCGTTCTGAGGGTCCGAGGGGATGAGACTGTGAAGCACAGAGGCGGAGCAGCTTAAGAGATGGAGTTGCTTCGAGCCGTGAAGCTTCGCATGTCTCACTCCCTAGACTGGAACAAGACCTCACGGGCCTCACCGTGTTCAGCGGTAGAGTGTAAAGGCTATCAGCTTATGCCCGAGAGGGAGTAAGGTAGTTGGAATATAGAAAAAAGAAAAAAAAAATGTTAGGTAAAGGTTAGTAGGGTGTCATAATTGCCTACTAGGTTAGGTTAGATTAGTTAAGTGAAGTTAGTCTAATACAAATATTTTAACGTGGGTTGTAGGGGGATTGAGAAAAGGTGCAGTACTGAAGAATTATCGAGAAGGGGTGTTGTTATACGGTTTAGCTTTAGCCTGCAGATCCACAGAGAGCTACGCACGGTAAACATGATATGCAAGGACTTTGGGGGGAGTTGGGGGGTTAATGGGAAGATGAGAACATAGAATAAGGGAATAATAATGGGTGGCCCTACCATTAAGGGGCTAGTGGCTGGATTTTTGGTCTATTAATTAATGTATTCATACATTGTTTTTAGTTTTCTCGGTAAACCTCTATCGAGCTTAGAAAAACACTCCCTACACCCCTTTTCAAGATAAATTTGTAAATTTTTCGGTAGAAAGCCGGCAGAAGGCCGATTCCTCTTAGAATTACTGGCTCGAATCGCTCGCCAGTAAAAAATACACCTAAATTGCAAGCAAGATATTAAAATTGACAACGAAATAGGGCGTAAGGTGTTAAAATCGCCAAAATAATGGGCCGACCGTCTTAAAATCTCAAAACTAATGAGGCTTGCTTGACAAGAGGGAGAAGGGATCCAGAAAATCATGCACTATCCACTTAAGGGGTGTCACAGGCTTTTTTTTTCTCTCCTTTTCTCTCTTTCTCTGGCTTGTATCTATTCGGTCTCATTCAGCCTACTGTTTTAAGACGTTTACTACCATCCAGGTGTCGATTTTTTCCTGGCGAGCGGTAGCGAGTCAGCATATTTTGCTTAATGTTTTTGACAGCAGGCTAAATTTTTAAATTTTTCGATAGAAAAATGTCTCTGGCAAAGCCGGATTTCTCCATACAATGCTGGTTCACTATCGCTCACCAGGAAGAAATTGACACCTTGATGGGGATAAACGTCTTAAACCAGTAGGTTGAATGGGGCCGAATGGATACAAGCCAGAGAAAGAGAGAAAAAAGAGCAGGTGACCCCCTTTAACCATCTCACTTTCTCTCTCTGTCAACACACTCGGAAATCTGCAAAATTTTGGTCTCACTCCCCCCGTGTTTCCCAACGTTGACGTGTGGGCCTGTTAACTCTCTGGGGGCCGTGGGAACTGTGTGGGGGGTCTATTTATCTATCTATTGCTAGACGCCGTGATCCCAGAAGGGGTGGCCACGAACGAAATGCCCCCATGCACTTCTGTCCCCAGTCAGTCGATGTCCCTCCTCCCGTCCAGCAACGCCTTCACTCATATACTTCTCAATTCCATCCTTCCACCTCTCACTCCGTCTACCTCTCCCTCTCTATCCTAACCACCTCACTCTCGTACACTCTCTTAGTCATTCTCTCGCTTCCCATACGTTTCACATGGCCAAACCATTTCATGGTGTTCCTTTTCACACTTTCCAGCACATCTACATCCACACCACACCGGTCTCGTACTTCCTCATTCGTCTTGTCTATCCCTCCATGTAACTCCGCACGCACTTCTCAAGTAACTAATTTTCACCCCTCTCACTCTTGGTTTGAGTCTCTCCTCCAACGTCCATGCTTTGCTCCCGTAAGTCAATGTCGGGATTGCCACACTGTCGTGCAAGGACTTCTTTACTTCCATAGCCTGACCGTTCAACCTCACCTCACACTCTGTGACTGCACCCCTTTCAAAGACCGTAACCTTACTCTTCCCTGCATTTACCTTCAGATTCCGTGTTTCACACACTATTCCAAACATATTTACCAGACCCTGCAACTCCCATTCAATATCGCTCATAGAACTGTATCATCAACAAACAGCAGTACAGGCAAATTCCATTCGTTTCCCTCCCTTATCAGCAGTGGGTGGTGTGTTAGGTAAATTCAATGTGACCTTCGAGAAAGATTTAAGGGGAGATAGGTCGTTATTCTAGTCCCCCTTCTTCTTCATGTTTAGCACCATTAATTTTCAGATAATAAGACGTTCGGCCGAATAGTTTGGCGATTTTAAGACCTTTCGGCCCATTTCTTTGTCAATATTATGACTATTGATGTAATTTAAGAATTTAAGTGTTGATTTTTTCCTGTTCGGCTTACCCCACTGTTTATATGTGTGCCCCACCTACACAGAGAGTAATCCAGCTAACTCTCACAAACAGTTCACGTGCCCTTTCCAGCTTCTATAAAAGATTCATTTCTGGCCTTTTACTATATATAAGTACATGGTAAAAGTAAGACTCGCTGAAATTTTCATCGTTCTATGTGCGCGCGTACGAGCATTTTTCAGTTTATAATTGAAAAAAAAAAAAATAATAATTCTCGTCTCAGCGGATTTCGTCAAATTTTTGTTTAGGTAACTTAGATATATAGCCTAGGCTATAACGCTGTTGTCTTGTTTTTGCCAATTTGATACATGATCATGTTGAAAACCCCAGGTAAATATCAATGTAAATAAATGGCCCTATTTCCTATCATAAATATATATTTTGAGTGGTGAAGAAATTTCCGAAAATCAATTACAAGACAGATCAAATTGTTAGGTATGCTTGGTCCAATTCTGTGAAGAATATAGAGAAAATCGGACAGTAATCAGAGTCACAGATAGGCACAGAAGGTGAATAAACATAGTTGTTCAGAAACAGAGATCAAACTTTGGTCATATCTTGAAAATGGTCTCATTATACTCTGGGTGACATTTTTGCTTCAGTTATCCATATTATAAGAGCGTATTCTATGGTGACGCGCGCCTACAAGAAAACGGAAGTATTTGGGTAACTAACAAAAACAAAATATATATATTTTAGTTTTATTTTATATATTATTCAATAATGTACGTCCCTAAGGTATCGGGTGGATATTATATATTTGTGAAATGTAATGTATACTATATACCGGTACTATACTAGGGAGAGGCATGGTGAAAGAACGAGATGCGTGTGTGTACTCCCATTTACTGTCAGAGGTGTACTGTACGCCGCCGAACCTCGCCGCGGAGGGTGAGGGAGGGGTGGTGGGTGTGGGGTGGGGAGGGCTCTAGGGGGAGTATAGAGTGTCAGCTGTGAAAATTTGATGCTTGCCACGATAGTACAGTGTTATAGGAAGCTTATAAAAATAAAACAAACAAACCGGAAATTTCCATATTATTCGGGGAAAAATGTGGAGACCCCTTATTAGCAAGCATACCACACTTCTTTCCAACACACCTGAATTTCCTCTAACGTGCCTTGATTTCGGCTCTCTATCACTCTTTACAACCTGGGGGGGGGGGGGGGGGCACTCGTTACAGACAGTTTTGCCTTTTGTGTCCTTCATACACATAGAACAAAAATATGATCCAATCCTTAAGGGGACATGGGCCGGTTTTCTGGATCACTTTCTCCCTCATGTTTAGCCCCATTAGTTTTCAGATGTCAAGATGTTTCCCCGTTAGTTAGTCGATTTTAAGACCTTTCGCCTCATTTCTTCGTCAATATTTATACCTTTCGTGCTATTTAGGTGTTGATTTTTTCCCTGGCGAACGATAGTGAGCCTGTAATGTTGGAAGAACCGGCCGGGACATTTTTGTACCGAAAAATGTACAAATTAATCTAGAAGGGGAATCTAATCTATTTTATTTTTTAATTTGATGGAGGTCTAGGGAGGAAACTAAAAAAATAACGAATACATGCAAAAATCGCCCAAAAAGTGAACCATCTCCCCTTAAACCTGTGGGAGGGGGAAGTACTTGTTACAGGCCACTTTGTCTTTTGTCTCCTTCATGCACATATAACAAAAATACAAAGAGGATCAAAAAGTGTTTTACAAATTATTATGATTGTATATTTTTTAATATAAGAAAAAGTATTTACAAAACAAATATGTACAGTTGGGGTCATTAAGGGGGAGTTATTGTTGTTGTTTTTGGACCCCCTTCTCCCTCGTGTTTAGCCCGATTAGTTTTGATATTTTAAGACGTTCGGCATATTAATTTGGCGATTTTAACACCCTTCATCCCGTTCCTTCGTCAATTTTTAAGCCAACCGAAACGTCAATAAGATAGCCTACCCTCATTGTTCCCTGATTAAATAGCATTGTATTAATATTCCCATATTCAAAATGTGCTACAAGGGGACAATGCATAGTGAGTTAATTGTTCAAGGAGGTGAGAAAGTGAAGCACTGGGGCGAGGCAGCTTCAGAGATGTGGCAGCTTTGAACCGGGGGTGGGCAACCGGACCCCGTGCATCCTGCGAAAGCAAGATGGCAGGGGCTGGTAGCATCTCAACGTGCTTCATATGTCTCACTCCCTAGACTGGAACGAGACCTCATGGGCTTCACAGTTGAATGTACAGGCTCTCAGCTTATGCCCGAGAGGGAGTATTTGGAATATAGAAAACACAAAAATAGACGTCGATTATTTTCCTGGCGAGCGAAAACGAGCCTGTAATATTAAGAGGAACCGGCCTTTGGCCGGGAAATTTTTTCCACCGAAAAATGTACAGATTTATCTTGAAAGGGGGTCTAGGTGATGTTTTTTTAAGCTTGATGGAGGTCTAGGGAGCAAACTAAAACATACCGGTAATAAGTAAATAGCTCAACAAATAAGTTCTACCCTTAACTCTAACAAAGTCTTTCATCAAAACCACTATCACATTACTTAATCACGAAACTCCACCTGTGAACTTGCCTATTAATAATCATTAACCCTTTCAGTACCATTGCCGTCCTTTTAACTTTATTTTGGCACCTATTAGAGGATTGTATTCAGTTTAAAAAGGGTCTCCAGCAATTAACAGACTTCGGTCTATCTCACTTAACCCTTTTTACTCCCACGGATCATTGTTAAGGGGGGGATGGGCCGTTTTTCTGGACCACTTTCTCCCTCATGTTTAGCCCCATTATTTTTCAGGTGTTAAGATGTTTGCCCCATTAGTTAGTCGATTTTAAGACCTTTCGCCCAATTTCTTCGTCAATATTTAGACCTTTCGTGCTATTTAGGTGTCGATTTTTTCCCTGGCGAACGATTGTGAGCCTGTAATGTTGGAAGAACCGGTCTTCGGCCGAAAATGTACAAATTAATCTAGAAGGGGGCTCCAATGGATGTTTTTTTAAGTTTGATGGAGGTCTAGGGAGGAAACTAGAAAAATAATAAAAAAGATACATAAATGAGCAAATAATTAAGCCCATCTCCCCTTAAAGAGCACAACATCGTCTAAATATAACAATAACAAAATTGTCATCGCTGTTATAAAAGAGATAAGAGAACAAATTATATGGACAATTGACCCCTTTCGAGTTTCTGGCTATAGGGAAGTTGGAGTTTTGTACATCGATATTCAACAGAATTACGGGCTGAAGTATGGTTGTATTGCATAATTATATAATGCATAAAAACAAATTCAACATACTTTCTATCCATCGAAAACCAATATTATTATTGCCTTTCCCTTTAATATCGATGTTTGCAGCTCTAACTTCCTTATAGCCTGAAACTTGCAAGTGGTCGATTCTAGCCTAACACGTATAGTTCATGTTTCAGTATAAAGCCGGTGTCACACGAGCGCTTTTTCCGTCAATTTTCCATGAGCAAGTTTGTTTTCGTATTATTTCGGGACATTTTCGCACGGGTATCGGCAAGTAGACTGAAGGTAGATTATGTTAGGCGGCTGAATTTTGATAAAGTGTAATATTTTAAGCTTCCAGACCATAATTGCCCTTAAAAATTGCTCGAAAACGCGCTCGTGTGACACTGGCTTTAGTTATCGATAAATCATATGCTGAGGGATTCATTTTATCGTCAGCTGAGATAAAACCGCGTTACCCCTTTCAGTACCGGTGACGTCCTTTAACTTTATTATGGCTACTATATGACGATTTAATTCAGCTTAGGAAGGACGCCTACCCATTAAAAGGCAACAGACTATCTCATTTAATACTTTTAGCTACCACAGATCCTTCCTAAGCTGCACAAAATCGTCTAAATATAGCTAACATAATGTGAAAAAGACGTCTCCGGTACAGAAGGGGCTAAGCCACACAGTATCACACGTAAGATAGCTCCACGTTGAAGCCATTACCATCGTCGAAGTATTTAACGATCTGAGTCCTTCCATCCGGTAGTAACACACTGTACTGTCCACGAACCTGAGGGCACGAAAATAAAAAGTAACATATTTGGAATATTTTCATATTTTCACCAACCCACCAATTAAGTTAGAAATTAACCTAATTAAGAAAATCAATGAAACTAATGAATACATGTGGTACGGTACTCCAAGGATTCGAACCTAGGATACTCACACCCAAATTATATTACATTATATCATGATTTTCTTTTCTTTTATATGTGAGTGAGGGAGATAAAAGGCAGAACTGCCTGTAGCGAGTGCCTCCCCTAGAGTTGAAAGAGTGACAGGGCCAAAATCAAGGGACGTTCTAGCCAAAATGCCTGGACTCACGGATTTTGAAGCAATTTAAGTCATAGGAAGAAGGAAAGACTGATTCTGGGAGAGAATTCCAGAGCTCAGCTGTTGAATAGAAGAAAGACTGAGAATAACGTTTCACTCGTGCTGATGGGGGCAATAACGTGTAGATACGACAAATGACTTACGACATTGCCATCCGATTTTTCCGTCTGCGAGAACTGGTTGCCTGATTCTGGGTCGTCCACTCCCCAACCAAAGTCGTAAGGCATCCCAACCATGCCCTTCATCATCATCATCATCTTGGTGGTCGTTGTGGTAGGCTGAGGGGTCGTAGTTGTGGTAGTGGTTAGTGGTGGCTGTGTGGTAGAAGAGATAAAGGGTAGATTTGGTAGTCGTTGCGGTAGGCTTTGTTTTTGTTTTGTTTGAAGGTGACATAAAATAATGTATATTTAACTCCCAACACCAAACAACTCTCAATGAAACTAATGAAAACATGGGATCTTCCCGAGATTCGAACATAGTTCATTACACACAGATCCCACACCATCGAGACAGTTAAAGGTTAACTACATGACCACGATTGTATAGGGCCTATCCATTTATCGAATACTGGATATCAATCTAATCCGCCTGTAACAAGTACCTCCACCAAATTTGGGAAAGTGATGAGATTTGCTTTTTATATTTTTTTGGTACGCTATTGGGAAGGAGAATGGTGTGCTTGTTTAGTGTAGTGGAATGTATAGGAGGAGGAGGTGTTTGTGCGAGCTAGCTGGATTACTCTGTGTAGGTGAGACGCACACAGAAACTGAGGGAAGCCAGACAAATGAAGCAGGAGTTCCAGCAATTCCTTATCACATGTGTGAGGCCTCCCCCGGTTATTTACGCTTTTAATTCCAACATATTCATTCTAAACTGTCTAAAATCGTGTAATGATAGCTGGAATAAACTGCCAAAACGTGTCATCATTTTCATAGGGTTAATTTGTTGGAAGCTATAAGTGGTTTTGGTCGTTGTGGTAGGCTTGGGGGTCGTAGTTGTGGTAGTGGTTGTGGTGGTAGTGTTTGTGGTTCTTGGAGGTGGTTGTGGTGGTAGTGGTTGTGGTTGTGGTTCTTGGAGGTGGTGGTAGTGGTTGTGGTTCTTGGAGGTGGTTGTGGTGGTAGTGGTAGTGGTTCTTGTTCTTGGAGGTGGTGGTGGTGGTAGTGGTTGTGGTTCTTGTTCTTGTAGGTGGTTGTGGTGGTAGTGGTTGTGGTTCTTGGAGGTGGTTGTGGTGATAGTGGTTGTGGTTCTTGGAGGTGGTGGTGGTGGTAGTGGTTGTGGTTCTTGGAGGTCGTTGTGGTGGTAGTGGTTGTGGTGGTAGTGTTTGTGGTTCTTGGAGGTGGTTGTGGTGATAGTGGTAGTGGTTGTGGTTCTTTGAGGTGGTGGTGGTGGTAGTGGTTGTGGTTCTTGGAGGTGGTTGTGGTGGTAGTGGTTGTGGTTCTTAGAGGTGGTAGTGGTTGTGGTTCTTGGAGGTGGCTGTGTGGTAGAGGAAAGTAAAGCCGGTATCACACGAGCTCTTTTTCACTCAACATTTATCCTCAACACTGGTCTGGCAGCTTATGAGGTAGACATTTAATATATTTCGGTTACCTAAGTTCATCTACTACCAGTCTAGTTTCCGCTACCAGTGCAAAATATTCCAGAAATGATGCCAGAAAAATGTTGATCATCGAATGTTGACTATAAAAGCTCTCGTGTGATACCGGCTAGATTGGACGATGCATGCTTGGTGTTGGAGAGTTACATAGATATACAGACCTTGCGGTGCCTATTAGACAGTCCGGACTTAAATTCAAATGGTATTTGCTATTAAATGGAAGATAAAGACAGCAAAGCAAAGGCTCTCTCCCCACCCACCACTCCCTCTGACCTTGGATCGGCATGAAATTTAGTTGGGGAAACAAGGGCCCCAGCAGAATGAGAACATTTCTACTGGGATATTCAAAGTAAAGAAGGAAGTTGAGAAACATTGTATATACTGATGCTTAACCCATCTCTTTAGTTTGTATTGTTTTTACCTATATTACTCCAACCTTCTCGAAATGAAACGAGAGAGAGAGAGAGAGAGAGAGAGAGAGAGAGAGAGAGAGAGAGAATGGTATAGTAACTTAAAATTAAGCAGTTTATGAACAAAGTTGTCAAGGATTCTATTGATTTGGACTGTACATCGAGGGCGACCTTTGAGGGGGGTCACCGGCTTTTTTATCTTTCTCTCCTTTTCTCTCTTTCCCTGGCTTGTATCCATTCGGCCCCATTCAGCCAACTGTTTTAAGACGTTTATCCCCATCCAGGTGTCGATTTATTCCTGGCGAGCGATAGCGAGCCAGCATTGTATGGAGAAATCCAAAATGGAGGACACATTTTTCTATCGAAAAATTTACAAATTTAGCTTGCTGCCAAGACAAAAATATATATATGCTGGCTCGCTATCGCTCGCCAGGAAAATATTAACACCTGGATGGGGGTAAACGGCTTAAAACAGTAGGCTGAATGGGGCCGAATGGATACAAACCAAAGAGAGAGGGAGAGAAAGATAAAAAAAAAAAAAAAAAAAAAAAAAAAAAGAGGTGGGCTCCCTTAAGGCAACTAACGTTGCGTTAGCAACGTTTTTTATGGGGGGGGGGGGGGGGGGGGCGGGAAGGGGGGGAGGGGGAAGGAAGGAGGGTGGGGGTTAACCAACAATGAGCCCCCTACCACCCTACCTCCCTTCCTCTCCCTACTCTCCTGCCTTCACCTCACCCCCTGCCCCTCCCGCCCCCCACCTCCTTCCCTCCCGCCCCCCTCCCAGCTCCCCCCACCCCTCCCGCCCCCCCCATAAAAAACGTTGCTAACGCAACGTTAGTTTTATAGCCTTTTTTTAGGCCCCCTAGGCCTATTTTAAAGTTTAAAAACTCCATAGACAAGTTATTTATGAACAGAACGGCGAAGACTTTGACACAGAAGAAAACGGAGCGTGTTGTCCTTTTTATAGGGCCGACTAAAGTGGTAAGCTACACATTTAGTATCTTTGCGGCTTACAGTTTGTTTGGTTAGAGTAGGTTATTTTTGTTTAGTTAACCCCTTCAGCACCATGACACCTTTGTTTAGTTAACCCCTTCAGCACCATGACACCTTTGTTTAGTTAACCCCTTCAGCACCATGACACCTTTGTTTAGTTAACCCCTTCAGCACCATGACACCTTTGTTTAGTTAACCCCTTCAGCACCATGACACCTTTGTTTAGTTAACCCCTTCAGCACCATGACACCTTTGTTTAGTTAACCCCTTCAGCACCATGACACCTTTGTTTAGTTAACCCCTTCAGCACCATGACACCTTTGTTTAGTTAACCCCTTCAGCACCATGACACCTTTGTTTAGTTAACCCCTTCAGCACCATGGGCCAGGTACTCGCTTTTTCTGGGCCCCCTTCACCCTCATGTTTAGCATATTAGTTTTGAAATGTTAAGAAGTTTATTCCGTTAGTTTGGCGATTTTAAGACCTTACACCCCATTTCTTTGTCAATATTAAGACCTTTCGTGCCATTTAGGTGTATCTTTGTTTCCTACCTGTAGTTTTAGAAGGAACTGGCCTTCGGCCGGGACATTTTTCTATCGAAAAATATACAAATTTATCTTGAAAGGGGGTGGGTCTAGGGGTTGATTTTCTTTAGGTTTGATGGTCGTCTTGCGAGGAAACCCAAAAATATGTGAATAAATGAATATATAGACATAAAAAAACTACTCCCTTAAGAAGGTCCTATGTTATTTTGAAGTTTTATTGAGATAGTTTTTACCCCTTCGAATGCTAGAGGTAGATTGTAAGCTGAAGACAATTATCTAATGTATCCAGAATATGATGAAGAATAAGTCATAGTGCTGAAGGGGTTAAGGGTAGCGTAGATTGGGGTAGGCTATATTAGGTTATATTAGATTATATTACCTATGCTTGGTTAGATAAGGTTAGATTTCATGAGGTTATTTACAGTAGAATAAGGCTGAACTACGCTAGTTTGTAGACAAAGTGTAATATGTATAGTCAGCAGCCAGCCCTTACTCCCACAAGGGGTAGGGAGGATCAACAAGAGACACAAGAAAGGAAAAAAGAGGTGACAGGAGAAGAACACATAACAGTTCACCCACAAAAAACAAGCACACAAACATTCAGAAGCACCAAAAGGGAGGATCAGCAAGAGACTCTAGAAAGGAAAAGAGGTGACAGCTGAGAAGAACACATATAACAGTTCACCCACACAAAGTAAGCACACAAGCATTCAGAAGCACCAATCACTCATCAGTCCCAGAAATCAATGGCTTCACCTCAGATGTTATGTAATAGTATTTAATGAAACTTGTTATCAAACTTAACTGACCGTTTTGACTGGCTTGGGTTTAGATTCCTTCGGTGTCTGGTAGAGCCTGGATGTAGGTGGTGGAGGAGGAGGAGGTGGGGATGGGGAGGGCGTGTCGTAGAGTTGGGGGGGGGGGAGAAGTAGGGGGTCTGGTTTGGGGGTTTGGTACAGTACGGATGGGGAGGGAGTTACATAGAGTTGGGTGGGGAGGCGAAGTGGGGGGTTTGGTTTGGGAGTTTGGTACAGTACAGGTGGGGGGATATGTGGAGGAGGGGGTGGGGAGGGAGCTTTGCATGGTTGGGTGGGGGGAGGTAGAGAAGGGAGGTGGGCTTCGTAGATATTGATGGTTGGCCGAGCTGGAGGGGGGGCTTCGTAGATTTGGGTGTGGGCGCGTAGGGAAGGTAGGGGACCTTTGTAGAGTTGGGTGGGGGGTCGGGCTGGAAGGGGAAATACGTGGAGTTTGGTGATGGTAGGAGCTAGAGGAGGGGCTTCATACAGTCCGGATGGCTTAGCAGGCAGCTGCAAGAAAACATAATCAATATATTAATTAATTGGATATACAAATCAATTTAATTATGGGTAGGAGGACTAATTCTCTCCATCCATCTATTTATTAATCCTCAAAGATCTTGAAATGTATATATACGTTCCATTGAAATCAATGGGAATAGCGGGAGAGGTACCGGTATACAGTATGTACGCTTTTCTTTTTTTTTTCTTTTTTTTTAAGAGACAATGAACGGAGGAAGGAAAAACACAGATAAAACAAAAAGGTCCATGTGCCTAAAGGCATCCTCCATTCATAAAATGTTTGTAACAACTGGATTTAAACATTTGTAGATTGTAAGTTTGTGGAAAGCAATTCGAGGGAAGTGAATCCCAAAGAGTAGTAGCTCTGGGGATAAATGAATTCTGATAAGCAGAAGTTTGCATTGTGGAGGAGAAAGTGTAAATTCATGGGCGCTCTCAGCTGCCCTAGTTCTACGGGGAAAGATGTGGAGAGGCGGCACAATTAAAGCAAGTTTCTCGGAACAATTGCTGTGAAAATATCTGTAGAATAATGCAAGGGATGCAACGTTTCTTCGTATGGATAATGTAGGAAGGTCCTTGTGATTGCAGGGTTATTGATTAATCTAATAGCTTTATTTTGAATTTTGTCCAACTGCCTCAATGCAACCACTCCACTTCCACCCCACAGAGGTGAACAGTAATCCATCTGAGAACGCACATGACTTTTATATATCACGGCCAACTGCTCGTCAGTGAAGAATTCTCGAACTCTGTACAGGAGTCCCAGTTTTGTAGAGGCATTCTTAGCAATGTTTCTAACATAATATGTCCAGCTCAAGTTAGTAGTTAATGTTACACCGAGAATGTCAATACTAGGGGAAGTGGGAATATTTACATCATTAAAAAATATATGGGAGTCAGTGAGATTCTGTCGGTTAGAAAATTGAATGTATTTGGTTTTCTGTGCATTTCTGTGCTTTGTAATTTATGCCATTCAAAATGCTCCAGGGTGATATCTAGTGGTCAATATCGATACTAGTCCGTCCTAGAAGGGTTCCACACAGTCCTCAGGCAAGAGAGCACACACATCAATCTTGTTCCAATCAACGTCTCACAATAGTGCTTTCCTGCCAACCTGCCCCGCCAGGTTACCACGACAAAAGCCACGGCCCACCATAGGTCTCAACAGTACTGGTAATATATAACCATAGGTCTCAACAGTACTGGTAATATATAACCATAGGTCTCAACAGTACTGGTAATATATAACCATAGGTCTCAACAGTACTGGTAATATATAACCATAGGTCTCAACAGTACTGGTAATATATAACCATAGGTCTCAACAGTACTGGTAATATATAACGAACTAGACTTTTTAGAAGATTTGTCCGTGTTTTCTAGCGGTGACAATGGGTTGGATCTGAATAAAATCGTCTAATAATATCCAGAAAACAGAAAAAAATGCGTCATCGTATCTTGAAATGGTTTAATACCTCATACAAATTAGCAGGCTTGGCAGGAGGGTTGTAGTTGTAGCCATAGAACTGTTGTTGTGGTTGTTGTTGTTGTTGTTGTGGTTGTTGTTGTTGGTGGTGGTGGTGATAGTTGTAGGGTTGGGCTCTCTCCACAGGTCGCCAATCACCCAATTTAGCGGCTTCAATCACCCCAAGGGCTAAACACGTCCATATCACCGTCTGTTGGAAGAAATGAATAGATAAATTAATAGATAAATTATAAAATACATAGATACAAATAAATAAATTAATTAATTAATAAGTAAATAAATGCACTGTGAAAATAATGGGATCGAACCTAAACAACATTGATACACAAAACATAATCTCTCTCTCTCTCTCTCTCTCTCTCTCTCTCTCTCACACACAGCATCCACCCCTTTCCTACACACACATATTTCTCTGATGACACTTGCAAAACATATCTAAGAGGAAACCCCTGAAACAGTCCCGCCCTATGCCCGTATGTCGAAGATTATGAGAAGCAAACACACACACGCACACAACACACACAAACACACGCACATAACACACACACACACACACACACACACACACACACACACACACACACACACACACACACACACACACAAACAGATCTACACACACAATAGTGTGTCGCTGTGTCTCGCGCTGACCGTAAGAGCCCGGGGTGAGGGTTCGAATCCATCAGAATCCCCCAAAAAAAATCGGCCATAGCGACGGAGAGGATTGTATCGTGGTTCCTCCCTAACCAAGCTGCTATCAGCCTGTGTTAGCTTACATATCTTCTCACCATTATAAAGTGTATCTGCGTATGTACTTGGTGGGAAGCCAGGCACCTCACGGTCGCCAAAGGTCGCATGTGACCTCGTAATTAATAAGGTAGAATAAGTATTGTGCTGTACCTAGGTTTGAATATAACTCTGTAGATGTTCAGCCTCAGCGCGGCAATGAACAATATAACGACAATGATTTATTATTTATTTACACATACACCCCCCCCCCCCCGCATACACACACACACACACACACACACACACACACATATACATACACTCCCACACACCCACACGCCCTTTATCAGAGAGAGAGAAGGAGAGAGAGCAACATGTCTACACACTCCAGCACATAAGTTAATAAGACACACACACACAGAGAGAGAGAGAGAGAGAGAGAGAGAGAGAGAGAGAGAGAGAGAGAGAGAGATAAATTTTTTATTATGTTCTCTCCACTAACCAACTTTACTCCTAAACTCGATTAATGAAATTAACAAACACATGTGGCAGTCCGGGGATTCGAACCCAGGACGCTCACACCGAAAATCAACACACCTATGCATTGCACCACGAAGACAGTTATATCAGACAGACAGACAGACTAAGTTTCAGGGTCAGAACAAGGTCACCCACACAGAAGAGCGATGACCCGAAAATAAAGAGACACCAAGAATATACTGTAAGTAGACATTATGCTCCGAATTCAGAACATTATGGGTAGTACTGTACAATAACCCTTTGAAAATTATGACGCATTTTGAGTTTGTTCTGGCTATCATTAGTCGATTATTTACAGCTTAGGAAGGATCTGTGGGACTTATAAGGGTATTTAAGACTATCTCAATTAAGGGGAGGCAGTTGGTTTTTCCGAGTCTTCCTTCTCCCTCATGTTTAGCTGTATCAGTTACGAGATTTCAAGACATTCGCCCCATTAGTTTGGCGTTATTCAGACCTTTTGCCCATTTCTTTGCCAAAATTATGACCGTGCCATTTAGGTGTCGATTTTTTCCTGGCGAGCGATAGCGAGCCTGTAATTGTAAGAGGAAGCATCCTTCGGCCGGGATATTTTTCTACCAAAACATTTACAAATTCATGTTGAGGGGGGGGGGGGGGGGGTAGGGGATGTTTTTCTAAGTTTGAGGGATGTCTAGCGAGGAAACTAAGAATTTATGAATGAATGAATTTATAGGCCAAAAAAGCAGTCGGTGTCCCCTTAACGTTCTGACTTCCATATGTCCGAAATTGGAGACACACATAGAACATCAGTATATAGGTATTGTGGGCTGTCTAGGGTTATTTTCTGGATCCACTTCTCCTTCATGTTTAGCTCCATTCGTTTTGAGATTGTAAGTCGTTCGCCCCATTAGTTTGGCGATTTTAAGACCTTTTGCCCCATTTCTTTGTCAATTAAAATGTAAAACTTGCAAACTAAACAAACCAAAATTGGGACAAGGACAATATAAAGTCAAATTAAATTATCAAAATCGCTATGTGGAAATATTATTATCAATATTAAGACCTTTGGTGGCATTTAGGTGTCGATTTTCCCTAGTGAGCGATATCGAGGAGTTTAGGAGGAACCAATCATTGGCTGGGACATTTTTTATTGACAATTGACACAAATTTATCTCGAAAGCAGAACGTCTACCCATTAAAAGGCTATAGACTATCTCAATTAATAATTTTAGCTACCATATATCCTTCCTAGGCTACTTAAAATGTTCTAAATCTAAGCTGAAATCAAATAAAAAAACATTGCCTAAATTTTCGCTAGTACGAGAAATATTCGCCCGACACATTTTTGCGGGTAGGAAAACTGCATATTTAACCATGAGATTATTTTTAACGGCTTGGGATCGAAAGTATTGCGCATAAGAATGCGTTTTATAATGTTGAGGAATTTGAAGATACGTGTTTTATTCCTACGTTACTTATTTGTCAAAATTTCAATTATTACATTAGTTTTTACTCAAATATGCTTTCACTATTTAATTTATATTTTCGCTTGATATATATATATATATATATATATATATATATATATATATATATATATATATATATATATATATATATATACCGTATATATATATACCGGTATATAATTTGTATTTTCGCTTGATATATATATATATATATATATATATATATATACTGTATATACCGTATATATAAGCGAAATTCTATTTAAGACCGGAAACCGATTGGAATTGAAAATTATATCATGAAATGATTGAGATAAAAGAAAAGAAGATTGCAACAAATTTATGACTATGCCGAAAAGGAACCAAAGTAAAAATAAAAAAATACAAGGAGAGAGAGAGAGAGAGAGAGAGAGAGAGAGATATAAAACCATACAGGAGAGAGAGAGAGAGAGAGAGAGAGAGAGAGAGAGAGAGAGAGAGAAGACCAAGAATATAAAATACAGAAATATTTTAGAAAAGGAAATTATTCATGAACTTGCGCTTTCGTCCAAGGTCACAGAGGCGTACCAGGATTGATTTTTTGTTTTGTTTTTTACTCCTGCCTCTCTCCATATTGGTGAGGTTCTTTACCTACACTCCTGTACTCTCTCTCTCTCTCTCTCTCTCTCTCTCTCTCTCTCTCTCTCTCTCTCTCTCAATATCTATGAACCTTTATCAATGGTTGGCCTTCCTCCACCCCACCCTAGACCACTATATGATATGATCTCCTTGAGGGGGGTCACCGTTTTTTTTTTTATCTTTCTCGCCTTTTCTCTCTTTTTCTGGCTTGTATCCATTCGGCACCATTCAGCCAACTGTTTTAAGACGTTTATCCCCATCCAGGTGTCGATTTCTTCCTGGCTAGCGATAGCGAGCCAGCATTGTACGAGAAATCCGGCTTCGCCGGAGAAAATTTTCTATCGAAAAATTTCCAAATTTAGCTTGCTGTCAAAACAAAAATATATATATGCTGGCTCACTACCGCTCGCCAGGAAAATAATTGACACCTGGATGGGGGTAAACGTCTTAAAATAGTAGGCTGAATGGGGCCGAATGAATACAAGCCAAAGAGAGAGGGAGAAAAAATAGAAAAAAGGCGAGGTGGGCTTCCTTAATGAGGGGGAACGCCTGGGAACAATACTGCGTTTGTGTAATGCTATGTGCTAATGTCTAATTAACTCCCTTCTCCCTCATGTTTAGCCCCATCAGCTTATGTTCTGGGTGTTGTGTCCATAGTTCGAATCCTGGGAGGGCCATATGCTTTCATTAGTTTATTCAAGTACATTGGAGTTTGTACTTTAGGAGAAACCGGTCTTTCTACCGAAAAATGCACAAATTTATCTCGAATGGGGTCTCCATCTATCTACAGTATATACTACCTATTAATCCATCTATATCTACCTAACTAACTAACTAACTATAACTAACTAACTAACTACCTAACTAACTAACTAACTAACTACCTAACTACCTAACAAACTATCCATATATCTACAGTATATACTACCTATTAATCCATCTATATCTACCTAACTAACTAACTATCCATATATCTAACTAACTAACTATAACTAACTAACTAACTAACTAACTAACTACCTACCTACCTAACAAACTATCCATATATCTACAGTATATACTACCTATTAATCCATCTATATCTACCTAACTAACTAACTAACTAACTAACTAACTAACTACCTAACAAACTATCCATATATCTAACTAACTAACTATAACTAACTAACTAACTAACTAACTATAACTAACTAACTAACTAACTAACTACCTACCTAACAAACTATCCATATATCTAACTAACTAACTAACTATAACTAACTAACTAACTAACTAACTACCTACCTAACAAACTATCCATATATCTAACTAACTAACTATAACTAACTAACTAACTAACTAACTACCTACCTAACAAACTATCCATATATCTAACTAACTAACTAACTAAATATAACTAACTAACTATCTAACTATAACTAACTAACTATAACTATCTAAGTAACTAACTAACTATAACTAACTAACTATAACTAACTAACTATAACTATCTAAGTAACTAACTAACTAACTAACTAACTAACTATAACTAACTAACTATAACTAACTAACTAACTATAACTAATTAACTAAGTAGCTAACTAACTAACTAAGTAACTAACTAACTATACATGGTAAATATTTAATTGGCTTTGGTCTCTCTCTCTCCCACTATATGATATGATCTGGAGGGTGAAAGTCTGGGAACCGTACATCGTTTGCGTAATGCCGTGAGCTAAGGCGTACGGATTGCTCATATAGTCTGGGAGATATTGCACACACGTAAGAGATAGGGCTATACTTGCAAAAAACACCATGTACAGTTGGCCTCATAAATTCCGTTCCTCGTCGTGATCTTGTGTGTGAAAGTCAATTTGTTATGAATGAATAAATTGCGAGTGTGGTTTCTTTTGCTTATCAGTTGACAATTCAGATGAGTTGAGGGCAGGCAGACCGTTTTTCTGGACCCCCTTCTCCCTCATGTTTAGCCCCAATAGTTTTGAGATTGTAAGACGTTCGGCCCATTAGTTTGGCGATTTTAAAAGCTTTCCCCCCATTTCGTTGTCAATTTTAAGACCTTTCGTGCCATTTAGGTATCGATTATTTCCTGGCGAGCAAGAGCGAGCCTGCAAAGGCCGGGAAATTTTTCTACCGAAAAATGTACACATTTAACTTGAAAGAGGGTCTAGGGGGTGTTTTTCTAAGCTTGATGGAGGAAACTAAAAATATATATATATATATATGAATATATGAATATATGAATTAATAGACCAAAGAAACGGTCTGCCTCCCCTTAACCACAGCATAAAACAACTACACTCGTAATTCAAGCATTACGGATTGCTCATAATTATGGTCTCGGAGATATTGCACACACATAAGAGATAGGGCTATTCTTGCTTAACCCCTTCTGTACCGACGACGTCCTTTTAACTTTATTCTGGCTACTACTGGACGATTTCATTAAGGGGGCCCACCTCGCTTTTTTTTTCTCTTTCTCTCCCTCTCTCTTCGGCTTGTATCCATTCGGCCCCATTCAGCCTGCCCCCATCCAGGTGTCAATATTTTCCTGGTGAGTGGTAGGGAAGGAAGCTCGTGGGCTGATGATCCCCTCCCCACCCACACCCATAACCATCCATAAACACACCCACATGCCCTACCCACACCCATACTCCACCCATATACCCACACACCCAACCATTACACCCACATGCTCCCCCTACCCACACCCACATGCCCTACCTACACTCATACTCCACCCATATATCCACATGCCCCCCTACCCACACCCATACTCCCCCATATACCCACACCCATACACCCACATGCCCCACCCCCTTACCACACCCACAAACCCACATGTCCTACCCACACCCATACTCCCCCATATACCCACACCCACCATTACACCCACATGCCCCACCTACCCACACCCATACTACCCCAATACCCACATGCCCCTCCCCTCCTACCCACACCCATATACCCACACACCCAACCATTACACCCACGTGCCACACCCCCCTACCCACACCAATACTCTCCCATATACCCACACACCCTGCCCTTACCTACCCACACACCCCACACCCATAGCCTACTCCCCCATATACCCACACCCCCCTACCCACACCCATACTCTCCCATATACCCACACACCCATATGCCCTGCCCTTACCTACCCACACACTCCACACCCATAGCCTACTCCCCCATGTACCCACACCCAACCACACCAATACACCCATATGCCCTACCCTTACTTACCCACACCCACGCTTGCCCAGAAAAAAACGACACCTGAGTGGGGTGAAACGTCTTATTATCGCCAAACTAATGAGATGAAACGTCTTCAAATTTCCACCAAACTCCACCCATACACCGATTTGCTTGTGTTTTTATTGCCAGCGTTATAGTTATAGTTTAGTTGCTTTTTTGCTATGTGGATGAGGGAGACAAAAGGTAAAATTGCTTGTGACGAGTGCCTCCTCCAGAGTTGAAAGAGTGGAAGGGCTATTCAGTGTGCAGTTGGGTAGGAGTACGTGTTTAGATTGATATCCGGTATTTGATAAATGGATATGAAATCGTAGTCATATAATTAAGGGAGCTCAAACGGTATTGTGCAGCAAAATTTACTGGTTCGGCTCAATGGTTTAAGGAGGGGGTTTAGTTTGCTCTCTAAACCTCTATCAAACTTTAAAAAACACCCACAAGACCCCCCTTCGATATAAATTTGTAAATTTTTCGGTAGAATAATGTCACGGCCTAAGGCCGACTCCTCTTTAACTACAGGCTCGCTATCGCTCGCCAAGGAAACAAATCGACACCTAAATAGCACGAAAGGTCTTAATATTGACAAAGGAATGGGGCAAAAGGTCTGAAAATCGCCAAACTAATAAGCCGAATGTCCTGAAATCCTCCCCCCCCCCCCACATTTCCCACACACACACACACACACATGTATATATCACTTCATCAATATACACGTTACAACTCCAAAATATCTTACCTTGAACATGGCGACCCTCCTTAATCCAAGCCAAGATGAGACTGAAGACGTCCTGCGAGTTCCAGTTCTTTAAATAGTCCCCCTGGTGGTGGTGATGATTGCTACGGAGCCTGCAGGATCACTGTACCCCGGGCTGGACATACCCCCTCTTTAAGGGGAAATGGTTCACTTTTTGGGCGATTTTTGCATGTACTGTATTCATTAATTTTCTAGTTTCCTCCCTAGACATCCATCAAGCTTGGACAAACACCCCCTTCAAGATAAATTTGTACATTTTTCGATAGAAAAATGTCCTGGCCGAAGACCGGTTCCTCTTAAAATTGCAGGCTCGGTATCGCTCGCCAGGAAATAATCGACACCTAAATGGCACGAAAGGTCTTAAAATTGACAACGAAATGGGGCGAAAGGTGTTAAAATCGCCAAACTAATGGGCCGAACGTCTTATTATATCAAAACAAGGGGGGTTAAACATTAGGGAGAAGGGGGTCCAGAAAAACGGTCTCCTCCCCTTAATAACCCCTTGATGATTATGATGCGCTTTAGCAGTTTACTTTGGCTCGATCATGATGCGCTTTAGCAGTTTACTTTGGCTCGATCATGATGCGCTTTAGCAGTTTACTTTGGCTCGATCATGATGCGCTTTAGCAGTTTACTTTGGCTCGATCATGATGCGCTTTAGCAGTTTACTTTGGCTCGATCATGATGGCGCTTTAGCAGTTTACTTTGGCTCGATCATGATGCGCTTTAGCAGTTTACTTTGGCTCGATCATGATGCGCTTTAGCAGTTTACTTTGGCTCGATCATGATGCGCTTTAGAAGTTTACTTTGGCTCGATCATGATGCGCTTTAGCAGTTTACTTTGGCTCGATCATGATGCGCTTTAGCAGTTTACTTTGGCTCGATCATGATGCGCTTTAGCAGTTTACTGTTACTTTGGCTCGATCATGATGCGCTTTAGCAGTTTACTTTGGCTCGATCATGATGCGCTTTAGCAGTTTACTTTGGCTCGATCATGATGCGCTTTAGCAGTTTACTTTGGCTCGATCATGATGCGCTTTAGAAGTTTACTTTGGCTCGATCATTCGACGATTTTATTCAGTTCAGGAAGGATCTTTGGGAGTCAGACTTAATTGAGTTGATTTTAACCCCTTAGATTCCTAGAGGTCCTTCCTAAACTGCATAAAGTCGTCTAATGATAGCCAAGATAGACTGCCAACACGCGTCATAATTCTCAAGGGGTAAATATGACGAATTCAGAATATGTGTAATATCGTTATCACATATTGTGTGTTCCGACATTTAAACAGTGTTCTTCTCTCTCTCTCTCTCTGATATAATGCATTTGTGCGTGTGTATGTGTGTGTGTGTGTGTGTGTGTGTGTGTGTGTGTGTGTGTGTGTGTGTGTGTGTGTGTGTGTGTGTGTAATAATAATAATAATAATAATAATAAAAACGGTTTATTAAAGAATGGCAGCCTCATGAGCTGAAAATACACATTTTACAATTTAGTGGATGAACATGAGATGTACAGATATGAGGATGGTAAGCTTAGTTTACAAACAAAATAAATAAATACAATAATGATGCATGTGCAGAATACAAATTATCATAAAATAACCATGAGAGTAAGTGATATACAGTACATATACACATTTATTTACTTACTCATATACAGAACATACGTATATACACGTACGTGCGCACATACATATACATGTATGTGAGTGTACATGTATAGAGGTGTTCAAGTGGGTTAGTGGGATTAACAAAGGGGACATGACAAATGTACTAAAGCTCAGTGATAGCGAAAGAACTCGTACCAATGGTTTCAAATTAGATAAATTTCGTTTCAGAAAAGATATAGGCAAATATTGGTTTGGTAACAGAGTTGTAGATGGGTGGAATAGGCTACCAAGTGATATAGTGGGATCAAGAACGATAGGGAGCTTTAAGAAAAAATTGGATAAGCATATGGACGAGAAGGGTTGGGTGTGAAGGGGGATCAGCCGGGTTGGGCCAATCAGCGCTCTGCAGACCCCGTAATCCTGCGTTAATCTCTAACCGGTTTGGTAAGATGATCCTCAGGGTATTAGAGTGTTGAGCCTATAATTGGGCTTTGTAATTGGGGTTGTGTGGGACAGGGATCTGCCTTGCTTAGGCCAATCGGCTTTCTGCAGACTCCCATTTTCTTATGTTCTTATGTTCTTATGAGTGTGTGTGTGTGTGAGTGTGTGTGCGTATCTTTTTAACTGATGTGCTGGAGATGTGACGTTGATATGAATGTGTGAGTGTGAGATTGTACATGTGTGTGCGTGTGCTTGTGTGTGTGTGTGTGTGTGTGTGTGTGTGTGTGTTTGTTTGTTTATTCTTAAAGGGAGGCTGGCCGTTTGTTTGGTTTAATAATTCATTTATTCATATATTATTTTAGTTTCCTCGCTAGACCTCCATCAAGCTTAGAAAAACACCCCCTAGACCCCCCTTAAAGATAACTTTGTACATTGTTCTACCGAAAATCGCCCTTTGTCCCGGCCAAAGGGCGATTCTTCCAACATTACAGGCTCACTATCGTTCGCCAGGTAAATAATTGACACCTAAATAGCACGAAAGGTCTAAATATTGACGAAGAAATGGGGCAAAAGCTCTTAAAATCGACTAACTAATGGGGCAAAAATCTTAACATCTGAAAACTAATGGGGCTAAACATGAGGGAGAAAGTGGTGAAGAAACCCGGCCCATGCCCCCTTAAAGCAAATATATAATACATTGCTCGAAAATTACAAAAGAGAGCCAAATAATTAAGGAGGGGTCACCGTTTTTTTTTCTCTCTTTCTCTGGCGTGTATCCATTCGGCCCCATTCAGCCTACTGGTGTGAGACGTTTATCCCCATCCAGGTGTCAATTTCTTCCTGGTGAGCGATAGCGGAACCAGCATTATATGGAGAAATCCGGCTTCACCAGAGACATTTTTCTATCGAAAAATAACAAATTTAGCCTGCTGTCAAAAACTTTAAACAAAATATGCTGGCTCGCTACTACTCGCCAGGAAAAAATCGACACCTGGATGGGAGTAAACGTCTTAACACAGTAGGCTGAATGGGGCCGAATAGATACAAGCCAGAGAAAGAGAGAGGCGATACAAAAAGCCTGTGACCCCCCTTAATAATAATTCAACTAAAACAGTATATATAATATATATATATATATATATATATATATATATATATATATATATATATATATATATATATAAGAGAGAGAGAGAGAGAGAGAGAGAAGAGAGAGAGAGAGAGAGAGAGAGGTCGAGAAGAGAGAGAGAGAGAGAGAGAGGAGAGAGAGCGAGAGAGAGAGAGGAAGAAGAGAGGAGAGAGAGAGAGGAGAGATGAGAGAGAGAGAGTGAGAGAAGAGAGAGAGACTGAGAGAGAGAGAGAGAGGAGAGAGAGGAGAGAGGAGAGGAGGAGATTGAGAGGAGAGAGAGAGAGATGAGAGCGCGCGGTGGGGGGTGGGGGGGGTTGGAAGTGAGTGAGAACTATCACGACAGACCCTATTTACACTCAAGATTCACTCCAGGCTGGTCACGGCCTTCTATATATAGAAGGCCATGGCCTGGTGCGCAGGTCAGTGACGTCACGTGGTTCTTTCCAGTTGGAAATTGGGGTATTAATACCCAAGAATGATATACTTAGATCTTGGGAATATGAAAGAAAATGGAGAGTAGAAGGTAAACCTAAATAATCTCATGTTCAATAATCCTGTATTTTTTTTTCTATGTGATTGAGGGAGGCAAAAGGCATAACTGCCTATAGCGAGTGCCTCCCCCATAGTTGAAAGAGTGACAGGGCCAAAATCAAGGGACGTTCGAGCCAAAATGTTAACATTATTATTTGTATTAGTATTATTGGTTTTCTTTTTTATTATCATCAGTAATATTACTCTGTGTATTTATGCATCTCTCATGTTCCAATCCTTTGTATAATAATATAATAATAATAATAATAATAATTACCGGTACTATTATTATTCTTATATTATTAGTGGCTGTATTAGTAGGCCTAGTATTATTGTGTATATCTCTATATCGCGTTTATCAAGTCTGTACTTAAAAAATTGACAGCTGCATCCGGCTTACACACAAACTAAAGGTCAAATATAAGACTTTAATTGGAAAGAGGGCGGACGAACCTTTTCGGTCACCCAGAGGTATGTACTTACAAAGATTAAGCAGCTGCATCCGGCTTACACACACACACGAACGCAGGTTATTAAAAAACACAGAGAACTTTCCAAATTTATTCATAAAACATTAACACAACATGACATTTATAGTTTTTTGGGGTTGCAAAGAGCAATCCACTGTTTCTGCATTTCTTTATTGGGGGGGAAGCGATGAAACGTTAGATTTGGGTATTTTTTTTTTGTTATGATTGGAATTGCATCCATCAATAGCACAAAAAAGCAAAGTAAATATTTGAAAAGTTGTCAGTAAATCGGGAGGAAGCATGGAGTTACAGGTCTAATGGCTGGAGTGGGTTGACTGGACCCAAGCCAGGCAAGCCTTGACCTGAACTGGCCAGAGGTCGGAAGAGGACTGACCGCTCCTCACTTGGTGAACCCTAGTGAAAAAGAACCGTGTGACGTCATGCGTGCGCGGGTCAGATATTCGGGCAGAAGTGAATATACCTGTTAGTCTATGTATCTTGGTCCAGTTAACCTAGTTCGCGGGCCCATAAGAGACCTTGGCCCGATATCCTTTAACGGGATCAGACCGGAAGCGGACGATCTGCACCCTGTTATCCGGCAAGAGGACCGAGTATTCCCCCGTTACTTCCGTCCCGTCGCTGTCCTCCACGTGGTTGAAGAGGTTGCCGCTCTCCGAGTCAGACACGTCCCATTTGAAGTTGTAGGGCATTGGCATCATGGTGGAGGAGGGAGGCTTGGTGGTGGAGGAGGGAGGCTTGGTGGTGGAGGAGGGAGGCTTGGTGGTGGTGGGGGGGGGAGGCGGGGGGGTGGAGTGGGGGGGAGGCTGTGGGAGAAGATATATATAAAATCAAAACACCATATGAGGAGTTCAAATCTGAATAAAATCGATTAGCCTAATAATAGCAAGAACATAACCCTTGAAAGGGTTAAATGTTGCCGCTCTCTGGGTCAGATACGCCCCAGTTGATTGGCATCCTTCAAGATAAATTTGTACATTTTTCGATAGGCCGGTTCCTCTTAAATTACAGGCTCGCTATCGCTCGCCAGGAAAATATCGACACCCAAATGGCACGAAAGGTCTTAACATTGACAGAAATGGGGCGAAAGTTCATAAAATCGCCAATCTAATGGGGCGCACGTCTTAAAATCTCAAAAACAATGGGGCTAAGCATGAAGGAGAAAGAGATCCCGAAAAAAATCTTTCAAGTGGAAATCTCCCCTTAAAGACCCGTCATTCACAGAGAGCATGGTTTCATAACAAAGCCACTCCAACAGCTTCCTCTCACTCCAACACCCCTTCTCCACTCTCTACACTCTTCAGAAAAATAGGAAAAGTAGAATGTAGATACGAGGTGCCATTGTAAAGGCTTATCCCTCAATACCTTCACCTGACCTGACAGCCCCATCATGTCATCACAGTGGCCGATGTTGGTATAGCGCTAAAAACAGTGTCTCGGTTAAGGGGAGGCAGACCGTTTTTCTGGACCCCCCTCTCCCTAATGTTTAGCCCCACTAGTTTTGAGATTATATGACGTTCGGCGCATTAGTTTGGCGATTTTAACCCCTTATTGGCAGCGCACGACATATGTCGAGTGAAATAAATTTGGACTATGTGTCGGTGCACGACATCTGTCGAGTGCCATTTTCAGCACGTAATGTTGCTGAGAGAGAGAGCTGAGCGGTGGGACGAGCGTAGTAACCTTATGACCGGTCCCCACCACCGTGGTGGACCTACTGAACTGTATCCCACCCTTCTCCCCCCTTTCTCACTCGCTACACAGGGAATTATGTAAGGAAATTACCTTATTTTAGGTTTTTTGCACTCGTGTTGCACGATCGTTGCAAGAGAACCAGTGGTCATACAAGGATGGTTCGGGTGTCATTGGAAAGCTCTGTTTACGCCCTTTCAGGGATAGATACTTGTTTTACGCTCTGGGTCTTATTTAGGCATGAAAATGAGCACGGAAACAACCCTATTTAGGGTAAAAAAAAAAACGCTGGGCGCTACGGTCAAATGACCACCTAGCCCGCTAAATAAGGGTTAACACCTTTCGCCCCATTTCGTCAATTTTAAGACCTTTCGTGCCATTTAGGTGTCGATTATTTCCTGGCGAGCGATAGCGAGCCTGCAATTTTAAGAGGAACCGACCTTTGGCCGGGACATTTTTCTACCGAAAAATTTACGAATTTATCATGAAGGGGGGGTCTAGGGGGTTTTCTTCTGAACTTGATGGAGGTCTAGGGAGGAAAATAAAAAATATATGAATAAATTAAGTAATAGACCTAGCAAACGGTCTCCTCTTAAGCTGGTACCACACGAGAGCTTCTATAGTCAACAATCGATGATCAACATTTTTCTGGCAACATTTCTGGAATATTTTGCACTGGTATCGGAAACTAGACTAATGGTAGATGAAATTAGGTGACAGAATGATTGTCAAAGTTGACCCTCATAAGCGGTGCCAGAAAGACCCCCGTATTGAGGATTAATGTTTAGGGAAAAAGCGCACGTGTGATACCGGCTTAAGGGGAGATGGGCCGGTTTATGGACCACTTTCTCCCTCATGTTTAGCCCCATTAGTTTTCAGATGTTAAGATGTTTGCCCCATTAGTTAGTCGATTTTAAGACCTTTTGCCTCACGCTCATTTCTTTCACGTTCTTGCTCAATATAGACCTTTCGTGCTATTTAGGTGTCAATTTTTTCCCTGGCGAACGATGGTGAGCCTGTAATGTTGGAAGAACCGGCCTTTGGCCGGGACATTTTTCTACCGAAAAATGTACAAATTAATCTCGAGGGGGATTTAATGGATGTGTTTTGTTTTGTTTTTTATTTGATGGAGGTCTAGGGAGGAAACTAGAAAAATAACGAATACATGCAAAAATGGCCCAAAAAATGAACCATCCCCCCTTAAGGGTTGGCCTAATAACCGTTAGAGGTTCATGACAGTTTATTCTGGCTGTCATTAGACGATTTTACACAGCTTAGGGTGAACTTGTGGGAGGTAGAGAGTTAAATGACATAGTATTTACCCCTTTGATTCCTAGATGTCCTTCCTAAATTGCTTTATATCGTCTACTGATTCACTTTTTGGTAGATTTTTTCATTTATTTATTATGTTCTTTAGTTTCCTCCCTAGACCTCCATCAAACTTAAAAAAACATCCATCAGATCCCCCTTCTAGATTAATTTGTACCTTTTCGGTAGAAAAATGTCCCGGCCGAAGGCTGGTTACTCTTAGATTACAGGCTCACTATCGCTCGCCATGACAAATTTGACACCTAAATGGCACGAAAGGTCTTAAAATTGACAACGAAATGGGGCGAAAGGTATTAAAATCGCCAAACTAATGGGCCAAACGTCATAAAATCTGAAAACTATTGCGGGTAAGCATGAGGGAGAAGGGGGACCAGAAAAACAGCCCATGTCCCCTTAATATAACATTGGCCAAACGCGTCTTAGATCATCAAGAAGATAATTTAACTCACCGAGGGGGAGGTAGTAGTAGTAGTAGTAGTTGTAGTCGTCGTAGTATTCGTCTCAGGGAGCTCATATAGTCCAGGAAGTTTAGGTGGCCGATAGTCGTACCCGGAGAATTGCTGTGCTATGGCTGCCAGGGGGTCGTGAGGATGGTGGTGGTGGTGGTGGTCGTGGGCATGGTCGTGGTGGTGTAGGCCGTTTAGCTTAGCGGGGGCGGCCACGGCACCCGCTACCAGACACGCCAATATTGTTGTCACCTACAGGGAAACCAGTTAAACATTAATAATATATGTTTGTATGTGTATGTGTATGTGTATACTCAGGTACATACTCCATCGAAAAATGTACAAATTTATCTTGAAGGATGCCAATGCCCTACAACATCAACTGGGGCGTATCTGACCCTTTCAAGATACGATGGACTGGGCAGCATTTTTTTTTTTTTTCTTTTTTTTTTTTTTTTTTTTTTTTTTTTCTGTTTTCTTGCTATCATTAAGGGGAGCCAGTTGGTTTTTCGGGACCTCCTTCTCCCTCATGTTTAAACCCCATTAGTTATGAGATTTTAAGACAATCGACTTTTTAGTTTGGCGTTTTTCGGACCTTTTGTCCCATTTCTTTGCCAATAGTAAGACCTTTCGTGCCATTTAGTTGTCGATTTTTTCCTGACGAGCGATAACGAACCTGTATTTTAAGAGGGATCGGCCTTCGGCCGGGAAATTTTTGTACCGAAAAATGTACAAATATATATCGAAGGGGAGTCTAGGGGGTGTTTTTTAAAGCTTGATAAAGGTTTTGAGAGCAGACTAAACCCCCTCCTTAAACCATTGAGCCTAAGCAGACTAAACCCCCTCCTTAAACCATTGAGCCTAAGCAGACTAAACCCCCTCCTTAAACCATTGAGCCGTACCAGTAAATTATGCTGAACAATACCGTCTGGGCTGCCTTAAGCTCGGTGTATGTGTATTTACGTGTATTTATTTAACTCGATTTACTGTATATATATATATATATATATATATATATATATACAGTATATATACAGTATATCATATAATATATACTGT
>CM064573.1:64928965-64933965 GCA_032716605.1 Paralithodes platypus
AGTCCTTGCATGACAGTGTGGTAATCCCGACTTGCGGAAGCGAAGCATGGACGTTGGTGGAGAGAATTAGACCAAGAGTGAGAGGGGTGGAAATTAGTTACTTGAGAAGTGCGTGCGGAGTTACATGGAGGGATAGACAGACGAATGAGGAAGTAAGTGAGAGGTGTGGTGTGGATCTAAACATGCTGGAAAGTGTGAAAAGGAGAGGTAAACCGAAAGAGAAGTGGAAGGATGGAGTGAAGAAGTATATGACTGAAGGCGGTGCTGGTTGGGAGGAGGGGCATCGACTGACAGGGGACAGAGGTGCATGGGGGCGTTTCGTTCGTGGCCACACCTTCGGGGATCACGGCGTCAGGCAATAGACAGATGGATAGATAATTATTATTATTAAAATATTTTTATTTTATTATTATTATTATTATTACTATTATTATTATTATTTGTATTATTCTTATTAAGTATCTCTACCTTCTTCCCATATGATTAATATTCTACAAAGTATCTCAACCTTCTTCCCATACAATTGCTTGTCATTACAATCTTTTTTTTTTTTTTTTTTTTTTTTTTTTCTATGGGATTGAGGGAGGCAAAAGGCATAACTGCCTATAGCGAGTGCCTCCCCCATAGTTGAAAGAGTGACAGGGCCAAAATCAAGGGACGTTCGAGCCAAAATGCCTGGACACACGGAGTTTGAAGCAATTTAAGTCATAGGAAGAGGGAAAGACTGATTCTGGGAGAGAGTTCCAGAGCTCAGCTGTTGAGTAGAAGAAAGTTTGAGAGTAACGTTCACTCTTGGGTTGGAGAGTTGCACAGAGTAGGGGTGGGATTGAGTTGCAAGACGGGTACCACGTGCCCTACGTAAAGGAGGTGGTATGCACTGGATAGCTCTGAGGAACACTGATATTATAGTAGCGATAGAATAGCGAGGGAGATGCAACATTGCGGCGGAGAGAGAGAGATTGCAGAGAGTTGGTGAGTGGACGGGAGTTAATGATACGAAAGGCCTTCCTTTCAACTTTGTCTAGGAGAGCAGTGTGAGAGGAACCTCCCCACACATGTGAACAATACTCAATACAAGGGCGCACTATGCCCCTGTACAGAGCAAGAAGCTGTGCAAGAAAAGAACCCCCTAAGGCAGTTGAGCACACCCAGCTTCTGGGATTGCTGCCTTAGCAAGACTGGTAATATGGTTCCTTCCAAATGAGAGCAGAAGAAAAAGAACACCAAGAATATTGAGAGAAGATGAAGGGTTGATTTTTGTATTGTTGAAGAATAAGGGATAGTCCGCTGGGAGATCCTGACGGGTAGATAGATGGAGAAATTGGGTTTTGGAAGCATTAAAGTTAACAAGGTTTTCTCTGCCCCAATTGGAAATAGTAATTAGATCAGAATTTAAGAGTTCTATGGCTTCATTACCGTTTGTCGTTGAGGGATTGCTGCTGGGGCGTTCTGAAAAACTAATGGAGTAGTGCAAGGTTGAGTTGTTCTGCGTATGAATGGATGGGAATTAAGGTACAGTTAAGGAGATCATTTATAAAAATTAGAAAGAGAATAGGAGATAGGACAGAGCCCTGAGGAACACCGGAGTTTATAGAGTGAGGAAGTGAACAATGGCCGTCCACAACCGCGGCTATGGAACGGCCGGAAAGGAAATTAGAGACAAAGGCACAGATGGAGGGATAGAAACCGAAGGAGGGTAGTTTAGAAATTAAAGATTTATGCCAGACTCTATCGAAGGCTTTCGATATGTCTAGTGCAATAGAAAAAGTCTCACCGAAGTCCCGAAAGGAGGATGACCAAGAGTTAGTAAGATATGAAAGAAGATCACCAGTAGAGCGACCCTTAAGGAAGCCATACTGGCGATCTGAGAGCAGATTATGAGAAGAGAAATGCTTAAGAAATTTGGACGCAAGAATAGTTTCAAAAACTTTAGAAAGACAAGAGATGAGAGCAATTGGACGATAGTTGGAGGGTTGAGAGCGGTCACCCTTCTTTGGGACAGGTTGAAGTTGAGCAAACTTCCAGCATGAAGGGAAGACGTTAGAGGATAGGACAGAGACGAAAGAGTTTGCCTAGGCAGGGAGTCAGCACGAAAGCACAGTTTTTGAGAACAACAGGAGGAACACCGTCCGGACCGTACGCCTTATTAGTGTTAAGCCCAGAGAGGGTAGAAAGTACATCTTTAGAAGAGATTAGGATATTAGGCATAAGTAAGAGAGAGGAGGGTGGAGAGGGAGGGAATAGCACCGGAATCATCCAAGGTGGAGTTTCTAGCAAAAGTTTGAGCGAAGAGTTTAGCTTTGTCAGAGGAAGAAGTGATGGTTGTGCCATCAGAGTGGGAAAGGGGAGGGAAAGACGAGGAAGAGAAATTGTTGGAGAGGTTTTTGGCTAGATGCCAGAAAGCTTGTGAAGAGCTAGAGTTTGGATAGTTCAGTGCATTTATTATTGATGAAAGAGTGTTTGGCAAGTCGAAGAACAGATTTGGCTTGATTCCGGGCAGAAAACATATGAAGAATGAGAGTCTTGAGTTTTAAGGTGCGGTACCGTTTGAATGCTTCCTCCTTATTGCGGACAGCAGTAGAACAGGCGTGAGTAAACCAAGATTTTTTAGCATTAGTCTGAGAGAAAGAGAATGGAATGTATGCTTCCATGCCCGATAGGATTACCTCGGTAATGCGTTCAGCACTCTCCGAGGGTCCTCGGCCATGGAAGCAGAAATCATTCCATGGGAAATCACAGAAGTACTGCCGAAGAGCCTCCCAGTCGGCAGCGCCAAAGTGCCACAAGCGCCGCCAGCTAGGAGGATCGGGTGGCTGTACTGGAGAGATAGGACAGGTGACAGTGATAAGTTTATGGTCGGAGGAGCCCAAAGGAGAGAAAAGATCGACAGCATAAGAAGAAGGGTTAGAAGTTAGAAACAGGTCAAGAATGTTGGGCCGATCTCCGATGCGATCCGGGATACGGGTGGGTTGCTGAACTAACTGCTCTAGGTCATTTAGGATAGAAAAGACGTAGGCTTGTTCACCAGGTGGATCAGTAGTGAGAGGAGAGCCAATGGCGGTGGTGAACGTTGAAATCTCCTAAGATGGAGATTTCTGAGAAAGGAGAAATGGATAGAATGTGTTCCACTGTAGAATTTAGATAGTCAAAGAATTTGGGAAAGTTGGTAGAGTTAGGGGAAAGATAGACAGCACAGAAATATTTAGTACGAGAATGACAGGAAAGTTTGAGCCATAAAGTTGAGAATTCAGAGGAGTCGAAATCGGGAACACGAGAGCAAGTGAGTTTGTTGTGCACATATGCACAACATCCGCCTTTGGCTTTGAAACTAGGATAGAGAAAGTAGGAGGATACAGAGAAGGGGTTGCTGGATGTTGCTACAAACACCTGAGTTTCGGTGAGGAAGAGAAGATCAGGTTTGTAGGAGGAGAGATGATGCTCAACAGAGTGAAAGTTAGAGGAAAGTCCGCGAATGTTGCAGAAATTAATAGAAAGAGTAACAGGCCGAGGTCCAGGTAATTGTGTGGGGTCGTCAGGGGATGGTCGGGCGGGTGAGGGGGCATTTATGGTCCCCCCCCCTGGGGACTCCGAGGCTGGGCTACAATTCATCATTTTTTTTTTTTTTAATTTTGGTGTGGAAGAATGAAGTGTGGTGTGCATGTTTAGTGTAGTGAAGTGGATAGGAGGAGGAGGTGTTTGTGAGAGCTAGCTGGATTGCTCTCAGTGTAAATGAGGCACAAAGAAAATCAGTAAGAGAGGCCAAGCAAGTGAAACAGGAGTTCCAGCGACTCTTTATCACATGCCTATAACCTCACCTGGGTCTAGCCCTGATCGATTGGTGCCTACAATCTCCCCACTCCTAGACTATATAGACTATATAGACTATCATAGACTATAGCCTACATATTATTATTCAACTTTCTTCCCATACGATTGCTTGTCATTGCAATCATAGACTATAGCCTACAATCATATGACGCCTTTGTTTATTATTGATGGGGTAACACTAGACGGTTTTATGCAGCTTAGGAAGGTAATATCCCTCTAGGACTCAAAGGGGTAAATACTGTCAAAATAAACCTGAATGATAAGGAACCTTCTTAAAGTGCATAGAATCGTCTCACATTAGCCAACATATAAGGTAAATAGGCGTCATGGTGTTGAAGGGGTTAAAATTGTCTTAAGTTATATTTCCTGTAAAGCCGGTATCACACGAGAGTTTTTATAGTCAACATTCGATGATCAACATTTTTCTGGCAACATTTCTGAAGTATTTATCACTGGCATCGTAAACTATATACTGATGATAGATTAATTTAGGTAACCGAAATATTTTAAATGTTGACCTCATAAGCTGCCAGACCAGTGTTGAGGATAAATGTTGAGGGAAAAAGTGCTCATGTGACACCGGCTTTAGTCTCCCTGAAGTGTGTAACGCTAGCACGAAATATTATAGAATACCGGTAGTTTATCCAAGGGCGAACGGCGACCTTCTGGCTGTCCCAAGGAAATAGGTCCCTCGCAAGCTGAAAATAAAGTACAATACATGGAACAAATAAAGTACAATACATGGAACAAATAAAGTACAATACATGGAACAAATAAAGTACAATACATGGAACAAATAAAGTACAATACATGGAACAAATACAGTACAATACATGGAACAAATAAAGTACAATACATGGAACAAATAAAGTACAATACATGGAACAAATAAAGTACAATACATGGAACAAATAAAGTACAATACATGGAACAAATAAAGTACAATACATGGAACAAATAAAGTACAATACATGGAACAAATACAGTACAATACATGGAACAAATAAAGTACAATACATGGAACAAATAAAGTACAATACATGGAACAAATAAAGTACAATACATGGAACAAATAAAGTACAATACATGGAACAAATACAGTACAATACATGGAACAAATACAGTACAATACATGGAACAAATAAAGTACAATACATGGAACAAATAAAGTA